>CM064581.1:64212256-64649924 GCA_032716605.1 Paralithodes platypus
GTGGCTGGCCAACTTCCTAGCAGGCAGATGTGCACACGTATCTTTTGCCGGTCAGTCATCTAAAATCAGAAACTTTCCAAACGGAGTCCCACAAGGATCCGTCCTATCGCCCGCACTCTTCAATCTGTACATGCACGATATAACTACACCCAATACGCCCCAAATAAACTTAGCCTCCTATGCAGATGACATAACACTCACATGCACACACCATGACCCAAAAAGAGCAACAGATCTCCTTCAACCCTATCTCAACACACTACATGGCTGGTGCACTACAAACAGACTTAATCTAGCCCCAGCCAAATCCACCGCAACCCTGCTCGCAAGTTGGACAGGAGAACACGAATACATCCCTCAACTCACCATAAACAACACACCCCTAACACATACACACACACCCAAAATCCTAGGAGTAACATATGATACTCATATGACATTCAAACAGCACACCACAAACATTAAAAAGAAACTGACACCCAGACTTAACGCCCTCAGGTCACTTGCTCACACAAAATTTGGACACAACAAAGAAACTACCACCACAGTATATAAACAATACATAAGATCAGTGATGGAATACGCAAGCCCAGCCTGGGCTTCTAACCTAGCTGAAACACATCATAAGACCTTACAGACTATTCAAAACAAAGCCCTGAAGATCATTACAGGCTGCACAGCTACTGCACCCACAGATCACCTACATCAAGAAACCAAAATCCTCAAAGTCAAAGACCATCTGGACATGAGAGGCACTCAATTCCTGGCAGCAGCCTCCACGAACCAAGACCACCCACTAAACTACATGGCAACACACCCACAGACACCAAGAAATATCAAAACAACACCCAGCACACGGTATCACACACAATTATTGTCCTCTCTCCCTCCCTGCCAACCCCGAACCAACTTCCAGAAGCACATCCATACTCATATCTCTCACCGATCCATCCACTCACTCACAGACAACACGCAGCTGCATGCACGACCTCCCGAAATCCATCCTTCCGAATCCTCCCTTCCTCGCGAGGACAGAGTCCACCTGGCCAGGCTGAGATGCGGACACCATCCAGCTCTCCTGAGCTATCAGAAGAGACTGGATGACTCCGTTGTCGACGCCTGCCCGGGATGTAACACAGCACCCCATACCATTAAACACGTCATAGAAGACTGCATTTCACACAACCACTTACGCCAACAACACAATCTACACTCAATGAGAGCTCTGTGGGAAAGCCCGATCGTGGCCATGGCCTTTCTCAGGGACTCGGGGCTGTTCGGCCAGGCAGCTTGGGGAGCAACAACAACAACAACCTTGAAAGAGAGAAGGGAATGAGGCGACTTAATAACGACGTTCAAGGGAGTAAAAATTTGGAACGAGTAGATAGGGAAGATCTATTCGTGAGGGATGATGGAAGGACAAGGGGACACGAGTTTAAACTGAGGAAGGGCAGATGTCGTAAGGACACAAAGAAATTCAGCTTCCCATATAGAAGTATAGAGACTTGGAACAACTTGGAGGAGGAGGTGGTGAGAGCGAAGAACATTAACGTGTTCAAATCTAGGTTGGATAAAAGTAAATATGGAAATAAGACAACATAAGCTATGATATGTTAGTCCAAAATACTGGGAATTGGGAATATCCATTACGATACTTGTCTAAGTAAAATGGATTGATTATAAAGTAACTAAGACAGGACAACACGAGCGCTGCTCAATTCCTGTAAACTACAAATAGGTAAATACAGGGAGAGACAGGAGACGAAGCTGCAGACCCAGTAGTGCTAGGGGGGGAGTAGAGTACGGACAGGAGGAGCGGGATGGTGTAGTTGCTGAAGGAATGGTAGAAAGATTAAGGATTATGTTTAGTAATGTGGATGTGTTTACCCAGGACAAGAAAAGAGAACTGATATGTAGGTTGCAGGATGAAGAGGAACAACCTGATGTCATAGCCTTACAGGAAGTAAGACCAAAAAATGCTAGAAATGAAAGGGAACTGGTGGAGTATAGTTTGGAAGGTTTTGAGTTGTATGAGAGGAATGCTATTAGAGCAGAGGTTGGAAGAGGACTGTTTATTTATGTAAGAATAGAGCTCAAGGTAAACGAGGTGGATATGAGACAGCAGTATTGTGAGTATTTGTGTATTGAAGTAAAATGTGCAAGAGGGTCAATTCCAATTGCCTCTATATATAGAAGCCCAAATAATAGTAGGGAAGAGGATGATAACCTACTGAAAGCAATGGAGGAAATAGATAATAGAGAGAACAAATATAAGATTTTGATTGGAGATTTCAATTTGCCAAGGATCAACTGGGCAAATTGTACTACTCCAGCGGGACAGTGTAGCCTGGAAAACAAGTTTATAGAGAAAGTGAGAGATTGTTTTTTAACGCAACATATTACAGAGATGACAAGATATAGAGATGGGACGCAGGGGAGTGTACTTGATTTGATATTTAGCAATGAGGAGGATATAGTGGAACATGTCAATGTGGATAGCCCTATAGGTCGTAGTGACCATGCCTGTATAAGTTTTAGTTGCAATATTAAAACAGAGAGGGATAATAGAAGCAATAAAAAAAATATACATGTATGATAGAGCAGATTATGAGCTGCTGAGACGGTGTTTGGACATTGACTGGGGGGAATACTTGAACGGTGAAGACGCTGAAGGAATGTGGAGGTAGATTAGAGTCAAACTGGAGAATGCTATATCCAAATGTGTACCAGTAAGGGAATACACTCAACCCTCAGCTATCACGCACTTAGCTATCGCGTTCCGCAGCTATCGCCTGCTCCCCAAAAGCTGTCAGACCATGGCTTTCACGCCTATGAGCTGGCTATCACGCACCAAATGTGGCCAAAAATACAACAAAATTGGAAATTCCCGGGCTTGGGAATTCCCAGGCGGGCAGCAAGCATACGTTTACGCTACTCGCTCCCTGATTGGGCGTGACGTCATGGGAAGCAAGCGCTGTGATTGGCCGCCACCCATCCTCCTACCCTCCCGCCGTCCCGCCATAATTACAATTTCTCAGTCTTACTTGTACCCCCATTGTTGTCTGGTGAAAGCTGTGAAAAGTATTTTTTATACCTGTGAACAATGGCTACTAACCCACCCCAACGGCCACCGAATCCCCCTACCTTCGCTCAGCGTAATGTGACCGCACCAAATCGAGACATTAAGAAGAGAAAGAACCTTACGTATGCTCAGAAACAGGAAATTGTGGACTTAATAGGCAAGGGTGAAACAAAAACGAGTGTGGCAAAGAAGTTTGGAGTGAATGAATCGACAGTGAGGAGGATTTATCAAAAGCAAGAAAACATAAAGAGTCACATGAAACTTGCCCCTCAACCGGGCCCCTCCGGTGAGCCTCGACCACGGCAACAAATCGATGAACAGCCTATACTTACGGCACTTGAATTGGATACAGTGGATGATGACACTTCAGAATTTGAAGGATTTGATGTTGAAGGGATACTGAACGAGATAGAGCAACGTGGGAGTGGCCAATAATTCGCCACCCCTAGCCTCGGAACCCAACCCACCTAAATCCCTCAACACACCTAAAAAGGTAAATGTGATGGTGTAATATGTTCTTATATTTACTTTTATAATGTTTCTTATAATTATTATTATGTTATGTTAGTGTTCAGTGGAAATTATTAGGTAAAAATCGCAAAATACGAAAAATAGTTGTCAAATTCGGCACCCAGGCACCAATTAGAATTATTCCCATTAGTTCATCAGTATGGCTATCGCGGTTACAGCTACCGCGCGGCTATAGCTGCACCAATTAGGAGTGATAGCTGAGGGTTGAGTGTATAAGGATAAAAGAAAATTGAGGAAAAGAATGAACCCAGAATTACCAATGAAAAGAAAGCTTTGTACATTGATAAGAAGAAAGAAACTATTGTGGGAAAGACTAAAATTGTTAAAAAAAAACAGGTCTAGTATAGAAGCTAAAGAAGTGGATTTGGAACGCAGACAAATAAACAATAAAATAAGGTGGGAGACAAGAAGGGGGATGAAGGAGAGGGAGAGAGAGATTACAAGAAATGTGAAGGATAATCCAAAAATATTCTGGAAGTATATTCAGGAAAAGTTAACAAGAAGAGTAGGTATCCCAGAACTGATAGGAGACTTGGATGATGGGAATAGAGCAGAAACTGATAAGGAGAAAGCAGAGGTGCTGGGGAAATACTTTGGGGAGGTACTAACAGTGGAGTCGGATGATGCAGTGCCTACTATTCCCATCAAACATGCACCAGCACTAGAACTAATAGAGTTTTCCCATGCTAGAATAAGGAGGGCTATAGAAAAAATGAACAGAAGTAAGTCACCGGGACCGGATGGGATACATCCAAGAATCATAAAGGAAGGAGGTGAGATGTTAGTAGAGCCATTAAAAATGTTATTTGAGGTATCTTTTAATACAGGACAAATCCCGACGGACTGAAGAGAGGCGAACATACAGCTATATTTAACCTCTCCGCTGCAAGGCGTGGTCATCTGTGTTACCAAGTGTGGGAAAGAGCGAGAGAGAGACTACCACGCAACAGTGTCTCTCCAGCCGTCGTGACGGCTGGCTGGCTGGCAGGCTGCCTCATCCATAAGTTATGTAACTCCCGGCCTCTATCGCCGATTTTGACCATCCAAACGCTGTTTCCACTTGTTTTATTGTTGTAACAGGTTAATACCTTTATAATCAACGTAAAATAGGCGCATATGGATAAGTATTAATGATATTTATGGTACGATGAAGATTTGAGTTTAGGAAACAGTATAAATACCTTCGCACAGGGAAGGGTGGCCACCCTTCCCTGTGCGAAGGTATTTATACTGTTTCCTAAACTCAAATCTTCATCGTACCATAAATATCATTAATACTTATCCATATGCGCCTATTTTACGTTGATTATAAAGGTATTAACCTGTTACAACAATAAAACAAGTGGAAACAGCGTTTGGATGGTCAAAATCGGCGATAGAGGCCGGGAGTTACATAACTTATGGATGAGGCAGCCTGCCAGCCAGCCAGCCGTCACGACGGCTGGAGAGACACTGTTGCGTGGTAGTCTCTCCCTCGCTCTTTCCCACGCTTGGTAACACAGATGACCACGCCTTGCTAGCAACTCGCTAATGTTAGCACGAAAATATACCTAAGAATAAGGGAATAGCAGGGAGAATAGGTGATAATTGAAAGGGGGGGGTGGAAGGAGGGGATGTGGAGAAGTGATAATTGGCATGGCCAAGGGGCAATAAAAAAAAATACAAATAAAAAAGATACTGGGCTGATTTAAATGTTTTTTTTTTTTTAGGCCTTGGATTATATGAGGAGTTCCGCAGCGCAGCGGTAAAACTCTTATGATAAGATCCGCACTTGCTGGGTTAAGAAGGGAAAGAGAAATGACCCAGGAAATTATAGACCAGTCAGTTTCACAAGTGTTCTGTGTAAACTAATGGAAATGGTAATTAGAGAAGGAATAATGTAGCATATGAAATCAATCCAACTTTTCAGTGGGAGACAGTTCGGATTCTTGCCGGGGAGGTCGACGGTACTACAGCTAATTAAGGTGGTAGATGATTGGATGCAGATTCTGGAGGATGGTGATGTTATTGACGTGGTATATTGCGATTTTATGAAGGCCTTCGATAAGGTCCCACATAAAAGGTTAATCGAGAAAGTTAGAAGTTATAGTATAGGGGAGAAATATGTGAAATGGATAGAAGCCTTCCTGAAAGATCGGAGACAGAGGGTACTGGTGAATGGAATAGACTCGGGGTGGAGGGAAATTACAAGTGGGGTACCTCAGGGATCTGTGTTGGGACCACTACTGTTCGTCATATTTATCAATGACTTACCTGAATTATAACTAATGGAAGTGAGATATACCTGTATGCGGATGACACTAAGCTGTATAGAAGAGTGAGGAGTAAGGAAGATGTGGGTTTGCTTCAAGGAGATGTGGAGGGCATGAAGGGATGGTCTGAACATTGGTTAACCCTTATTTAGCGGGTGGTAAGGTATTTTACACTGTACCGCTCAGCGGGCATAATTCCGAAATATTCGCTCAATTTCACTCGCCCTAGCGCCGTTACTATGGCTCGAATGCGAACGAAACGATCATTTTTGGAAAGAGCAACTCTTCGTCTCCCCATATAAGTCTATGAATGGATGTTATGAATGAGTGTGGAGGGTGGGAAGAGGTGAGGAAACGGAGGTACTTTTTTGGTCTATTTCCCGGGCGCGTTCGGTTGCGTTCGCTTTGGCCTGACTTCGGCCTCTCGCGCGTCTACTATTCCTTCGGTAATCGGTCTTATTTTTCTCTTATTTCTCCTTATTTCTGTATTCTCTCTCTCTCTCTCTCTCTCTCTCTCTCTCTCTCTCTCTCTCCTCTCTCTCTCTCTCTCTCTCGTCTCGACTCTCCTCTCTCTCTCTCGCTCTCTCTCTCTCTCTCTCTCTCTCTCTCCTCTCTCTCTCTCTCTCTATCCTTCTCTCTCTCATAACTCTCTCTCTCTCTTCTCATCTCTCTTCTATCTCTCTCTCTCCTCTCTCTCTCCTCTCTCTCTCTCTCTCTCTCTCTCTCTATCTCTCTTCTCTCTCCTCTCTCCTGTACTCTCTCTATTCTCTCTCTCTCTCTCTCTCTTCTCTCATCCTGTCTCTCTCTTGTCTGTCTCTCTCATCTCTCTCTCTCTCTCTATTCTCTCTCTCTCTTACTGTCTGTCTGTCTGTCTTTCTTTCTCTCTCTCTCTCTCTCTCTCTGTTCTCGCTTTTTTCCTTCTCTTGTCTTTACTTTCCTTTTCTCTCTCCTCATCCTCTTCTCCTCTCTCTCTTCCCTCTTCCCGATATGTATTTCTCATTATTATTTTCTCTAACTAATCCCTCTCTTGTCATATTTATTTTGCTTAATATTCTGTATTATTATCTCTTTTTCACATTTCTTCAGTTCAGTTTCTGTATTATTCTCTCTATACGGTGGAATGGTATTTCGTATGAGGGATGTGCAGCACAAAATATTCAATCTTTCGTTGTTTGGTTGTTTGTATTACCCTAAGAAATTTACTGAAATGATAGCAATATGCTATAATTAATGCTTCAATTTCTCTATTTCTCTCTCTCTCTCTCTCTCTCTCCTTCTTCTCTCTCTCTCTCTGCCTCGCTCTCGTTTCTTCCTCATTCCTCATACCGTATTATGTATTTCTCATTATTATTTTCTCTAACTAATCCCTCTATTTTCATTTATTTGCTTGTAATATTTCTGTATTATATCTTGTTCACTCTTCTTCTCAGTTCAGTTTCTGCATTCTCTCTCTCTCTTTCTGTTTCGCTTGCTTTGCAGGAATTTTGTTTGTTTATATATAATATATAATAATTTACTTATCATTACTTACTATATCGTATAAACCAAGAGTAGGTAGCCAACTTACCATAATGCCGATACACCAAACCGATCCGCATGCGGTTTTGTTTATCACCTGTTTACTAAAGTGCCACCATTATCGATTTTCTTGGAGCCGACTCGAGCGGGAGGGTTACCAATTGAAGTTAAATCCGCTAGCATATATTGTTAGATGTAAGACATGATAAATACCACTAGAAATATGAATATTTTAAATCCATATAATATCACTTCAAAAATTGTTCTGAAATTTCAAAACAAAAACCGCTAGTGTAAGTCATTGCTGCTAGATCGAAGTAAAGGTCGCTAGATCTAGCGGAAGTCGCTATACGTATTGGCAGTACTGCACACTCATTCATTTCATTCATTCATTTTCTATTGAGCTCGTCCTGGAATCTTTACGACTCTGAATCTTACGATTGCGACGGCGATAGGTTGTTGACATTGTTGTTGATGTTCCAGTGGAGGGATGAACAAAATATTTTCCTTGTCCAATAATAGGTATTTCATAGTCCCACAGGACTTATTTTGATATATTTATCAAATTTATTGAACGCCTGAAAATAATACGCTATAAAATGCTTGCAATCAAACTTTCAAGCAATTACAAGGTCACATGCAATTATAAAAGGTATATTGTAGACCACCCATCTTCGCCAAGCTTCGTTGTTGCTTGTATTATCGTGAGAAATGTACCATACACCCTGGTTATCGTGAGAAATTTACCGAACGCCTGCAAATAATACGCTATAAAATGCTTGCAATCAAACTCTCAAGCAATTTCAATGTCACATGCAGTATAGGTAGACTCAGAGAGGAAGAGACAGACAGAGAGAGAGGGGAGGTCAAAAACATCTGCTAGGTGTGATTTCCCCTGGGAGGAAGAGATTAGTTAGGGGCGTGCCCTGGCCTACATCAGACAAAGAGAGTACAAAGGAGTACAAACAAAGAGAGTGAGACAGAGAGAGTCGTGATAATATAAAAATGTTACACATGTATCCTATATATGAAAACATAATATATACGGTAGGCCTAAATCTGTTCTCCACAATCATATAATGCCAAGCACAAATATTCAATCTTTCGTTGTTTGTATTACCGTAAGAAATTTACCGAACGCCTGCAAATAATACGCTATAAAATGCAAAGGAAAATTTCTTCTTGTAGAGTGCAATTTTGAGGGACGTAATGTGCTCTCAGAGAGAGCGGAGCGGTGATTAGGAGCATAATTACCTCAAACCGCTCGCCACACAGGGAATTATATAAGGAAATTACCGTATTTTAGGGTTTTTGCACTCGTGTTTACGATCGTTGAAAGACAACCAGTGATCGTAAAAGGATGGTTCGGGTGTCATTGGAAAGCTCAATTTACGCACTTTCAGGATACATACTTGTATTATGCTCTGGGTCTTGTTTATGCATGAAAAAGAGCACGGAACAACCCCCTTAGGGTAGAAACAAAAACCCGCTGGGCGGCACAGTGAAATATACTCCACCAGCCGCTCGTAAGGTGATAAAATGCTTGCAATCACATTTTCAAGCAATTATAAAATATAAATTGTACTTACCAACACCCACACCAGTATGTTCTTCGTCAGGAACGTCTCCAATTTGCTCAAGGGTCTGTCCAAATATCAACCACAACATCCACCCCACGCAAATTATGCTTGGGGTGAAAGCCTATGATCGGGTTATTTTCGTCTTCCGAGTCATCCACACTACCAAAACTCTCACCCAGACCTTCGACGGTTTCATCCAACAGCTTATTAGAAAGTTCTGAAGAGTTCAGCATGATATCTAGTTCCTGGGTGGTAAGCCGGGCGTGGTTAGTAGGGTGGCGCGACGCACTAGGGATGGCGGCCACCGAATCGAACACGGGCAAATCTTGACCTTCCATTATGGCTGCTTGAGAGTCACTTAGTCACGGTCACACAGTGGGGATGTGTGGGTGGGCCCTTGTAGTACACCGCCTGACCACCAAGTTTCGCTTTCCACCTAAATTAGGGCGGGAATACGCCCACGGAGTTAAGTCCGACCCCGCCATTTAGTCCAATTTTCTCGTATCGGACTTAAGTCCGACCCCGCTAAAGAAGGGTTAATGCCTCTTCATCCAAAAAAATTCAAGTACATGCGGATTGGGACAAGCAAGATAGACAAGGTAGGATATAGTATGTATGAAGCGATGGAGGAAGTGAATGCAGAAAAGGATATAAGAGTAGTGATAGACTATCTATCTATCTATCTATTGCCTGACGCCGTGATCCCCGAAGGGGTGGCCACGAACGAACCGCCCCCATGCACCTCTGTCCCCAGTCAGTCGACGCCCCTCCCCCCAACCAGCACCGCCTTCGTTCATGTACTTCCTCACTCCATCCTTCCACCTCATATTCGGTCTAACCTCTCCCCCCTCTGTCCCTCCACCCCCTCTCTCATACACCCTCTTAGTCATTCTCTCGCTTCCCATACGTTTCATAAGGCCGAACCATCTCAAAGTTTTCCTTTTCACACTTTCCAGCACATCTACCTCCACACCACACCTCCTTCTTACTTCCTCATTAGTCTGTCTATCCCTCCATGAAAACTCCGCACGCACTCCTTAGTAATTCATTTCCACTGCTCTCACTCTTGGTCTGAGTCTCTCAACCAACGTCCATGCTTCGCTTTTCCGTAAGTCAGTGTCGGGATTACCACACTGTCATGCAAGGACTTCTTCACTTCCATACTGACCACCCTATTTCTTGTTACTGCTTTTAGCGTTCTACAACCCTCTTCCCTGTTGTACCCTCTCCAGCACCTCTTCATCCATAGGTCCCATCCTTTACTCAACACACTGCCCAGAATACTTAAAAGAGTTGACGATCTCCATAGCCTGACCGTTCAGCTTCACCTCACACTCTGTGACTTCCACCCCTTTCGAAGACCATAACCTTGCTTTCTTCCCCGTATTTACCTTCAAATTCCGTTTTTCGCACACTGTTCCAAACTCATATTACCAGACCACTGCAACTCCCATTCATTATCACTCATCAGAACTGTATCATCCGCAAACAGCAGTATAGGTAGCTTCCACTCAATTCCCTCCCTTTTCAGCGATACACCAACATCCACTGCTCTTGATAGTATTTCTTTCATAATAATCCATCATATACAGTAACAACCACGGGGACAATCACACACCCCTGTTTCAAACCAACATTCAGGTCAAAGAACTCGCTCTGCTCACTCTCCACATGTACTGCCGCCTTTGCACCCTCATACATGCTCTTCACTGCTTTCAGCAACTTGCCCTCTACTCCGTATATTCTAAGTACTTTCCACAAACCTTCTCTATAGACAATAAGTTAAATTTCTCAGAACATTTAGCGGAAAAGATAAACAAAGCAAATAGAATTGTAGGGCTGATAAGGAAGACATTTGTGTCACTTGACGAAGAAATCTTCAGGAATCTCTATACAGCGTTGGTTAGGCCGCACCTGGAATATGCGAACCAGGTGTGGGCTCCATATATGGTAGAGGATATAGAAGTAGTGGAGAAAGTGCAGAGGATAGCCAGCAAGCTAGTACCAACGTTGAAGAACGCGGGCTATGAGCAGAGGTTGAGGACACTGGGACTTCCGACACTGGCATATAGGAGAAAGAGAGGGATTATGATATAGACTTTTAACCCCCTCCGACTCATATGACGGTAGAGCATCATATGGCGGTTCCGCCCAACTACTCATATGACGCTAGTGCGTCATATGAACTTATCTTAATATCTCTCTAATAAGTTATATGACGCTCTAGCGTCATTTAGGCCTCAGTAAGTTAGGTAAGTTAGATCAGAATCTGTCGAATGGTGGCAACCCCAAGTTCCTCCGACTTCTAACGGTCCCTTAGTGAGATTTTGACTGTTGTGGGGATAATACCGTGCGGTCCGCCTCCTCGTCAGTAAGTTAACTATTTCAGTCTGAGGGGGTTAAGATAGTGTTAGGAAAGTATGATGAGGATGTGAGTGAAGGTATCTTCTTGATGCGGGAGGGAACAAGAACGAGAGGACACTAAGAAAATTTACAAAGAAAGATATAGGCTTGAAAAGGCAAAGAACTCATTTTGTGATTGAGTGGTAAATGAGTGGAACGCACTGCCCCAGTATGTAGTCGATTCTGAATCAATAAGGAAGTTTGAAAGTAATCTTGATAAAGCATGGGGAAGACAAGATTTGAAGTTTGATTATAAAGCAAAAATGCAGAATGGTAAAAATGTTGCGTCTGCTGCCGCCGCCGCCAACACCGTGAACGACCACAGTAGTGCAAGTACTGGCACTGAGCTGGATACACAGGCCTAGTTTGCCTTTTTCCAGAGGGTCTACTGTAAGAAACTGTAAGAAAGGGGAAGGCCCTGGGCTAGGGCTAGGGCTAGGCCTAGGGCGACCACGCAGTGATGGCGATGGGGTAGGCCTAGGCTCTAGCACACTCGGAAGTTCGACTGCACCTTCCTGCAACACTTCCACATCAGGATCATCACTACTATCCCCTCCCTCAAACAAGTCAACATTGTCATCATCCCCAAACCCCACAAAATCATTGTCTTCACTTGCACTAGTAATAAACTGTTCTTTATCAACTAAGCTTTTGCCACTGCTTTCTTCAATGGCAAAAAGTTCTCTCTGTATAGCACTGTCACTCAACAATACCTTCACTTTCTTGCGTTGAGCCTTTTTCTTGCGTGCAACAGGCGTCGATGTAGCGAGTGGGGTAGCACGGGTGCTCGGGAGGTTGCACAGAATCGGACACGTCGGAATTCATGATTTCACTATAACTCGCCATGGCGGTCACGTGGGAACTGATAATGGTAGTAGTTAAGGCTTGGTGGCGCTACGATCACCCCTGCAAAGTAAATTTTCACCGCGTGAATTTCAAAACACCATTTCAAGCATAGGGATTTTAAAAGGACACCCGGGTTCCGGCCCATCTGCCGCAGTGTCATTTTAAAATTACACCCGGGCCAGAAGGGTTAAACGCTCCCAATAGTGTAGCTGTTTTACCGAACTTATATGCGAAATGAAATTCCTTTGTATGTAATTCTGCTAAGTATTGATGTCTACAGCTCTAACTTCCTTATAGAATGAAACTCGTAAGTGGTAAATTTTGGCGATTGAAATGGGTGTAGGCTAATCGTATTTATGATCGCGACTGTACGGTTACCTACAGTGGTCCCTCTCGTTTAGCGGATTTCAGCTTGGCGAAACACAGTATTGGCGATAGGTTGGATGTGATACCAGAATCCGAATTTGGTGCTTCAAATACACTTTTGGCGAGAATGCTGACGTCACGGAATGGCGTCGGCCCAGAATGCGCCGCCCGCAAGCTAGTCTCACCAGGCCTAACTCTAAATAATTCATGGTAAATAAAATCTGTTATCTATTATCTATTGTCTTTTCTATTGCTGTTAATGTTTCATGTAGGCTACAGTAGAGCGCCGTATTGAGAGTTACTCCTAGGCCGAGGCTAGGCTATAGATAGGCTTAGGCCTACTCACAAAACCCTAACTGACCTGCTTGGATAGCGAGAATATCCCAGGTATATTTCATAAACGTAGTAAACTATGTAAACTACATAAACAGAGTAATCTTGACCAAACCGATTTGTGAACCTCATATCTCTTGTGTTTTGCTTTGTTTATTGTGCCGAACAGTCTGCGACACACAAACACATACGCGTGCATCAGCTGACTCAGGGGCCCAATCGATAAATATAATTAATCAAAGAAGTGACCACGAATCCAAAACCAATTTCATTATTTTGCTCAATTGAAAAGCAGTTTTTTTTTTTTTTTTTTTTTTCTACTGTATGTGATTGAGGGAGGCAAAAGGCATAACTGCCTATAGCGAGTGCCTCCCCCATAGTTGAAAGAGTGACAGGGCCAAAATCAAGGGACGTTCGAGCCAAAATGCCTGGACACACGGAGTTTGAAGCAATTTAAGTCATAGGAAGAGGGAAAGACTGATTCTGGGAGAGAGTTCCAGAGCTCAGATGTTGAGTAGAAGAAAGTTTGAGAGTAACGTTTCACTCTTGGGTTGGAGAGTTGCACAGAGTAGGTGTGGGATTGAGTTGCAAGACGGGTACCACGTGCCCTACGTAAAGGAGGTGGTATGCACTGGGATAGCTCTGAGGAACACTGATTATTATAGTAGCGATAGAATAGCGAGAGAGAACATTGCGGCGGAGAGAGAGAGATTGCAGAAAGTTGGTGAGTGGACGGAGTTTGATACGAAAGGCTTCCTTTCAACTTTGTCTAGGAGAGCGGTGGAGAGGAACCTCCCCACACATGTGAACAATACTCAATACAAGGGCGCACTATGCCCCTGTACAGAGCAAGAAGCTGTGCAGGGGAAAAGAACCCCCTAAGGCGGTTGAGCACCACACCCAGCTTCTGGGAGGCTGCCTTAGCAAGACTGTAATATGGTCCTTCCAAATGAGAGCAGAAAAGAGACACCAAGAATATTGAGAGAAGATGAAGGTTTGATTTTTGTATTGTTGAAGAATAAGGGATAGTCCACTGAGAGGTCCTGACGGGTAGATAGATGGAGAAATTGGGTTTTGGAAGCATTAAAGTTAACAAGGTTTTCTCTGCCCCAATTGGAAATAGTATTTAGATCAGAATTTAAGAGTTCTATGGCTTCATTACGTTTGTCGTTGAGGGATTGCTGGCTGGGGCGTTCTGAAAACTAATGGAGTAGTGTAAGGTTGAGTCGTCTGCGTATGAATGGATGGGAATTAAGGTACAGTTAAGAGATCATTTATAAAAATTAGAAAGAGAATAGGAGATAGGACAGAGCCCTGAGGAACACCGGAGTTTATAGGGTGAGGAAGTGAACAATGGCCGTCCACAACCGCAGCTATGGAACGGCCGGAAAGGAAATTAGAGACAAAGGCACAGATGGAGGGATAGAAACCGAAGGAGGTTAGAAAAATTAAAGATTTATGCCAGACTCTATCGAAGGCTTTCGATATGTCTAGTGCAATAGAAAAAGTCTCACCGAAGTCCCGAAAGGAGGATGACCAAGAGTTAGTAAGATATGAAAGAATATCACCAGTAGAGCGACCCTTAAGGAAGCCATATTTGCGATCTGAGAGCAGATTATGAGAAGAGAAATGCTTAAGAAATTTGGAAGCAAGAATAGTTTCAAAAACTTTAGAAAGACAAGAGATAAGAGCAATTGGACGATAGTTGGAGGGTTGAGAGCGGTCACCCTTCTTTGGGACAGGTTGAATGTGAGCAAACTTCCAGCATGAAGGGAAGACGTTAGAGGATAGACAGAGACGAAAGAGTTTGCCTAGGCAGGGAGTCAGCACGGAAGCACAGTTTTTGAGTTTTTGAGTTGGTATAGAAAATTCTAGTCTTCACCATTCACAAGGTAAAAGTGATTTATGCCTCCTGATATATATCTAAGCTAGGTTAGACCATTTCTTGGTCTGGCTAGCTAGTGACTTAGCAACTTGTTGCTAAGGTTATGTGGTTATTCCTTATCAATAAGACTATTCACAAGATAATAATGAATTCTGCTGCCTGATATACATTTAACCTAGGTTGGTCAATTCTTTGTGGAGATATAAATGTATAGGCTAGGCCTATGTCTTCTAGCAAAAACAGAGTAAGCAGACGGCGCCGAGTGTGTCGGCAATCGACGATGCGCATGGCGGGCGGTTTGAAAAGGCCCAAAAGGGTGAACTCGGGCCTCGTCAAAGACTAATGGATAATTTTCCCATTTAAAGTACTATTCGTGTTTGGCGAAATTCACTTTTGGCGATGGTTTGGCTAGACTAATGAATTCGCTAAATGAGAGGGACCACTGTACAATAATAATAGTAATTATAATAATAATAATAATAATAATAATAATAATACATGTAATAACATTGATAATAATAATAATAATAATAATAATAATAATAATAATAATGGGCTAATAATTCTAGGATATTTCCAGGACGTGTGTAGCGAAATAAAATACGCCCATCTTCCCTCAACCCTTCCCGCCCGGGCAGCATTTTAAAATGACACCCCTTGCGAAGGGCAGGAGCCCGTGTGTCCCCTTGAAATCCGTAAGCTGGAAAGCCTATTAAGCGTGGTTTAAAAGCTGTGCGTCGAAATGTTTGTAAACAAAGCCGGTCAGAGCGACGCGCAGCTTCAAAAACAAGAAGAAGAAGTCGGATCATTGTTGTTGTTGTCTGCTAGGACGAAATTAGTGTCTGTAAATGTCCGATATTGTTAAAACCGCATCAAAACTCTCCACGGAAATCGTCATCACAACTGAACCAGTTGACCTACTCAACGCCAGTCTACAGATACAAGTAAGGGCTACATTTCGAGATGTGTGTGAATTCTCTAGCAGTTAAAATAACAAAGATAGGCTTAGGCCTATTTCAAAAAAATTTGGCCAGATCATCCTGATCCTAGTGGTGTCATTTGGAAGGTGGGCCGGGTGGGGGTGGGGGGGTTAAACGTATACAGTAAAAGTCCGTTAATCCGACGACCGATGATTCGAATCTCCCAATAGTCCGAATTTTTCAATTTGAGGCCAAATCCGAATTCACCCGATGGTCCGAATTTCAAGAAGTCCCAAAGTCCCCTTTTTGAGGCATTAGTCCACTCAAATGACACATAATGGAGCACACACATATCATATGTTCATGAATTCACTTTAAAAGTTTACCATTGTAATTGTAGCCTATTACCTACTTCAAAACATTCAGATTAATAGTCAAAGGAAGCTACTGATATAAACGTAAACACCTTCTTCTTCTTCTTCTCCTCCTTCCACAACGTCTGCTAGAGAGTTTGTTTTGCTCTTGAAACGCATCCTTGGGACGCTCCGATGCGCTACTGGCTTGCACCGCATTTTCTGCAAGCGCATTCAGTCTTGAGCTTGAAAACGCACCTTTGGACGTTCCGATACGCTACTATTTATAGTTCAGTGAACGGAGCGTCCCAAGGGTGCTTTCAAGACAACAAGACAAGGGTGCTTTCAATACAATATAATATAACAGAGCACGTCACAAAAGGAAAATCACAAAAGGAAAATTACAAGAACCTCTCAGGGAAGTGCCGTTGTTAAGGCATTACTTCCCGAACCACATCTGATCTGATCTTCAAGAGCAAGACAAACTCGCTAGTAGACGGAAGAAGAAGAAGACGACGATGCGGACATATGGTGTTTACGTTTATATCAGCAGATTCCTTTGACCATTAATCTGAATGTTTTGAAGTAGGTAATAGGCTACAATGGTAAACTTTTGAAGTGATTTCATGAACATATGATATGTGTGTGTGCTCCATTGTGTCATTTGGGTGGCCTAATGCCTCAATGTTTTCGTCATACACAGTTTCATAGGGGTAAAGTCCGATAATCCGAAAAATCCACTAATCCGAACGAGGGCCGGTCCGCTGCCCTTCGGATTAACGGAAGTTTACTGTACATCCATTAGAATCGATATCGAACCCAAGTGAGACAATACCATGCTTTGATTTGATCCCAGATGCTTCACAACTTTATTTATTTGTTCATTTATGAATATTAACATAATGTTTTTAGTTTCCTCCCTAGACCTCCTTCAAGATATATTTCTACATTTTTAGATAGAAAATGCACCTGCCGAAGGCCAATTCCTTTTATATTAAAGGCTCGTTATCACTCGCCAAGTAAAATTCGCCATCCATTAAATGACACGAAAAGAAATGGGGCGAAAGGCCTTAAATTTGCGAAACTAATGTGCCGAACATATTATAATCTGTAAACTAATGGGGCTAAACATGAGTTAGAAGGGGGACCAGAAAACCGACCCATCTCCCCTTAATCCTCTTATGCTCGATGACTCGCTTCTTTTCTGTTTTCTGATTATTATTAGACGATTTTATTAACCCCTTCTTTACCGGCGATGTCTATTTAATTACAGCTGGGTCTCTGACTGTGCTAGAATTTGGTGGATGAACGAGGTCGCACAGATCGAAATCGTACAAATTGAAACATGGGAAATAATTAATTTGATGGATGGACGGTCCCGAGTTTAGGGGTTCAACTTCATATTACCTATCAAAAACAACACTAACTGACACATATTCATAACAATACATAATATAAATAAAAATAAGCCAAATTAAACAATAATAAGTCATTGTTTACTCACATTAAGTTAAGGCTAGGGTGGCTCAGCCGCTCAAGATATACAAATTCCTCACGGAGCTATGGGTGCACTCAGAGTGGGGGCAAAAAATATGGCTGACTACCCCCTCCCACCCGGTACCTAAGCGGCGCAGAAGCTGGCTGTGACATCACTGCGCATGACGTATCTCGCACAGCTGGGAAGAAACTCGTACATTTGGGTTTCTCCACTAATGTGCTTACCTTTATTTCGGCGCTCGCACACTTTGAACGATGTCCGCACAGTTTGGAATTATTAAATTAATATTTTTGGTAGCTCATACAGATCGCGAAATACACAAATCGAACACGCATAGATGGGGACCCTACTCTTATTATTTAATTATTACTGTATTATTGATTCAAACAATCCCTTTGATTTCTCGAATAAAATATTTTCTTAAATCGAGGGACACGGAAACTTAATTGTTACCATGTGTTATAATACCGTTATTAATGCAATATTATCGTTTTTTGCCTAACTATTGAATGCCTAATGTCGGTTGGAGTTTTGGGGCCCCCCTGGAGATCGGGGACCCCACGCTCAGAGCATTGTGAGCGTATAGGTAGGGCCGGCACTGCATGAAAGGCACTCAATTCCTGGCTGCAGCCTCCACAAACCAACACCACCCACTACACTACATGGCAACACACCAACAGACACCAAGGAATATCAAAACAACACCCAGCACATGGTATCACACACAAATACTGTCATCTCTCCCTCCCTGCCCACCCTAAACCAGCTTCCAAAGCACATCCATACTCATATCTCTCGCTGTTCCATCCAATCACTCATAGACAACACGCTTCTGCAGGCATGACCTCCTGAAATTCATCCTTCTGAATACTCCCTTCCTCGCAAGGACAGAGTTCACCTGGCCAGGCTGAGATGTGGGCACCATCCAGCTCTTCTGAGCTATCAGAAGAGACTGGATGTCTCCGTCGTCGACACAGCACTCCATAGTATTACACACATCATAGAAGACTGCATGCTACACAATCACTTGCGCCAACAACATAATCTACACTCCTTGAGAGCCCTGTGGGAAAGCCCGATCGTGGCCATGGCCTTCCTTCGGGACTTGGGGCTGTTCGGCCAGGCAGCCTAGGGAACGACAACAATTACAACAGTACTGTACTGTTGAATTGTAAATAAAAACTAAGATACTAAGATACTAAATATACAGAATAGATGAGGCATAATGCCTGTTTATAATTCTGGTCTAAATTTTATGGTTCATCTTATACTTTCCTTACTGCTTCCTCATCACGAGGTAGCCTATCTTACAAGTTTACACAAGTACTGTATATGTAGGTAACAAAAAAAATGCCATGGGTTATACTTTATTGGCCTATTATGGAAGCATATATCTTATCCTCTGCCAGTGCTTGTCCAGGTTGGTGTTGAAAGTGTTGAGAGTGGGGCTGTCAACAACAGAAGCTGGTAGGGAATTCCAGTCATTGACTATACGCTGGCTGAATACATTTGGCGGACACAAAGTCTTGAATTCTCCTTATAGATTTTTTGGCCGTTCCCTCAGGTGGATGCATCTTGAATGATTGTGAAGAATTTCCCTGGATCAAGCCTGTCCATGCCATTTAGTATCTTGTAAACCTGGAGCAGCATGTCCCCTCTCTTCCTACGATACTCCAGCGATGGCAAGTTCAGGGTCTCAAGTTGTTTTTCATATGGTAGATCTCTTAACCCTCTCACCACGGAAGGGCTCTTGAACGCCCATAAAAAAGCATATAACAGGTACCCGAAAGGCCTCTTGAACGCCCAGTGGTTGAAAGCCTGTGAGCTTCGTGTGCGAGGCGTCGGTCCGACGCATGTAAACAACAGCCGGCTGGACCGACGCCCCGCATCTCCGGCCACAAGAAGGAGAGCGTCGCTTGTTCGTGTGTGCCTGTATGTTGTTGTTAAGTATCGAAAAGTGGTGTAAAGTGGCTGTTTTGGCCATAAAGTTATCTCCAATGAAATCATCATCACAGCTCAACCAGTTGACTTAGAGAGCTCTACTTAATGCCATTCTACAGGTAAATAACACAGCTACACTTGGGGATGCGCGAAGCAGTCTGATTAACGAATATACGGTAGCCTAGCCTAGACGTTTTTCGGCCAAAACACCCGGGTTTCGAGGAATATATATATAATACATAGCCGGGGCTGGAGGGTTAAACATGGGACCAGTTTGGTGGCTCTTCTTTGTAGCTTTTCTATTTCTAGCTTGTCTCCTCTAAATCTTGGATGCCAGATGATGTTTCCATACTCCAAGTGGGGGCGTACCATGGTGGTGAACAGTGTGAGGATTGTAGAATGGTCTAGACAAGCAAAGGTGCCCCTGACAAGTCCTAGCATCCTTGAGGCTTTGCTAACCGCTTGATTTATGTGATGATTAAATTTGAACTCCTCATCAATGATGACTCCTAGGTCCTTTTCCTTCTTGGTATCTTCCAATATTGTGGAGTTCATTTCATATGTCTGCCTTGTGTTTGAATGTCCTAGGTGGAGTATCTTGCACTTTGCTGCATTGAAGCCCAGCTGCCACTTCTGAGACCATTCTGCCAAATGGGGTAAGTCCTCTTGCATCTGGACCCGTTCCTCAGGAGACTTAATTGCTTGGAATAGCTTTGTGTCGTCAGCAAATATCTTTACAGAGCTCCTTAAAGCATCAGGCAGATCATTTATAAATATGACAAATAAAACAGGACCCAAAACACTTCCATGGGGAATACCACTTAGGATTTCAGCCCAAGTAGACATCTTGCCATTAACTACAACTCTCTGCCTTTGTCTAAACAGGAAGTTCCTGATCCAGCCGACTTGTTTTCTCGATACCCCATACGCTTCAATTTTTTTCAGCAGCCTCTGATGTGGTACAGTGTCGAATGCCTTGCGAAAATCTAAGTAAACCACGTCGATGGGATCTCCGTTGTCCATCTGGTTTGACCACAGCTCCAGGGAGACCAACAACTGTTGTCATGCAAGATCTCCCTGGTACAAATCCGTGTTGGGCATCACAAAACAAATCATTTTGCATCATGTGGTTCACCAGGTTGCTTCTTATAATCGACTCCATTATTTTGCCTACGACAGATGTTAGGCTAACTGGTCTATAGTGCTCGGGATTTTATTTGGCTCCTTTCTTGTGGATGGGGGTAATGTGAGCATCTTTCCAATCACTTGGCAGCTTGCCCTCATTATAAGATTTCTCAAAGAGAATGCTTAATGGCAACTTCATTGACTGAGAGAGCTCTTGAAGTATCCTGGGATGGAAACCATCAGGGCCAGCACATTTGTTTATTTTAAGTCTCTTCAGCTCATTTTCCACAATGTCAGGATTGAATATAGCTTCTTTCCATTCTTGATTTCCACATCTATTTGGCATGCCTGGGATAGTGTCCAAATCCTCTTGAGTGAGGATGCTTGCAAAGTAGTCATTTAAAAGTTCTGCTTTGAGTTGGTCATCACTTGTTATGCTATTTGCAGTCTGTAAGTCTCCTATCCTTGATTTGTTCTTCAGCTATGAGTTGCAATATCTCCAGAAGTCCTTAGGGTTTTTCTTGAGGTTCTTGGCAAGGTTTTGTTCGAAGTTCTGACATAAGCGTCTTGTCATGGCTGTGAATTCATTTTTCTCTGTGGCTGCACGAATGAAGTCGATATGATCTTGAGTTTGTTTGTATTTCTTTCATGCCTTCTGCTTCTTTTTGTGCTTAGTCATGGCCTCCCTCGTCATCCATATTTGATGTCGCTTGTTGTGCCTCGGTGTGCTTTTGGGGATATTCTGACTTATTTGCTTATTCAGGGTTGTTGAAAAATAGCTCCAGGCATCTTCAATATCAAGTTCCCTTAGTTCTTGCTCCCAGTCAATTTCTGCTAAATTTTCATTCATGGTTTTGTAGTCACCCTTGTAATAGTTGTACCTGGGCTCATTCTTCTTATGGGGAAGTGTGTCCACTACCAGGTCACAACTAATAACTATATGGTCACTTAATCCAATCCCTGCATGATACTGTACGTTGTTTACTGTGTCTTCACTGTTTGTCAATAGGAGGTCAAGAGTACTTGGTGTTTGTCCATGTCTGTATCGGGTGGGTTCACAAACATGTTGGTGAAGGAATGAATCCCTCACCGCATCAATGAAGTGCTTGCATGACTGGTGCCCCTCATCGTTGTACCAGGATCCCACTTGATGTCTGGGAAATTGAAGTCTCCCATGATCACCACCTGTCGTATGCCTCTATGGGTAATATCGGGGAGAAAATTACGAAGCTGATAGTTGTTCTCTGGTGTACTGGCAGGGCTACGGTGCACACAACCCAAGGTTATGATGTTAGTTCCCTTCAGTGATAGCTCAACCCACAGACTTTCCTTAAATTTACTACCAATTTCAATATCTCTGGCTTTATCTGCAAGATAGTTTGGAATATAAATTGCCACTCCCCTGCCTGCTTCGTCCGATTCTATGTTTGTGTATCAATCGTATCCATCCAAAGCGAACTGTTGTTTACACACATTTTCTTTTGAATACTTGGGTAGGACCTCCGTTACCATGATTATGTCCACTTCCAAATCATCAGCAACAAACTGCAATTCCCTCATTTTGTTTGTGAGCGTATCTGTGTTGGTGTACATAATCTTCAATCGCTGCTTTCCTTTCTTTTGGGAACTTTCCCCCTTCCCCTCCTTTCCCCCCCCTTTCCCCTCCTTTCCCTCCTCCCCCCCCTTCCCCTCCTTTCCCCCCTTCCCCTTGTTTCCACCCCTTCCCCTCTTCCCCCCTTTCCCTCCTTTCCCCCCCCCCCCCCCCTTCGCCCCTCCTTTTCTCCCCCTTCCACTCCTTTTTCCCCTCCTCCCCCCCTTCCCCTCCTTCCCCCCCTTCCCCTCCTTTTCTCCCCTTTCCACTCCTTTTTCCCCTCCTCCCCCCCCTTCCCCGCTTTCCCCTCCTTTCCCCCCCTTCCCCTCCTTTCCCCCTTCCCCCCTTCCCCTCCTTTTCTCCCCCTTCCCCTTTCCCTCATTCCCCTTTTCCTCCCCCCTTCCCCTCTCTTTCTCCCCACCCTTCCCCTCCTTTCTCTCCCCCTCCCTCCCCTCCTTTCTCCCCCCCTTCCCCTCCTTTCTCCTCCCCTTCCCCTCCTTTCTTCCCCTCCTTTTTCTCCCCCCTTCCCCTCCTTTTCTCCCCCTTCCCCTCCTTTTCTCCCCCCCCTTCCCCTCCTTTCTCCCCTTTTTATTCTCCCCCTTCCCCTTATTCTCCCCCTTCCCCTCCTTTCTCCCCCCCCCTTCCCCTCCTTTCTCTTCCCCTCCCCCCTTCTCCCTCCTTTCTCCCCCCTTCCCCTCCTTTCCTCCGCCCCTTCCCCTCCTTTCCTTTCTCCCCCCACCTTCCCCTCCTTTTCCCCTCTTCCTTTCCCTTTCTCCCCCCTTCCCCTCCTTTCTCCCCCCCTCCTTTTCCTCCCCCTTCCCCTCCTTTTCTCCCACACTTCCCCCCCACTTTCCCCTGCCCCCCCACTTCCCCCCTGCCCCCCCCATTTCCCCCCCCCACTTTTTTCCCCCCCCCCTTTCCCCCCCCCCATTTTCCCCCCATCCTCAATTATCCGGTATTTTCCCTATTATTCCCGATATTTATCTAGTATTTTCGCGCGAGGACGGCTGGGAGGATGAGGGAGTCTTTCTTCGTCCCTCTACCCAGTCTCAGAGCTCTCCTAGTCTCTCAGTACCATGCGAGACATGAGAGAGGGAGGGTGTGTCTCTCTCGCCGGTCCAGGTCAGATTACGTCCGCGGGGCTAAAATATATTATTTTCACCAGCCAATTGCTATTACCACTGGTTTACCACTGACCTTACACAAAGAGCTTTCGACGGCATCAATTCAGCTAGACCACCACACAGATCACTATTAGCCACACTCGACATTAGTAAAGCCTTCGATGCCATCCCCCGCCACAACCTAACAAACAAAATCTACAACACAAACATGCACAACAACACAAAACGGTGGCTGGCCAACTTCCTAGCAGGCAGATGTGCACACGTATCTTTTGCCGGTCAGTCATCTAAAATCAGAAACTTTCCAAACGGAGTCCCACAAGGATCCGTCCTATCGCCCGCACTCTTCAATCTGTACATGCACGATATAACTACACCCAATACGCCCCAAATAAACTTAGCCTCCTATGCAGATGACATAACACTCACATGCACACACCATGACCCAAAAAGAGCAACAGATCTCCTGCAACCCTATCTCAACACACTACATGGCTGGTGCACTACAAACAGACTTAATCTAGCCCCAGCCAAATCCACCGCAACCCTGCTCACAAGTTGGACAGGAGAACACGAATACATCCCTCAACTCACCATAAACAACACACCCCTAACACATACACACACACCCAAAATCCTAGGAGTAACATATGATACTCATATGACATTCAAACAGCACACCACAAACATTAAAAAGAAACTGACACCCAGACTTAACGCCCTCAGGTCACTTGCTCACACAAATTTGGACACAACAAAGAAACTACCACCACAGTATATAACAATACATAAGATCAGTGATGGAATACGCAAGCCCAGCCTGGGCTTCTAACCTAGCTGAAACACATCGTAAGACCTTACAGACTATTCAAAACAAGCCCTGAAGATCATTACAGGCTGCACAGCTACTGCACCCACAGATCACCTACATCAAGAAACCAAAATCCTCAAAGTCAAAGACCATCTGGACATGAGAGGCACTCAATTCTTGGCAGCAGCCTCCACGAACCAAGACCACCCACTAAACTACATGGCAACACACCCACAGACACCAAGAAATATCAAAACAACACCCAGCACACGGTATCACACACAATTATTGTCCTCTCTCCCTCCCTGCCCACCCCGAACCAACTTCCAGAAGCACATCCATACTCATATCTCTCACCGATCCATCCACTCACTCACAGACAACACGCAGCTGCATGCACGACCTCCCGAAATCCATCCTTCCGAATCCTCCCTTCCTCGCGAGGACAGAGTCCACCTGGCCAGGCTGAGATGCGGACACCATCCAGCTCTCCTGAGCTATCAGAAGAGACTGGATGACTCCGTTGTCGACGCCTGCCCGGGATGTAACAGCACCCCATACCATTAAACACATCATAGAAGACTGCATTTCACACAACCACTTACGCCAACAACACAATCTACACTCAATGAGAGCTCTGTGGGAAAGCCCGATCGTGGCCATGGCCTTTCTCAGGGACTCGGGGCTGTTCGGCCAGGCAGCTTAGGGAACAACAACAACAACAACCACTGGTTTTATTGTTTTTTAATGTTTATATGTTTATAATAAAAGAAACAAAAATAGTAAAATATGGATAAATAATTATGATCTATATGGTAAATATTGTATGACGATTTTCATCAGAATTGACGCCAATGTCTTCGCACCGCGGGACGTTTCAAATACCATAGCTTTGCGCTTTACGAGCTAATGGGGTATAGTAAAAGGCAAATTATATAATGGTTGTGGAAATATTGTTTGTTAAAACAAAATATCCATAGGTGAATTATGCAGTCGACCGCTTAGCTATACAAATGTAGAGAAAGGTATTGTGGTAAATTTTTGTGAGGCGGGTAACCAAATTGTACAGCACTGTATATACTGTGGAGAGGTTTACTGTTAACACTGTTTTGTGAGGCGGGTAACTAAATTGTACAGCACTCTGTATATACTGTGGAGAGGTTTACAGTTAACACTGTTTTGTGAGGCGGGTAACCAAATTGTACAGCACTGTATATACTGTGGAGAGGTTTACTGTTAACACTGTTTTGTGAGGCGGGTAACCAAATTGTACAGCACTCTGTATATACTGTGGAGAGGTTTACTGTTAACACTGTTTTGTGAGGCGGGTAACCAAATTGTACAGCACTGTATATACTGTGGAGAGGTTTACTGTTAACACTGTTTTGTGAGGCGGGTAACCAAATTGTACAGCACTCTGTATATACTGTGGAGAGGTTTACTGTTAACACTGTTTTTCATCACTAGGTTGGCCGGATGTTAACCAAAGTATGTATTATTTCTGACTCTTACTACAGTAATATTGTATCTCCCAGTAATTTAACTTTTGGCTATTGCAGCTTTGCAGAGTGTCATAAGCTGTACATTAAAAGTTGCTGTATTGTACTGTACTGAATTTAAATGTTTAGTATTTTATAGACTGTACTCTAGATCTATGGGTAGAGGATTGGGTTTAGTAGGAATGAATGGTGGTGATTGGGAGTTGAATCAGTCGCTGTTTGCTGATGACAGCACTGGTGGCGGATTCTGAAGAGATTCTGTAGTGAGTAGTAAAAGAGTTTGGTGTGGTATGTGCGAGGAGGAAGCTGAGGGAGAATGTCATTAAAAGTAAGTGATGGTGTGTAATAGATATGCTCGTAGGGGATCCACTAGAGTCTAGTGGATCCCCTACGAGCATATCTATTACACACCAGTAGTTGTACAATTTACATCGTCTAGTGACTAGACGATGTAAATTGTACAACTACTTTAATTTACATTTAATTTACATTTGCAGACCGAAAATTTGTGAATAAAGATGATGTTTCACAGAGTTATTTCTCTTCTATTCCTACTCATTTATATATATATATATATATATAGGGAGGATTGGGTCGGGGAAAGAGCTTTGATTCTTTATTCTCTAACACAGATTGGGTTTGCTCACATATACATGTACAGTATACAAAAGTATCGACATTCCTTATTTGGCAACATAGACCAGTACTGCCATATAGTGAGTATTTCTTTTTTGGTACTTTACCTACTAATATCCTTAATCCTATTTGACCTTTCCAACCTTTGATCTTAGATCTATATTTGTCGTATGTACTGACCACCTGACAAATCCTTCCCTATGGTTGGTCACATGTTTTTGAGTTATATACAGTAGGCAGATTCTATTGCTTTTCTCATGTTTTTATTTATAGCTATCCTTATCTGTTTTGCTTCCTCCCATTTCAGCAGATGTTTGTGACTATCTATACTGTATGTAGGACCAGGGAGTTGGAAGTTCTGTGTCTTTTTACATCTTTCTTGTCTTCATCTACTTTTTTCAGTAAACCTCATCCTGTTACTCCTATATATTTAATTTTACTACTCTTACAAGGTATGGAGGTAGATGTGTTGGAAAGTGTGAAAAGGAACACCTTGAGATGGTTCGGCCATATGGAACGTATGGGAAGCGAGAGAATGACTAAGAGGGTGTACGAGAGCGAGGTGGAAGGACAGAGAGGGAGAGGTAAACCGAAAGAGAGGTGCAAGGAGGGGGTGAGGAAGTATATGGATGAAGGTGGTGCTGGTTGGGAGGAGGGACGTCGACTGACTGGGGACAGAGGTGCATGGGGGCGGTTCGTTCGTGGCCACCCCTTCGGGGATCGCGGGGTCAGGCAATAGATAGATAGATAGAGAAGGTATATTATAGATTACACTTTTATTGTTGACAATCTGGGTTTTCTTACTCTTGGCCAATTCACCTACTTTTTCACCACCCGATGTCGCTATTTTGATACTAGTTTTCATTAGGCTTATATTTATTACCCAAGCATTTTTTGGAGTTAAGTACACAAAAATATCTCTCATTTATTTGTACTCTCTTCCCTCTTTCTGTTTATTATATTTACTGCTTTATATTTTTTAGTCTGAGTAGAAGTCCTTTTGGGTAACACAATTTTTTAAAGGTAGACACTGTGTTCTATTTCTTCCTGTATAAATTCAGCGCTATATATTCTGTAAGCTATCAAGACAAAAACACAAAAAATTACCACACCTATACAGTATATATATACAGTATATATATATATAGATAGATAGATGTATGTGGTGGGCGGGCTTGTGGCTTTGGCTCCGCTACATGTCTGCCTGCCGAGAACGGAGCCTCTCCGGGTGGTCGGGGGCCGGGGGAGTGCTGGAGCGACCTTGGTGACCCTGGTCTCTGGGTATTCTCCTGGGTGACCTAGATGTGTGTGAATTTTGTGTTTTGTCTGTGTTTGTTCGTTGTTTTGTCTTGTGTTTTCCTGTTCTTGCTCTGTCTTGAGTCGGCCACCCCCAAGAAAAAAGTAAAAATAAAATAAAATATATATATAATAGAGGAAAATAAAATATAAAAACGGGAAAAGTGGGGATTGGGCCTGAGCATATGGATGGATGTATATATTATAGGTTTGACTCCTGTAAGGAGATAAAGAAAACCTAATATTTAGTAGTGGCCCCGTAATCATTGACGAACATGCCTATTACATAAGGCATCCTCTTCAAACACTAATCCGCCGTAGTTTGAATCTACCGCGCAGAGCATTTCAAATCTGAGGAGCCTTCATCATGAGCGCACGCGACCTCACTCATGGCTTCAGTTATTATGAATTGGGTTCTCACTACGAAAAAACTTCGTAAAAAATAAAAAGAAAAAGAAAATAAGAATAACTATCCAATAAGCTTTCCATCATATCGTGGATGTACTTGTGTGGATCTTTGACCAGACGCTGATTCAGGCGTCATTCTTCCTTCACTGACATATCAAGTAAACCAAAATCCTTAATACATCAACGAATGGGAAGGGGATGGTCGGGAGGGCCCCAGTCGTCAATGATTACGGGGCCACTACTTAATATTAGGTTTTCTTTATCTCCTTACAGGAGTCAAACCTATAATTTATTAGTGGCCCCTCCATCATTGACGAACATGCCTGATTTCTAAGACTGGAGGGGGACATTCGTAATCATATCATAACTCTAGAAAAGCAGATAATCAAACAACCACATAGTATTCTTACTTTGAAAATATATATAAATACGGCGCAGCCCATATATATACAAAAAAGAGGTTCAAGCAGGTGCGTGCTTCAAAGAAGCCTGCTTGACAAAAAAGGGTAACTCTGGAGATTCTGTGAACAGATCTGTAGTTACAAAGGCACCCCACTCAACGAGTGGTGACAAAAATAACAAGTTTTAAGTTTACATGAGCACATAATTAACCCCATAATATTCGTGGAAATAATTTGCAAAAGATCTCCACTGTTTAATACTAAATTGCTTTCACAGCTAAAACTACTATAACAACCCTGTTGTTTGTACTAACATTGTACTAGCACAATTTCTCGCAGAGAAATTTTCATATCACATTATCCATAAATTGTATCACAGCTCTTACATTCCGGCGGGATCTAGGGTGTCCTGTTACACTGACTGCACCCCCCCCCCCCCTTTTTTCCTTGAAAGTAAACAAAAGTGACTGAAGGGCTACCTAGACCCTCTGCCTTAAAGCTATACATGGTCAGGAAGGTTTGTCTAGAGCAACTGACAAGTATCTAGTCAAAAACGTATGATTAGACGCCCACAACTGTGTGGACGAAATATCTTCTACTGAAAAGTTCTTCAGGAAACGTAAAGAGGCTGCCCATTTGCGTAAATCGTGGGCCCTACCCACAACGCCGGGATTACTCTCTTTAATGACTTCGACCAGAAGAGAAGCTAATCTCCGTTTCAGTAAGCGTTTACCCGTACTCGCTACCCACAAAGCACTTTGGGGGTTTAGAGGAGCCACTCTCAAATATTTGGTTAGAGCTTGCACTGGACATAGATTATGGTGCACCTTTCCCCTTTTTAACGCCGGCACCGTGAACTCAGAAAACACGTGTGCACTGTGCTCATTCTTGGCTACAAATCCCGGGGAAGGTGCAATGTGAATACATTCATTAAGTCTACGAAACCTAAGGCAATTAGGTGTGTTGCTCATCGCCGCCAGCTCAGACACTCTGTTCCCGGTGGCCAAAGCCAAAAGGAATACCGCCTTTTTTAAGAGTAATGCAAAATCTGCAGTATTTTGGTACAGACGAGAGTGAAGTAAAGACAATGCCTTGTCCAGAGACCAAGTAGGCATGAGCTGACGGGGAGGTGGGCGGAGTTTAAAACATGCCCTCATAAAACCTGTTTCCTCCGCTACCGGTATGGAGAGACCTGTAAGGTCTAAAAAGGGCACTCTAATCGCAGTTAAGTGATTTTTTAACGTTACCACAGATAAACGTTTCTGCTCAAACAGATAATTTAAATAATTAAAATTAAATAATTAATTGAAGCTACCTATACTGCTGTTTGCGGATGATACAGTTCTTATGAGTGATAATGAATGGGAGTTGCAGGGTCTGGTAAATAAGTTTGGAACAGTGTGCGAAAAACGGAATTTGAAGGTAAATACGGGGAAGAGCAAGGTTATGGTCTTCGAAAGGGGTGAAGTCACAGAGTGTGAGGTGAAGCTGAACGGTCAGGCTATGGAGATCGTCAACTCTTTTAAGTATCTGGCCAGTGTGTTGAGTAAAGATGGGACTATGGATGAAGAAGTGCGGGAGAGGGTACAACAGGGGAAGAGGGTTGTAGGAATGCTAAAAGCAGTAACAAGAAATAGGGTGGTCAGTATGGAAGTGAAGAAGTTCTTGCATGACAGTGTGGTAATCCCGACACTGACTTACGGAAGCGAAGCATGGACGTTGGTTGAGAGACTCAGACCAAGAGTGAGAGCAGTGGAAATGAATTACTTAAGGAGTGCGTGCGGAGTTACATGGAGGGATAGACAGACTAATGAGGAAGTAAGAAGGAGGTGTGGTGTGGAGGTAGATGTGCTGGAAAGTGTGAAAAGGAACAACTTGAGATGGTTCGGCCATATGGAACGTATGGAAAGCGAGAGAATGACTAAGAGGGTGTACGAGAGCGAGGTGGAGGGACAGAGGGGGAGAGGTAGACCGAATATGAGGTGGAAGGATGGAGTGAGGAACTACATGAACGAAGGCGGTCCTGGTTGGGGGGAGGGGCGTCGACTGACTGGGGACAGAGGTGCATGGGGGCGGTTCGTTCGTGGCCACCCCTTCGGGGATCACGGCGTCAGGCAATAGAATAGATAGAAAAACTAATGCGACGATGCTTTGTCCAGAGACCATGTAGGCCTGAGCCGACGGGGAGGTGGGCGGAGTTTAAAACCTGCCCACCTAAATCACTTTCAGATAAATGTTTCTGCATGAACAGATAAATTAAATAATAAACAACCAACGCCACCGAGGGCACAGATCGTTTTGTTCGAAGAATCCGAGACGTAAAAGCTTGCCAATGCGATGGAAACTGTCGCTTTGTAGACTGGGTATATTGATTCGTGAATATCTTGGTCACGTCGCTACCAGATGGTGCTAGCCACTTGGCCTCCTGAATGTCCAAAATGAACAAGTCTGCGAGGTTTCTAGGTTGCCAATTGTGTTTTAAGTGGAACAACCCGACCAGGAGTGACACTGAGTGCGGGCACCACGTGTTCAAATGCTGGTACCCCACTGCGCCGGCCACAGGGGCGCGATTAGCGAGACTACGCCTCGCTAATCCTGTAGTTTGTGGACTACGTGGCACATTAGAGACACGTCTGGCGGCGGAAAATAGATAAATGGAAATCAACCTGTTCTCGTCCGTCATCAGAGCGTCAGGTTCGTCCGCCGGCGTTAACGGTCGGCAGGTGAGGTATGACTGTGAGTATCGCCATACACCTTGGCTGTGGCTGTCTCTTGCTTGCGAGCTCGGTATACTCCCTGAATGGGAGCCCTCGTCCGAGTCCCGTAAAGGTTTATGATAATTAAAAGCTCCCATAGCTCGTTAACACATTGAAAGTAGAGCTGGTGAGCAAAATCATAAAGTATACTAATTAAGTTAATTTATATTTAAGTGTATTAAAATAAATTACTATAAATAAACATAATATTATCATAATATAATCATAGAAAATATATATGTTTTTTATGATTCAGCTATTAAATTATTTCATTAACAAATAGAAATAAGATAGGGCTACCTGAGCTTAACGGCGTTGAACATACCGCAATGAGAGGTTCAAGTACCGACACGACAGAGACTGGGGGAAAACTACCCCGCCCCCGGGAACTACCTGGTCACCTGGTGCAACACCCGTACTCCGCCCTGGAAAGATAAATTTCCGGGGATTAATGCTCATAGGGTTACACCCAAAAAATGGTACAAAATATGTGCCTCAAAACCGCCGGTCAACGAACCGTAGCACTCCACCACTACTTTTCGTTGTCCCTTTAGTTTCATATTAAAGATTTCAGCATATCTTTACCCGTCCAGAAGATTTAAGCATATCTTCTGAACCCTCATAAAGATGAAGCATATCTTTATTAAAGATGAAGTCTTGCAAGTATCCCTTTACACTTGAAACACTAGTAAGATTCCGGCATCTTTTTATCCTATAAAAAGTCTAAGCCTATCTTAATCTCTAATCTGGCTTCTCCCAGAAGCCCTCATAGATCGCTGTCTTGAAGGCCGTGATACCCTATTGTATCAATCAATTGTTTGGCAAATTATCGCGAATTGCAAATCAGTTAACCCAAAGGTACAACCGCCGGGTTTTATATGCAATGTCAAACCAATTGTACCTGCCCCAGACCTCTTTGTAAAAAGGTCGCCGGGAGGGAAAGACTAAACAAACAAACGGCATTGTTTCAATGGCTTATTAAAGATTTCAGCATATCTTTTACCTGTCCAAAAGAATTAAGCATAACTTCTTAATCCTCATAAAGATGAAGCATATCTTTATTAAAGATGAAGTCTTTCAAGTATTCCTTTACACTTTCAATTGTTTGGCAAATTATCGTGAATCGCAAAACCGTTAATATAACCACTCGAAGGTACAACCGCCGGGTTTTATATGCAATGTCAAACCAATTATACCTGCCCCAGACCTCTTTGTAAAAAGGTCGCCGGGAGGTAAAGACCAAACACACAGACAGCAATTTTTCAATGGCTTTGAAAAGCAGAGAAAACTAAGTCCAACAGGTGTCAGCCTGATCACCTAGAAAACTGTGTGGAGCCCCCCTCGACGGGAATAACCCAGGAAGCCTGATCCCAGGCTCGACCATAGAAAACGCAATTTCTGATGAGCCCTCAAGCGACCAAACTCGTCGGGGTAACTTACCTATTTTAGCCATCCTGACTAAAACTCGGTAAACAAAAACGGTGTTCTCGGAGCAACGAGAAAAAACGCCGGAAAGGTAACCCACACTAAACTATACATGACAGGAGGGCGTAATGCATAAAGCAATGAATAACACAGGAGGCCTGATCCCAGGCTCGACCACAGAAAACGCAGTTTCTTATGAGCCCTCAAGCGACCAAACTCGTCGGGGTAACTTACCTATATTGAGCCATCCTGACTAAAACTAGGTAAACAAAAACGGTGTTCTTGGAGCAACGAGAAAAAACGCCGGAAAGGTAACCCACACCAAACGAGACATTTTAACACCTTTTATACAAAGGGTGTGTGCAAAAATAGGGATACCTGAACAGGAGGGCGTTATGCATAAAGCAAAAACCGGGGCAAAGGTAGCCATGACAGAGACTGGTGGGATACTAACTCCAGGTTCTGCATAGACCTGCCGGGACCCAGCTCTGGAAAAAAGCAAATTTCCAGGAATTAATGCTCATAAGGTTAACCCCAACATGTTCGCACATAAGTGTTAAATAACCCGCCGGGTAACGAGACGTAATACTCAACGACTACAGCCTGCTACGCAGGCTGATGAGATGATTCGCCCTGGTATAGCACTCGAGTTAAATTTCTTAGAAGAGCGCGTAGAAGAGCTGAACGTGAATGGCGGAAAAATAAAACAGACTCTACATGGTTGCAATACCTGTCAGCCAGAAGAGCTGTGGTCTACAAAATCAAAGATGAAAAGAAAGTGTATTATCAGGGAAAAGTTGACTCGTGTGGTAACGACCAGAGGAGGTTGGCTTCAATTGTAAACAGTTTACTTGGAAAAACAAGAGTCAGCTTAAGACCTTCTGTACCTGATGCCGAGTTGGCTGCCAACTTTGTGGCATTTTTTGCTGGCAAGATAACTCGCATAAGACAGGAATTGGATGATGCTTCTGTTGGTGAAGAACTTTCAGTTGTACTCCAACCCCGACACATTCCTAATAATGTCCTCTCATCCTTTCACTCAGTAGAGGTGGACATGATCTCGTCCTACATAAGAAACCTCAATAAAACATTTTGCCCGTTGGATCCCATAAATGTTTCCAAGCTACCAAGAGTCTATGATCACACAGTTGAGTTTATTTCCAAAATAATTAATAAGTGCTTCTCTGAAGGTAGCTTCCCACATTCTGAAAAGCATGCACTACTCCGACCTACTCTAAAGAAACCTGGACTTGATGTTGAGAACATGTTGAACTATCGTCCTGTCTCCAACCTGTCCTTCATATCAAAGATATTAGAGCGTGCAATACTTGACCAATTACAACCACTACTTCAGCAGAATGAAACTATCCCAATTTTTCAGTCTGCTTACCGACAGCATCATTCAACTGAAACAGCATTGATTAGAGTACATAATGATCTAGTTGAGAACATTTGCAATGGTGTGGCCTCACTATTGGTCTTGCTTGATCTCTCTGCGGCTTTTGACACAGTGGATCACGAGTTGTTATTGAGTGATCTTTATGATTGTGGTGTGCGTGACTCCGCTCTCTTGCTTCTTGGGTCGTACTTGTCAGGTAGATCCCAGAGTGTGATGGTAAATCAAGTGGTCTCGGACTCGACACCCCTGCAGTATGGTGTTCCGCAGGGATCAGTTTTGGGTCCTATCCTATTTATAATTTATATTAGCAGTTTGTCTCTTCTGCTTCGTGCACATAATGTCACCTTTCACTTTTATGCAGATGACACCCAGATTTATGTGAGAATCACAAATATAGTTGATATACGGAGTAAGATGGAATTGTTGATGTCTGATATCAAGAAGTGGATGAGAGCGAGAAAACTTAAACTAAATGATGGTAAAACTGATATTCTCATCATCTGAGGAAATAGAAGAGCTGATGATATGGTAGGTGCCCTCTCCATCAATGTGGGTGGATCTCAGCTGCGACCGGCCAACTCTGTTCGAAATCTGGGTGTATATGTGAACTCCCGATTAGATTTCAAAGAGCATGTAAACCAGATAGTTAAAAGTTGTTACTTGCACATCAGAAATCTCTATTTGGTGAAGCCGTTTATAACCAGACGTTGCCTCCTGACGTTGGTTCACTCATTGGTCTTCTCTCGTGTTGATTATTGCAATGCCCTGTTGGTGGGTCTTCCAAATTATATTTTGAAGAAAGTTCAGTCTGTTCTTAACAGGGCCGCAAGACTAATTTTTGGTGTTCCACCTAGAACTCCTACTACATCTCTTCACATAGAACTGCACTGGCTGCCAGTAAGAGCAAGAATAGAATTTAAGTTGTGTTTGGTGACTTTTAAGGTTCTCAAATTTGGTGAGCCTAGGTACCTTGCGGAGCTGCTCAGGCGCCCACCGGCACACCATGGTGTAGTTGTGCGTCATGACAATGACCCTTTTCGTCTTGATGAACCAAGGGCTTTCCAGCAGTCTTCTTTCTTTGAGAGGTCATTTTCCTACATGGCTCCGAGGTTGTATAACAGGTTGCCGCTGTCCATGAGACAACTGAGTTCTGTTGAATGCTTCAAGAGACAACTTAAGACTTTTCTCTTTGAGAGAAGCTATGATCTTGAGAGAGGTGTCATGACAGATGGCTATAGAGTTTAGGCTATTTTGCCACTGCTGGTGATTGTTAAATGTGTGTTGTATATGAGCCTTCTTTTGATGCATTGATTTTTGTTCTTTTTTCTTTCTCTTTTTGAGCGCTAGTGAATTCTTCGGAAAAATTGGCGCTTATGAGAAATAAGTAACATGCTTATTATTATTATTACGCGGTGGGGTTTCCTAAGTAAAAGATTTCAGAATACCTTAATTTGTCCAAAAGATTTATGAATACCCTCTGACATAATATATAAAGACCAGCATGGTATTTATAACTGATTAAGTCTTTCCGGTGGTGTTTGTTTCAAGATTCAATTTTGGAAAAACCCCACCTAAAAAAGACGCCGGCCCCCGAATTATCTCGTAGATAAAAAACTGGGAAGCCTGACAAATATACGAGATCTAACTTCTCCCGAAGTATCGTTTTTAGATCGCCGGTTGATGAAGGCGGCGATACAAAACGTATCCCTCAATTGTCTGGTTAACTAACTGAATTTGTAAATTCGTTATTCCCATTCCTCCAAGGAGCACCCGCCGGGTGTGAATATTAGTTTAAAAAACGTTAACCCCAATTGTGCCCTAAAGCGCCGTATGTTGAAGGAGGCGATACACAATGCATCCCTCAATTGTCTGGTCAACTAAACTGAATTTTGCAAATTCGGGCATCCCACCCTTCCAGGTTGCACCCGCCGGGTGATTTAAATTTTTGTTTTTTTTTTAAATTAACCCCAATTGTTCCTAACCCCACTTCTTTGTAAAAGATCGCCGGGGAGGAAATACAAATATCGCGAATTGCAAATCAGTTAATATAACCACCCAAAGGTACAACCGCCGGGTTTGACATGCAATGTCAAACTAATTGTACCTGCCCCAGACCTCTTTGTAAAAAGGTCACCGGGAGGGAAAGACTAAACAAACAAACGGCATTGTTTCAATGGCCTATTAAAGATTTCAGCATATCTTTTACCTGTCCAAAAGAATTAAGCATAACTCCTTAATCCTCATAAAGATGAAGCATATCTTTAATAATGATGAAGTCTTTCAAGTATCCCTTTACACCTGAAACACTAGTAAGATTCAGGCATCTTTTTATCCCATAAAAAGTCTAAGCCTATCTTAATCTCTAATCCGGCTTCTCCCAGAAGCCCTCATAGATCGCCGTCTTGAAGGCCGTGATACCCTATTGTATCCATCAATTGTTTGGCAAATTATCTCGAATCGCAAATCCGTTAATATAACCACCCGCCGGGTTTGATATGCAATGTCAAACCAATGATAGCTGCTCCAGACCTCTTTGTAAAAAGGTCGCCGGGAGGGAAAGACCAAACAAACAGACAGCATTGTTTCAATGGCTTTGAAAAGCAGAGAAAACCAAGTCCAACAGGTGTCAGCCTGATCACCTAGAAAACTGTGTGGAGCCCCCCTCGACTGGAATAACCCAGGAAGCCTGATCCCAGGCTCGACCACAGAAAACGCAGTTTCTTATGAGCCCTCAAGCGACCAAACTTGTCGGGGTAACTTACCTATTTTGAGCCATCCTGACTCAAACTCGGTAAACAAACACGGTGTTCTCGGAGCAACGAGAAAAAACGCCGGAATGGTAACCCACACCAAACGAGACATTTTAACACTTTTTAAACAAAGGGTGTGCGCAAAAATAGGGATACCTGAACAGGAGGGCGCAATGCATAAAGCAAAAACCGGGGCAAAGGTAGCCATGACAGAGACTGGTGGGATACTTACTCCAGGTTCTGCATAGACCTGCCGGGACCCAGCTCTGGAAAAAAAGAAAATTTCCAGGAATTAATGCTCATAAGGTTAACCCAAACATGTACGCACACAAGTGTTCAAGAACCCGCCGGGTAACGAGACGTAATACTCAACGACTACAGCTCGCTACGCGGTGGGGTTTCCTAAGTAAAAGATTTCAGAATATCTTAATATGTCCAAAAGATTTATGAATACCCTCTGACATAATATATAAAGACCAGCATGGCGTTTATAACTGATTAAGTCTTTCCGGTGGTGTTTGTTTCAAGATGCAATTTTGGAAAAAAAAAAAAAAAAAAAAAAGACGCCGGCCCCCGGATGATCTCGTAGATCAAAAACTGGGAAGCCTGACAAATATACGAGATCTAACTTCTCCCGAAGTCTCTTTTTAGATCGCCGTATGTCGAAGGTGGCGATACAAAACGTATCCCTCAATTGTCTGGTTAACGAACTTAATTGTAAATTAGTTATTCCCATCCTTCCAAGGAGCACCCGCCGGGTGTGAATATTAGTTTAAAAAACGTTAACCCCAATTGTGCCCTAAAGCGCCGTATGTTGAAGGAGGCGATACACAATGCATCCCTCAATTGTCTGGTCAACTAAACTGAATTTTGCAAATTCGGGCATCCCACCCTTCCAGGTTGCACCCGCCGGGTGATTTAAAGTTTAAAAGTTAACACCAATTGTTCCTAACCCCACTTCTTTGTAAAAGATCGCCGGGGAGGAAATACATAAATTCCTACATGTCAATGTTTGCAGACGACGTAAAAATTATGAGACAACAAATAAAAGTAGTTGTGAGGAGCTGCAAGGGGATTTAGATAGAATATATGAATGGAGCACCAAGTGGAAAATTAAATTTAATATAAGTAAATGCCATGTGTTAAATATGGGAAGAAGTGTGAATAGACCAAATTGGGAGTACAGGATGGGAGATAATATAATTAGCAAGGCCGAAAAAGAAAAGGATTTAGGGTTGATTATACAAGATAATTTGTCGCCAGAGAAACATATTAACAAGCTCTTTAGTGGAATGTATGCAATGGCCGGGAATATGAAAGTTGCTCTGAACTACTTGGATGAGACCATGGTAGCGAAAATTATGAAGAGTATGATTAGACCAAGATTGGAGTATGCAGCAGTGGTGTGGTCCCCGCATCTAAAGAAGCATATTCACAAGTTAGAAAGAATCCAGAGAGCAGTTACTAGATTGGTTCCAAGTCTCAGAGAACTGCCATATGAAGGGAGGCTAGACAAATTAAATCCACCAAGTTTAAAAGAGAGGAGAGAGAGGGGAGACATGATAATGATGTACAAATGCACCCGGGGGCTGGAGAGGCTGGATAGGGAGGATATGTTAATTATGGATACAGGAATAACTAAAGGCCACAGCTACAAAGTAAAAAGACCTACCTGCAAGAACGATATCAGAAAGTTTAGCTTCCCCTATAGATGTATTGACAAATGGAATGGGCTGGAGGAGGAGGTGGTAGGGGCAAGGAACATCCATATTTTCAAGAAAAAATTGGATAAAAAGTAGACTGAGAGACGGGACAACACGAGCTTAGCTCAACTCCTGTAAACTACAATTAGGTAAAATACAACAACAGCATAGTTTTTAAATTGGCTTTGCAAAACCGAAATAACTACAAACAACACGTGTCCGTATGAACACTGTTAGATGGGTACAGCCAACCCGCCGGGAAACATAAGGAGCCTGCAACATGCACCCCAGAGACGCAGTCCTGGGGAGCTACAGACACCCACCCGCCGGGGAAACAAGCCTGTTTTTAAAACCACGCGTGGCCAAAACTCGGCAACCAGCCGGGGTTATCAAGGTGAAACCGAGAAAAACCCGCCGGAAAAAACCCACCCCGTCCAGATACCATCTGAACGCACCACCGGACCGAGGCGTAGCCAAAACACAACTAACGCCGGGCCCAACATAGTCCGTGGAAATAGCCAATACACAACTAACCCAGGACACATAAATAGTCCGTGGAATTAGCCAATACACAACTAAACAAGGACACACATGACACAGTAGTACATATTTATAAAATAAATCAATAACACTTGTACATGTGGCAAAGCTACGAGAGGCTGGCTAGGCCTAGGCAGACGGATAAAAGTAACCTGTCGGAATATAAACAAAAAGCACTGAATTATATCACAACAGGAACCACCGCCAACACACCACTGTAGCAAACACTTCCGGCAAAGGGAAGAACTGACTCGGGACCCCGAAAAAACTTCACTAAGTGAAGAAAAATACGCTGGGAACGTCAGCAAAAATAAGCTACCTCATCAGAAAGATAAAAGGAAGCAATAATAACGCGTAATGAAAGCCGCCTGCATCACAAAGCTAGCTAACTGTGAAAAAGTTCACATGTCCACAACAGGACCACGAGGGTACATCCGAAATAGATGCCCCAAACACACGACCCAAAATACACTGCACTGCGGGCAACTAGCCCAGGACACTCCTGCTACGCCTATCCTAACCTTACTCGATACTTCCCGGAGTAAAATTTTTTTTTTTTTTTTTTTTTAAACCCTTCAGCCCCGGCTATGTATTATATATATATTCCTCAAAACCCGGGTGTTTTGGCCGAAAAACGTCTAGGCTAGGCTACCGTATATTTGTTAATCAGACTGCTTCCCGCATTCCCGTGCATCCCCAAGCGTAGCTGTGTTATTTACCTGTAGAATGGCATTAAGTAGAGCTCTCTAAGTCAACTGGTTGAGCTGTGATGATGATTTCATTGGAGATAACTTTATGGCCAAAACAGCCACTTTACACTACTATTCGATACTTAACAACAACATACAGGCACACACGAACAAGCGACGCTCTCCTTCTTGTGGCCGGAGATGCGGGGCGTCGGTCCAGCGGCTGTTGTTTACATGCGTCGGACCGACGCCTCGCACACGAAGCTCACAGGCTTTCAACCACTGGGCGTTCAAGAGCCCTTCCGGGTACCTGTTATATGCTTTTTTATGGGCGTTCAAGAGCCCTTCCGTGGTGAGAGGGTTAACCCTCCCGCCCCGGCTACGCATTACATAAATATTCCCCAAAATCCGGGTGTTTTGGCCGAAAAACGTCTAGGCTAGGCTACCGTATCATTGTTATGCTGACTGCTTCCCGCATTCCCGCGCATCCCCAAGCGTAGCTGTGTTATTTACCTGTAGAATGGCGTTAAGTAGAGCTCTCTAAGTCAAGTGCTTGATTTGTGATGATGATTTCATTGAGATAACTTTATGGCCAAACAGCCACTTTACACTTTTCGATACTTAACACAACATACAGGCACACACGAACAAGCGACGCTCTCCTTCTTGTGGCCGGAGATGCGGGGCGTCGGTCCAGCCGGCTGTTGTTTACATGCGTCGGACCGACGCCTCGCACACGTAGCTCACAGGCTTTCAAGCAATGGTACAATGTTGTACCAGCCGGGTTCCTGGGGGCAAAACATAATGGTACACACGTGTACCACCCGGGGTTGAAGGGTTAAAGAGACAATGAACGGAGGAAGGAAAAACACAGATAAAACAAAAAGGTCCATGTGCCTAAAGGCATCCTCCATTCATAAAATGTTTGTAACAACTGGATTTAAACATTTGTAGATTGTAAGTTTGTGGAAAGCAATTAGAGGGAAGTGAATTCCAAAGAGTAGTAGCTCTGGGGATAAATGAATTCTGATAAGCAGAAGTTCTGCATTGTGGAGGAGAAAGTGTAAATTCATGGGCGCTCTCAGCTGCCCTAGTTCTACGGGGAAAGATGTGGAGAGGCGGCACAATTGAAGCAAGTTCCTCGGAACAATTGCTGTGAAAATATCTGTAGAATAATGCAAGGGATGCAACGTTTCTTCGTATGGATAATGTAGGAAGGTCCTGTGTGATTGCAGGGTTATGATTAATCTAATAGCTTTATTTTGAATTTTGTCAACTGCCTCAATGCAACCACTCCACTTCCACCCCACAGAGGTGAACAGTAATCCATCTGAGAACGCACATGACTTTTATATATCACGGCCAACTGCTCGTCAGTGAAGAATTCTCGAACTCTGTACAGGAGTCCCAGTTTTTTAGGGCATTCTTAGCAATGCTTCTAACATAATGTGTCCAGCTCAAGTTAGTAGTTAATGTTACACCGAGAATGTCAATACTAGGGAAGTGGGAATATTTACATCATTAAAAAATATATGGGAGTCAGTGAGATTCTGTCGGTTAGAAAATTTAATGTATTTGGTTTTCTGTGCATTAAAGGAAACTAGATTCTTTTGTCCCATCCATTAATCTAGAAAGGTCCTGGTTCAGAGAATTGCAGTGTTAATTTTTGAATTTATAAGATCGGGTTGGGTGAAAGAATTGGTAAATGTGAAGGAACTGTGGAGTGTTGAGTCATCTGCGTAGGAATGTATTAGATTACGAGTGGTAGATATGAGATCATTGATATGAATGAGGAACAAAATTGGGGCCAAAACTGACCCTGGGGAACACCAGCATTTATTGAGTGAAATTGAGAATAAAGGCCATCTACCATTCACATATTTTTCTGTTATGAAGATAAGAAGAAATTAGTGGAACTAATGATGCAAGGCCGTAGTGTGACATCTTCGACAATAAGGATTGATGCCAGACTCTATCAAATGCCTTTGATATATCCAGTGCTATTGTATGTGTTTCACCATGTTGGTCTGTAGCTTGGTTGATTTGATGCGTAAGAAGGCAAAGCATGTCTGCAGTTGATCGACATCGTCTAAAACCATATTACCTATCACTGATTAATTTATTATTCTCAAGATGTTAATTATGTGATTATTTAATATAATTTCAAAGACTTTACCAAGAGTGGAAGTTATAGCTATTGGTCTGTAGTTTGATGGATCTGAAGAGGCACCTTTTTTAGGAACTGGATCGATGTTTGCTTCTTTCCAGGGTACTGGGAAGCATGAGGTATGAGTACACAGATGGAAAAATTTTGCCAATACAGGAGCGAGCACCAAGGAGCAATTCTTAAGTACTATTGGAGGAATTTCATCTGGACCAAATGAGAAAAAACTCACTAGGGACGCAACAAATGCGGAACCAGCGGAGCGTGGGGAGACACGTCCGGGCAGGCTGAGCGCAGAGCAGAGAAGGAAGAATGACGTCTGAATTAGCGTCTGGTTAAAGATCCACACAAGTACATCCACGATATGATGGAAAGCTTATTGAATAGTTATTCTTATTTTGTTTTTGTTTTTATATTTTACGAAGTTTTTTCGTAGTGAGAACCCAATACATAATGACTGAAGCCATGAGTGAGGTCGTGTGCACTCATGATGAAGGCTCCTCAAATTTTGTATGCTCTGCGCGGTAGATTCAAACTACGGCGGATGAGTGTTTGAAGAGGGTGCCTTATGTAATAGGCATGTTCGTCAATGATGGAGGGGCCACTAATAAATATATATCTATAGTATATATATATATATATATATATATATATATATATATATATATATTTTCAAGAAACAAATGGATAAAAAGTAGACTGAGAGACGGGACAACACGAGCTTAGCTCAACTCCTGTAAACTACAATTAGGTAAATACAATTAGGTAAATACAGGGGAAAGAGTACCGTATTTTTCGGCTTATAGGACGCGATGTTTTATAGGACGCACCCTAATTATACAAGTAGAAATTTGGAAAAAAAGTATAAAGCCATAAATCCAACCTAGTAATTATGAAGAGCCATTTGCATGCTTTGCAAATATACTATGGTACACAATGCTAATATAATTGCCCAATAATGTATATAATGCTTATTGTTTGGCATTATGAGTATTGTACATATCAGTAATGGGCGAAATTGTAAATAAACATACTATCCTGGAGACGCCATTTGCATGTTTACATTTAGGCGTCCCTGTTCAGTCAAACAATACGGTGCAGCTTCTGTTTTGGTACGCAATACTGTAGCCTACTATTTTGGATACTACCAAAGTATTTCTTACAGTTTCTTACAGTTTCTTACAGTAGATCCTCTGGAAAAAGGCAAACTATGCCTGTGTATCCAGCTCAGTACCAGTACTTGCACTGCTGCGGTCGTTCACGGTGTTGGCGGCGGCGGTAACAGACGCAACATTTTTACTATTCTGTATTTTTGTTTTATAATCAAACTTCAAATCTTGTCTTCCCCATGCTTTATCAAGATTACTTTCAAACTCCCTTATTGATTCGGAATCGACTACATACTGGGGCAGTGCGTTCCACTCATTTACCACTCTATCACAAAATGAGTTCTTTTCCTTCTCAAGCCTATTTCTTTCTTTGTAAATTTTCTTAGAGTGTCCTCTCGTTCTTGTTCCCTCCCGCATCAAGAAGATACCTTCACACACATCCTCATCGTACTTTCCTGACACTATCTTAAAAGTCTCTATCATGTCTCCTCTCTTTCTCCTATATGCCAGTGTCGGAAGCCCCAGTGTCCTCAACCTCTGCTCATAGCCCGCGTTCTTCAACGTTGGTACCAGCTTGCTAGCTCTCCTCTGCACTTTCTCCACTGCTTCTATATCCTTTACCATATATGGAGCCCACACCTGGTTTGCATATTCCAGGTGCGGCCTAACCAGCGCTGTATATAGATTCCTGAAGATTTCTTCGTCAGGTGACACAAATGTCCTTATCAGCCCTACAATTCTATTGGCTTTGTTTATCTTTTCCGCTAAATGTTCTGAGAAATTTAACTTATTGTCTATCACTACTCCTATATCCTTTTCTGCACTCACTTCCTCCATCGCTTCATACATACTGTATCCTACCTTGTCTATCTTGCTGGTCCCAATCCGCATGTACTTGCATTTTTTTGGATGAAAAGGCATCAACCAATGCTCAGACCATCCCTTCATGCCCTCCACATCTCCTTGAAGCAAACCCATATCTTCCTTACTCCTCACTCTTCTATACAGTTTAGTGTCATCCGCATACAGGTATACCTCACTTCCATTAGTTATAACTTCAGGCAAGTCGTTGATAAATATAACGAACAGCAGTGGTCCCAACACAGATCCCTGAGGTACCCCACTTGTAATTTCCCTCCACCCCGAGCCTATTCCATTCACCAGTACCCTCTGTCTCCGATCTTTCAGGAAGGCTTCTATCCATTTCACACATTTCTCCCCTATATTATAGCTTCTAACTTTCTCTATTAACCTTTTATGTGGGACCTTATCGAAGGCCTTCATAAAATCGCAATATACCACGTCTATTACATCACCATCTTCTAGAATTTGCATCCAATCATCTACCACCTTAATTAGCTGTAGTACCGTCGACCTCCCCGGCAAGAATCCGAACTGTCTCCCACTGAAAAGTTGGTTTGACTTCATATGATCCATTATTCCTTCTCTAATTACCGTTTCCATTAGTTTACACACAACACTTGTCAAACTGACTGGTCTATAATTCCCTGGGTCATTTCTCTTTCCCTTCTTAAATATAGCTGTTATGTTCGCCTCTCTCCAGTCCATCGGGATTTGTCCTGTATTAAACGATACCTCAAATAACATTTTCAATGGCTCTACTAACACCTCCCCTCCTTCCTTTATGATTCTTGGGTGTATCCCATCCGGTCCCGGTGACTTACTTCTGTTCATTTTTTCTATAGCCCTTCTTATTCTAGCATGGGAAAACTCTATTAGTTCTAGTGCCGGTGCCTGTTTGATGGGAATAGTAGGCACTGCATCCTCCGACTCCACTGTTAGTACCCCCCCAAAGTATTTCCCCAGCACCTCTGCTTTCTCCTTATCAGTCTCCGCTCTACTCCCATCATTCAACCCCCCCCACCAGCTCTGGGATCCCTACTCTTCTTGTTAACTTTTCCTGAATGTACTTCCAGAATATTTTTTGGATTATCCTTCACATTTCTAGCTATCTCTCTCTCCCTCTCCTTCACCCCCCTCCTTGTTTCCCACCTTATTTTATTGTTTATTTGTCTGCGTTCCAGATCTACTTCCTTAGCCTCTATACTAGACCCCCTGTTCTTTTTTAACAATTTTAATCTTTCCCACAATCGTTTCTTTCTTCTAATCAATATCCAAAGCTTTCTTTTCATTGGTAATTCTGGGTTAGTTCTTTTCCTCAATTTTGTTTTATCCTTATATTCCCTTACTGGTACACTTTTGGATACAGCATTCTCCAGTTTGACTCTAATTTTCCTCCACATTCCTTCAGCGTCTTCACCGTTCAAATATTCCCCCCAGTCAATGTCCAAACACCGTCTCAGCAGCTCATAATCTGCTCTATCATACATGTATATTTTTCTATTGCTTCTATTATCCCTCTCTGATTTAATGTTACAACTAAAGCTTATACAGGCATGGTCACTACGACCTATAGGGCTATCCACATTAACATGTTCCACTATATCCTCTTCATTGCTAAAAATCAAATCAAGTACACTCCCCTGCGTCCCATCTCTATATCTTGTCATCTCTACAATATGTTGCGTTAAAAAACAATCTCTCACTTTCTCTATAAACTTATTTTCCAGGCTACCCTGTCCCGCTGGAGTAGTACAATTTGCCCAGTTGATCCTTGGCAAATTGAAATCTCCAATCAAAATTTATATTTGTGCTCTCTATTATCTATCTCCTCCATTGCTTTCAGTAGGTTATCATCCTCTCCTCTGCTATTATTTGGGCTTCTATATATAGAGGCAATTAGAATTGATCCTCTTACACATTTTACTTCAATACATAAATACTCACAATACTGCTGTCTCATATCCACCTCATTAACCTTGAGCTCTTTTCTTACATAAATAAACAGTCCTCTTCCAACCTCTGCTCTAATAGCATTTCTCTCATATAACTCAAAACCCTCCAAACTATATTCCACCAGTTCCCTTTCAATTCTAACATTTTTTGGTCTTACTTCCTGTAGGGCTATGACATCAGGTTTTTCCTCTTCATCCTGCAACCTACATATCAGTTCTCTTTTCTTGTCCTGGGTAAACACATCCACATTACTAAACATAATCCTTAATCCATCTACCATTCCTTCAGCAATTACACCATCCCGCTCCTCCAGTCCGTACCCTACTCCCCTGTTAGCACTACTGGGTCTGCCTCTTTGTCTCCTGTCTCTCCCTGTGACACCTCCACCACCCGTTCTCCTCCTCCGTCACAACTCTCATCACATTCTCTCCCCTCCCTGATCTCCCCCTCCTTTCTACTCTTATAAACCACTTCCTCACTTTTCCGTCCCTCACTCTCCAGTAAACATTTCTCTTATCCTCCTCATCCAACTTTCCATTATTTTCATCAGCCTTTTCTTGTAATTCCTTATTTTTTTTCCTTTGTTCTATACTCAAATCCTTCTTTAGTCTTATGTGTTTCAGTTTATCATTTGTATTTAGCCTCCAACTAAAATTTGTCACAGTCTCCGCCACTACCCTAGTTTTAAACTGTACCCTTATAGGTCTCATCTCTCCCCTTTTATATCTACCTATCCTACTGACCTCCTCCATATTCATAGTTCGTAATATTTTATGGGATAAATAAAAAGCAATATCAAAGTGTGTTTTATTTATTATAATAATACCCAATAATACCATAATATATTATGTGGATACAAATTTGTAGCCTACGAAATAGAAAAAAACGAAAAGGTGACGATATCGTTACTGTACCGAAAGTTCAGTGTACCGGACCGTTGTAATAATAATAATAATAATAAGCATGTTACTTATTTCTCATAAGCGCCAATTTTTCCGAAGAATTCACTAGCGCTCGAAAAGAGAAAGAAAAAAGAACAAAAATCAATGCATCAAAAGAAGGCTTATATACAACACACACTTAACAATCACTAGCAGTGGCAAAATAGCCTAAACTCTATAGCCATCTGTCATGACACCTCTCTCAAGATCATAGCTTCTCTCAAAGAGAAAAGTCTTAAGTTGTCTCTTGAAGCATTCAACAGAACTCAGTTGTCTCATGGACAGCGGCAACCTGTTATACAACCTCGGAGCCATGTAGGAGAAAGACCTCTCAAAGAAAGAAGACTGCTGGAAAGCCCATGGTTCATCAAGACGAAAAGGGTCATTGTCATGACGCACAACTACACCATGGTGTGCCGGTGGGCGCCTGAGCAGCTCCGCAAGGTACCTAGGCTCACCAAATTTGAGAACCTTAAAAGTCACCAAACACAACTTAAATTCTATTCTTGCTCTTACTGGCAGCCAGTGCAGTTCTATGTGAAGAGATGTAGTAGGAGTTCTAGGTGGAACACCAAAAATTAGTCTTGCGGCCCTGTTAAGAACAGACTGAACTTTCTTCAAAATATAATTTGGAAGACCCACCAACAGGGCATTGCAATAATCAACACGAGAGAAGACCAATGAGTGAACCAACGTCAGGAGGCAACGTCTGGTTATAAACGGCTTCACCAAATAGAGATTTCTGATGTGCAAGTAACAACTTTTAACTATCTGGTTTACATGCTCTTTGAAATCTAATCGGGAGTTCACATATACACCCAGATTTCGAACAGAGTTGGCCGGTCGCAGCTGAGATCCACCCACATTGATGGAGAGAGCACCTACTATATCATCAGCTCTTCTATTTCCTCGGATGATGAGAATATCAGTTTTACCATCATTTAGTTTAAGTTTTCTCGCTCTCATCCACTTCTTGATATCAGACATCAACAATTCCATCTTACTCCGTATATCAACTATATTTGTGATTCTCACATAAATCTGGGTGTCATCTGCATAAAAGTGAAAGGTGACATTATGTGCACGAAGCAGAAGAGACAAACTGCTAATATAAATTATAAATAGGATAGGACCTAAAACTGATCCCTGCGGAACACCATACTGCAGGGGTGTCGAGTCCGAGACCACTTGATTTACCATCACACTCTGGGATCTACCTGACAAGTACGACCCAAGAAGCAAGAGAGCGGAGTCACGCACACCACAATCATAAAGATCACTCAATAACAACTTGTGATCCACTGTGTCAAAAGCCGCAGAGAGATCAAGCAAGACCAATAGTGCGGCCACACCATTGCAAATGTTCTCAACTAGATCATTATGTACTCTAATCAATGCTGTTTCAGTTGAATGATGCTGTCGGTAAGCAGACTGAAAAATTGGGATAGTTTCATTCTGCTGAAGTAGTGGTTGTAATTGGTCAAGTATTGCACGCTCTAATATCTTTGATATGAAGGACAGGTTAGAGACAGGACGATAGTTCAACATGTTCTCAACATCAAGTCCAGGTTTCTTTAGAGTAGGTCGGAGCAGTGCATGCTTTTCAGAATGTGGGAAGCTACCTTCAGAGAAGCACTTATTAATTATTTTGGAAATAAACTCAACTGTGTGATCATAGACTCTTGGTAGCTTGGAAACATTTATGGGATCCAACGGGCAAAATGTTTTATTGAGGTTTCTTATGTAGGACGAGATCATGTCCACCTCTACTGAGTGAAAGGATGAGAGGACATTATTAGGAATGTGTCGGGGTTGGAGTACAACTGAAAGTTCTTCACCAACAGAAGCATCATCCAGTTCCTGTCTTATGCGAGTTATCTTGCCAGCAAAAAATGCCACAAAGTTGGCAGCCAACTCAGCATCAGGTACAGAAGGTCTTAAGCTGACTCTTGTTTTTCCAAGTAAACTGTTTACAATTGAAGCCAACCTCCTCTGGTCGTTACCACACGAGTCAACTTTTCCCTGATAATACACTTTCTTTTCATCTTTGATTTTGTGGACCACAGCTCTTCTGGCTGACAGATATTGCAACCATGTAGAGTCTGTTTTATTTTTCCGCCATTCACGTTCAGCTCTTCTACGCGCTCTTCTAAGAAATTTAACTCGAGTGCTATACCAGGGCGAATCATCTCGTACTATGATTTTCTTCTCTACTTCTGGACAGTGATGATCGAACACTAATTTAAGTGCATTTCCATGCACCTCCACCAGCTCATCTGAAGTAAGGTTGGAAGTATCAATACTTCCCAAGTACTGTTTTACTTCACTGCTAGCCAAATTTAGGTCTGCATTTTTATAATTTCTAAATCTGATTACTTTTTCATGTGTGAGTGGCTTAGGGAAATCAAAGCTGAAAGTAATCAAAGCATGATCAGAGGTATCAGGGTCAGCATTCTCAACATCAACATCCAGGACACCACCACAACCCACAGGAGAGAAAACCAAGTCAAGGGTGTGTCCTAAGATATGAGTTGGGTGGGACACATGATTTACAAAATTGTTCTGATCAGTCAACTCAAGGAACTCAGGAGAGAATGGCTTCAGATGAGGGCTGTCAACCCAGTAATTAAAATCTCCACATATCAAAAGTCTTCCGGTTTTAGCAGAAAATTCCTCGAGAAACTGCCCAAACTCTTCCATAAAACCCCTATCTGTGCCACGATGGCCAGGCCTATAGACAACTGCCATTCTTAGAATTTATTGATGGAGTTTTATTTCCACTTCCAACAGTTCATAATAAAGAGGGGCTGGGTTATGGCTTATTTGCAAGATATTCACCAGAGATGTGGAGTAGACAACTGCCACTCCACCACCCGGATGATCTCCCCTAGGCCTAGGAACATTTATTATGGAGTGGGTTTTAGGCAATGCCGCCTGGATAATATTCAGATCTGACTCGAACAACCAGGTCTCAGTGAGACATAATACATCAAGGTTACGTTCATCCAAGATCTCACAAATATGATCCATTTTGTTACGCAAGGAACGAACATTCAACAGACCCAGTTTCAACCGGCTCCCATGTGCATTTTTCAGTTTTTTGAACCTACAAAATTGGTGTTCTCAATAACTTTATTTCTCTGAGCTGTCATTAAAGGACAATTTCTACTTGAGGCGAAATGATTTGGCGGCTCCGTAACTGATGTGGAGCTCATACAATTTATACATTTGGGGGAAGTCTTGTTGGTGCAGTCTTTTGAGTTATGAGTACCAGCACAGAAGTTGCATTTTGGATCCTCATTTTTCCGATAACACCTGTCACTGGTATGACCAAAGCCCTGGCAATGGTAACATTGTGTTACCCAGAAGCGATCATATGCACGACATCTCACAAGTCCAACATACACAGAATTGCCATCATCCACAATGGAAGAGCGTATTTCAGGTGACATTTTTACTACCGCAATCTTAGTGTGTGCATCACTCTTTTGCTTAGTGAATAGCAAATTCATAGCTAAGCCATCGTCGACCAGGGACTTTATTCTTGGGTTCTTGTTGAGGATGCTGGGAATGATCTCATTATCCTCAGCGTCATTAGCAATGCCTACCAGAGTCATTTTTGGCATCATCTTCTTCGGTTCGGAGACACTGAAGGCACTGTCCACCCCCAAATACTGATTGATGGCCCTTCCTGCATCTTCTTTGGCTTTCTTGGATGGAAGTCGTACCACCAGTACACCTGAATCAGTTCTAGTAAACTTGTTAACCGGAACCGAAGCCAAAGCAGTCTCGATTGCCTTTGTATCTGGTGGGCTTACTGGCTCGGAGGATCGGTCTTTTGGCTTCACTACCAGGACCTGATGGTCCCAGACAGTTTTTTTCTTTCCACCATCTATCACCTCAGTGGTGCGTTTGGTCAGCTCCTTTTTGGTCTCCACTGTTTCCCTCACTACCTTTTCCTTGCTCTTCAAAACCTGCACTACATTCTTCTCAAACTCTCTTTTCTCTTTTTCTCTCTCTTCCACCTGCTCCTTCATGATTTCTTCCAATGCATCCACCTTAGCATTCCCCACCCTTGTCCACTCATCTTTCTCCTCACTTATTACTCCCTTTACTTTCTCACTTAAATGGCCCTCATACTCCTTTAGCTGCTCCTTGAGTGCCATGTTCTCCGCCTCCAGCTCATCTACTTTCCTTATTACAGCATCTAGGTTAGCAATTAATGGCCCATCTGCAGTTGCTACTGAACTGGCTCCACATATTTCTATCAGTGACTCCACCTTCACACCTATATCTCCTCCAATTCTCCATAACTCCCTTCCATCTTAACAGACCCATCATCTGTCTCTTCACTACAATCAATTGATCCTCCACTTCATTACCCTCTGCCAGAAATCCCTCAAATTCATAGCTCTCTTCATCTCCCAATAAACTCTGCCTCCGTTTGCCTTGGCCGGCCATTGTTTATATTTATGTAGCCTACAATTAAAAATATACAAAACACTTAATAAAATTAGAGTAAAATTAAACTACTACCTGGGATAAACCCAGGTAGCGCCGCCCCCGTTTGTGTCACCCTATCTTGAAAAAAGAATAAATGGAAAAAATAAATAGAAATGGGTGTTTGCGAGGTCACCACGAGCAGGTGGGGTACGACTTGATTACCTTCCAAAGAAGGTAACCCAACCAAGGTGTTGCAAGTACTAGGCAAAGATGAAATATGAAAACTTTAACCGTGTTTTGGGCCTTCAGCAGTAGCAGATACGTCACTCGGAAAACTAAACCCCATTGGTTACGATACCGCCACTGCGCAAAGCTGTACCGAAACGTTAGGCCATGAAGTAAACATGCAAATGGCATCTCCAGGATAGTAGGGTTTATTTATAATTTCGCCCATTATTGATACCAGTATGTAGACTCGATATACAGTATGTCTAAAAATTTCAACCTTTGTTTTGTAAGACGCCGGTTGATTTTAGAGGCCTAATTTTGGGGAAAAAAAGCATGTCTTATAAGCCGAAAAATACGGTACTACATCGTAAGTGCAACGCTAATTCTCTTATGGCATCGTCTTTATGATTGGGTACTCACTACGAAAAAACATCGTAAAAAAATAAAAAATAAAAATTTACTTAAAAATTGTTAGGCCTATATTAAGGCTTTCCAACTCGTGGATGTCTTTTGTGGATTCTACCCGAGACGCTGAACCCAGCGACGCCATTCCTCCTTCCTTCCCCTTCGGTCATACTGTGCAGAGGTGCCTCGCCAGTGCTCCGCTTTGTTCTTCATTCGTTCAACTCTAGTGAGTCTTTTGCTCATTTGTTTATATCTGAGTTGTTATATAATTGGTTTAGACTAGCTAGGACTGGCAGCCCCATTGGTATGCCCGCAGGGAAGTGTTAAATTAGGGTACAGTCAGTCCCCCTAATACACGTATCCTCAGTCCGCGTTTACCCTATTCCGCGCCGAGGGGTAAAACAGGTACAAAATCCCTAAAACACGTATTGACCCCACAAAACACGAATCACAGTTGAAGAGTGGTGTAAAAATGCTGTTTTTTTTATTCCGCGCCACCCCCCTCCCTATTCCGCACGCACACCCCTCGGAGGCCTAGGCTTCCCCGGCCCCGTCACTGTCACTGGCCCCGTCCCCGTCTCCGGATATACCCATAGATTTCCCGATCGCAGTAGTGCCTTCACCAGTTTATTCTTCCTAGGCATTTTTAAGTTGTTGAAGGGTGTAGGAAGGCAGTTGTTACACAATAAATGGGTCAAGTCTCAGCGCACGGACACTTAAGGATATTGGGACTGAGAAGGAAGCACACACACACACACATACGCACACACACACACACACACACACACACATAAGGTATGGAACATAGCCAGAAGAACGAGAAATGAACAGACCTGGAATACATATAGTAAGCTAAGGAACGAGTATGTCAGAATTAGGAAACAGGAAGCAAGAAATTATGAAAAAAACATTGTGGAAAAATGTGTAAGTGATCCCAATTGTTCTCTAATGAAGCTGAGGGAAGGAGACAATATTTATGAGGGTGATGAGAAGATATGTGAGGTTATGAATAATACATTACATTCAGTTTATGCTATGGATGAATTTTTTTTAGAACCAGAGATTATATACCAAAATGATGAAAAATTGGGGGATATTATCTTTCAACCAGAGGAACTACTAGAACTTATGAAGGGACTAGATGTGAGAAAATCTATGGGCCCAGACAATATAGCAGGATGGATTCTAAAAGAATGTGCGGAGGAATTGGTAAAACGTTTATATGCAATAATTAAGTACTCTATTGAAGTTGGAAAATTATCACTAGACTGGAAAAGGGCTAATGTAGTACCAATCTACAAAGCTGGGAGTAGGGAGCAGCCGCTAAACTATAGACCAGTGTCACTGACAAGTGTTGTTTGTAAAATGTGTGAGAAGATTATTAAGAAAAGATGGATAAAGTACTTGGAAGAAAATAATTTACTTACTGTAAGACAATTTGGATTCAGAAAGGGAAAATCATGTGTTACTAATCTGCTGAGCTTTTATGATAGGATGATAGATATACTACAAGAGAGAGAAGGATGGGTGGACTGTGTGTATCTTGATATAAAGAAGGCCTTTGACAGAGTTCCTCATAGCAGACTTAGATGGAAGTTGAAGAATTTTGGAGGGGTTCAGGGTAATTTGTTGAAGTGGATGGAGGACTATCTCTCGGGAAGACAGATGAGAACCATGATAAGAGACAGCTTATCAACATGGAGGGATGTTACAAGCAGAGTTCCACAGGGATCTGTGTTGGCCCCAATTATGTTTCTGGTCTATATAAATGACATGCCAGAGGAAATAAATGCATACATGAATATGTTTGCTGACGATGCAAAAATTATGAAACATATAGTGGACGAAAACAGTTGTAGAGAGCTACAGAGTGATCTGGATAAGATAGACCGATGGAGCAAGATATGGAAATTAGATTTTAACAAAGATAAATGTCATGTGATGGAAGGGGGTGTGAGTAAAAGAAGACCTCATTGGGAATATACACTAGGAGAATGCACGATTAATCCCTCAGAGAAAGAAAAGGACTTGGGCATTATAATACAGGGAGATCTTTCACCCGAGAGCCATATTAACAAAATTGTGGGAGAAGCTTATGGCCTGTTGAATAAAGTAAAAATAGTATTCAACTATTTGAATGAAGAGATGCTAGTAAATATAATAAAATCAATGGTGAGACCTAAATTGGAATATGCGGCAGTGGTGTGGTCACCCCATCTTAAAAAACACATAATTAAGTTGGAGAAAGTACAGAGAGCTTCAACGAAGATGATTCCAGAACTAAGAGAACTGACATATGAAGAGAGATTAGAGAGATTGAATTTGCCAACTCTAAGTGAGAGAAGAGAAAGAGGGGATATGATTATGATGTATAAATGTGTTAGGGGATTGGAAAGGATAGACAAGGAGGACTTTATCGAGGGAGATAAAGGGAGGACTAGAGGACATACTTGCAAGTTAAAGAAAGGCAGATGTAAAGGAGATGTGAGGAAATTCAGCTTTCCATATAGAAGTATTAATATGTGGAATCAGTTGGATGATAAAGTGGTGGGTGCGGGGAATATCCAAATTTGTAAAGCCAAATTAGATAACAGAATCTTTGGAGGCGGGACAATACGAGCCTAAAAACTCAAATCCTGTACAGTATACTACAATTAGGTGAGTACACATAACCACACGTACGCTTCCTTCTCAGTCCCAATATCCTTAAGTGTCCGTGCACTGAGACTTGACCCATTTATTGTGTAACAACTGCCTTCCTACACCCTTCAACAACTTAAAAATGCCTAGGAAGAATAAACTGGTGAAGGCACTACTGCGATCGGGAAATCTATGGGTATATCCGGAGACGGGGACGGGGCCAGTGACAGTGACGGGGCCGGGGAAGCCTACGCCTAGGCTATGTGAACTCGCCTGTCGCGGGGGTCTGCCTCGGAGCCCCCACTATTCTCACCTACTTATAACATTTATTTTTAATGTAAGGAATGACTTGTTTATGTTTCTATTATTGTGTATGCTTGGTTGTCCAATTAATATTGATTTTTATCAAAAATTACCGTCAAATGTGGGTGGAAATGCGGGCTGCCGCCCATATGTATTTTTCTCCATAAGTTATGTTATCCCCAATGCGCGAATTCCCAATACCCGTCGTGTAATATAGGCCCATATAGGCGCGGATTGGGGGGACTAACTGTACTTAAGTGTAGGCGCCATGTCGGCCCGCTTCGGGGCCACGCGTCATGTGTATTTGTTCTTGTTTCTGCGCCTTAGTTTTGCTATATACTAGTTATTTAGGAGGCTATTACATCCGTGGAACGATACTTCAGGCCATCTCTATGAGATGGTAAGCATTCTATTGTTTTTTAGCAGACGCTCTGGTTCAAGAGTTGTCACACGCGGTGTGGAACTTTTCAGAGTCCGTGTTTGCTCCTTTTTTCCCCTCAGGCGTGGGGTTTTCTGTGTTCACTGCTGCTGTGTCGTCGGAGGTAAGGGTAACATATTCAGTGCAATTATTACCATGAGCCTCGTGGCCAGCCTCAGTAGGGGTATTCTTAGTAGGCTAGGGGTATTTTGTATTGCTTAATTAATACTGTGTATAATAATAATAATAATAATAATAATCGGTTTATTTCAAGCCGGCAGCCAATGGGGCTGAAAATACACAGACTTAACCTAGATCTTATCCTAATGGATCAACAGACTGATCCTGGCAGCTAACGAGAGCGCCTACATACTCCCAAGGGAGTAGGACGTGGGCAGGAGACTTTGTGGGTCCCCCGAGACGATCCGCCCAGATCTTGCCTTCACGGCCAGGGAAAGTTTTTGAGAGAACTTCCCCTGCCGGCGCCTGGGATTGAACCCCCGACACCAGAGCTAGCGCTCCCAATACAGAGTACTAAGCGCGCTCGGCCACCGTGACCGTATTAGCCCTAAGATGTGACCCTCGCTTTCATGTGGTGATATTATACATGTTAACCCTCCAGCCCCGGCTATTGTATTCTATAATTTTCCCGAAACCCGGGGGTTTTGGCCGAAAAACGTCTACGCCTAGGCTACCGAATCTTTGTTATTTTGACTGCTTCTGCATTCTCGCGCATCCCCAAGCGTAGATCTGTTTCGTACCTGTAGAATGGCGTTGAGTAGAGCTCTCTAAGTCAACTGGTTCAGTTGTGATGATGATTTCCGTGGAGAGAACTTTGTGGCGATATCAGCCACTTTTCACTACTGAACAATAACACACACCACACACGAACAAGCAACGCCTCTCCATCTTGTGGTCGGAGATGCGCGGCGTCGGTCCAACCGGCTGTTGTTTACATGCGTCGGACGGACGCCTCGCACACCAAGCTTACTGGCTTTCAAGCTGCCGGAGCCTCAGAGCCCTACCGGGTTCTGCGGGGGGTATTTGTTATTTCTTACAGTAGATCCTCTGGAAAAAGGCAAACTAGGCCTGTGTATCCAGCTCAGTACCAGTACTTGCACTGCTGCGGTCGTTCACGGTGTTGGCGGCGGCGGTAGCAGACGCAACATTTTTACTATTCTGTATTTTTGCTTTATAATCAAACTTCAAATCTTGTCTTCCCCATGCTTTATCAAGATTACTTTCAAACTCCCTTATTGATTCGGAATCGACTACACACTGGGGCAGTGCGTTCCACTCATTTACCACTCTATCACAAAATGAGTTCTTTGCCTTCTCAAGCCTATTTCTTTCTTTGTAAATTTTCTTTGAGTGTCCTCTCGTTCTTGTTCCCTCCCGCATCAAGAAGATACCTTCACACACATCCTCATCATACTTTCCTGACACTATCTTAAAAGTCTCTATCATATCCCCTCTCTTTCTCCTATATGCCAGTGTCGGAAGCCCCAGTGTCCTCAACCTCTGCTCATAGCCTGCGTTCTTCAACGTTGGTACTAGCTTGCTAGCTCTCCTCTGCACTTTCTCCACTGCTTCTATGTCCTTTACCATATATGGAGCCCACACCTGGTTCGCATATTCCAGGTACGGCCTAACCAGCGCTGTATAGAGATTCCTGAAGATTTCTTCGTCAAGTGACACAAATGTCCTCCTTATCAGCCCTACAATTCTATTGGCTTTGTTTATCTTTTCCGCTAAATGTTCTGAGAAATTTAACTTATTGTCTATCACTACTCCTATATCCTTTTCTGCATTCACTTCCTCCATTGCTTCATACATACTGTATCCTACCTTGTCTATTTTGCTTGTCCCAATCCGCATGTACTTGCATTTTTTTGGATGAAAAGGCATTAACCAATGCTCAGACCATCCCTTCATGCCCTCCACATCTCCTTGAAGCAAACCCACATCTTCCTTACTCCTCACTCTTCTATACAGCTTAGTGTCATCCGCATACAGGTATACCTCACTTCCATTAGTTATAACTTCAGGTAAGTCGTTGATAAATATAACGAACAGTAGTGGTCCCAACACAGATCCCTGAGGAACCCCACTTGTAATTTCCCTCCACCCCGAGCCTATTCCATTCACCAGCACCCTCTGTCTCCGATCTTTCAGGAAGGCTTCTATCCATTTCACACATTTCTCCCCTATATTATAGCTTCTAACTTTCTCTATTAACCTTTTATGTGGGACCTTATCGAAGGCCTTCATAAAATCACAATTATAGGTTTGACTCCTGTAAGGAGATAAAGAAAACCTAATATTTAGTAGTGGCCCCGTAATCATTGACGATTATGCCTATTACATAAGGCACCCTCTTCAAACACTCATCCGCCGTAGTTTGAATCTACCGCGCAGAGCATTAAAAATTTGAGGAGCCTTCATCATGAGCGCACGCAACCTCACTCATGGTTCAGTCATTATGAATTGGGTTCTCACTACGAAAAAACTTCGTAAAAAATAAAAATAAAAAGAAAATAAGAATAACTATTCAATAAGCTTTTCATAATATCGTGGATGTACTTGTGTGGATCTTTGACCAGACGCTGACTCAGGCGTCATTCTTCCTTCACTGACATATCAAGTAAACCAAAATCCTTAATACATCAACGAATGGGAAGGGGATGGTCGGGAGGGCCCCAGTCGTCAATGATTACGGGGCCACTACTAAATATTAGGTTTTCTTTATCTCCTTACAGGAGTCAAACCTATAATTTATTAGTGGCCCCTCCCTCATTGACGATTATGCCTGATATCTAAGACTGGAGGGGGACATTCGTAATCATATCATAACTCTAGCAAAAGCAGATAATCAAACACCACATATTATTCTACTTCAAAAAAGATATATATTTATTGGCGCAGCACATATATACAAAAACGGGTACAAGCAGGAGCGTGCTTCAAAGAAGCCTGCTTGATAAAAAGGGTTAACTCTTGAGACTCTGTGAACAGATCTGTGAGTTAAAAAGGCACCCCACTCACATAAGTGGTGAAAAATAACAAACTTATAAGTTTACATGTGCACATAAAACCCCATAATACTCGTGGATATATCTTGCAAAATATATCCTATTTATCTATCTATCTATCTATTGCCTGACGCCGTGATCCCCGAAGGGGTGGCCACGAACGAACCTCCCCCATACACCTATGTCCCCAGTCAGTCGACGCCCCTCCCCCCAACCAGCACCGCCTTCGTTCATGTACTTCCTCACTCCATCCTTCCACCTCATATTCGGTGATGGTGATGGGCTGGTCTATCAGAGTGAGACCTGAGCGATCTCTGCCATACCCATAGCTTACTCTGACTGTTCCTTTTACTTATATATTTTCTAGATCTCGAGTGACGGCGTCTCTTCCGTGGATTGACCTCCCAATCTACCAAGATTGGAAGCTAAAGCGTCACATTATTCCTTTGCCCCTCAACTTTCTCTTCATAATTGCTGAGGGGCACAGGGCCCTGGGTGGGGCTTTGGTTTCCCGGGCGTTTACGCACCCTCTCAGCCCCCCGCCATGGAGTGGCTTCGGTCACCCAGGCTTTATTGTGGTCGGCAGAGAGGGTTCTGTGGGGTCGCTCGTTTATGGCCTTGGCCTTACTCGGGGCCTTGGGGCTGTTCGGCCAGGCAGCTTGGGGAACAACAACAACAACAACAACCTCATATTCGGTCTACCTCTCCCCCTCTGTCCCTCCACCTCGCTCTCGTACACCCTCTTAGTCATTCTCTCGCTTTCCATACGTTCCATATGGCCGAACCATCTCAAGTTGTTCCTTTTCACACTTTCCAGCACATCTACCTCCACACCACACCTCCTTCTTACTTCCTCATTAGTCTGTCTATCCCTCCATGTAACTCCGCACGCACTCCTTAAGTAATTCATTTCCACTGCTCTCACTCTTGGTCTGAGTCTCTCAACCAACGTCCATGCTTCGCTTCCGTAAGTCAGTGTCGGGATTACCACACTGTCATGCAAGGACTTCTTCACTTCCATACTGACCACCCTATTTCTTGTTACTGCTTTTAGCGTTCCTACAACCCTCTTCCCCTGTTGTACCCTCTCCCGCACCTCTTCATCCATAGTCCCATCTTTACTCAACACACTGCCCAGATACTTAAAAGAGTTGACGATCTCCATAGCCTGACCGTTCAGCTTCACCTCACACTCTGTGACTTCACCCCTTTCGAAGACCATAACCTTGCTCTTCCCCGTATTTACCTTCAAATTCCGTTTTTCGCACACTGTTCCAAACTCATTTACCAGACCCTGCAACTCCCATTCATTATCACTCATCAGAACTGTATCATCCGCAAACAGCAGTATAGGTAGCTTCCACTCAATTCCCTCCCTTTTCAGCGATACACCAACATCCACTGCTCTTGATAGTATTTCTTTCATAACTCCATCCATAAAATATATCCAATACTTAAAATTACATTGCTTTCACATCTAAAACTATTTATAACAACACTGTTGTTTGTACTACCATTGTACTAGCACAATTTCCTGCACTGAATAGTACAGAGAAATTTTCATATCACAATACCCATAACTAGTATCACAGCTCTTATACTCCGGCGGGGTCTAGGGTGTCCTATGTTACACTGACTGCACCCCCCCCCCCCCTTTTTCTTGAAATTAAACAAGAAGTTACTATTAGGGCCACCTAGACCCTCTGCCTTAAAGCTATACATGGCAAGGAAGGTTTGTCTAGAGCTACCGACAGGTATCGTGTCAAAAACGTATGATTAGAGGCCCACAAATGTGTGGACGTAATATCTTCAACAGAAAAATTCTTAAGGAAACGCAAAGAGGCTGCCCATTTGCGTAAATCGTGGGCCCTACCCACAACGCCGGGATTACTCTCTTTAATGACCTCGACCTAGAGAGAAGCCAATCTACGTTTCAGCAAGCGCTTACCCGTACTTGCTACCCATAAAGCACCCTGGGGATTTAGAGGAGCTACTCTCAAATATTTGGTTAGAGCCTGCACTGGACATAAATTATGGTGCACCTTTCCCCTTTTCAACGCCGGCACCGTGAACTCTGAAAACACGTGTTCACTGTGCTCATTCTTGGCTATGAACCCTGGGGAAGGTGCAATGTGAATACACTCATTAAGCCTACCAAACCTGAGGCAATTAGTTGTGTTGCTCATCGCCGCCAGCTCAGATACTCTGTTCCCGGTGGCCAAAGCCATAAGGAATACTGCCCTTTTTAAGAGTAATGTAAAATCTGCAGTATTTTGGTACAGACGGGAATGAAGTAATGACAAAGCTTTGTCCAGAGACCAAGTAGGCATAAGCTGACGGGGAGGTGGGTGGAGTTTAAAACATGCTCTCATAAAACCTGTTTCCTCCGCGACTGGTATGGTGAGACCGGTAAGGTCCCAAAATGGCATCCTAGTCGCTGTTAAGTGATTTTTTAACGTTACCACAGATAAACGTTTCTGCTCGAACAGATAATTTAAATAATTAAAAACCAAAGCCACCGAGGGCACAGTTTGTTCTGTCCTAAGGATCCAAGAAGTAAAGGCTTGCCAATGTGATTGATACTGTCGTTTTGTAGACTGGGTATATTGATTCATGAATTTATTGGTCACGTCTCTACCATACGGCGCTAGCCACTTGGCCTCCTGAATGTCCATAATGCAAAAGTCAGCGAGGTCGCTAGGTTGCCAATCGTGTCTAAGTGGAAAAACCCGACCGGGAGCGACACCGGGTGCGGGCACCACGTTTTCAATTGCTGGTACCACAACTGCGCCGGCCATAGGGGCGCGATTAGCGAGACTACGCCCCGATAATCTCGTAGTTTGTTTACTACTTGGCACATTAGAGACGCGTCTGGCGGCGGAAACAGATAAATGGAACTCCACCTGTTCCAGTCTGTCACCAGGGCGTCTGGCCCACCTGCCGGCGTTATCGTCCGGCGGGTGAGGTACAATGGGAGTTTGTGAGTCTCCTCTGACGCAAACAGATCCACTTGTGGATGGTAAGGCTCCGCAATCATTTGGTTGAAAATGGTTTGCTTGAGCGCCCATTCTACTGTTGTGCTCTGTCTCCGGGACAGAGCGTCTGCCCAGACGTTTGCTACGCCTGGGAGATAAGAAGCGTGAAGATGAATGTCCAGCCTGTTGGCTAGAATAAAAATCTCTTCTGACACAGTTAGCAACTTTCGAGATCTCGTCGACCCTTGTTTCTGAATACAGTGAACCGCATTCAGATTGTCCATTCTGAAGGCCACCGACTTGCCCCGCAAAGTAGAGGTGTGAGCCTGAAGGAAAAATAAGGGGAATAGTAATTCTTTGACATTGATGTGGGAGATTTCTAAATGGGACCAAAGCCCTTGACCCTGGTGCCCTTGGTTTGACTGAAAACCCCAACCTATCGTGCCTGACGCATCCGTGTCTACCCATACCGTCGGCGGAGGACAGGTCCATGACATTACTGAGTGCAACATTTCCCTCTTCGCCCAGACCGCTAGTAAGTTGTGGATTAATTTTGGTATGGGCCATAATTTTTCCGCCGGCAATAGCGGAAAATATTTGTTGCCCTCCAATATTAAACGCTTTACTTTCAACCGGCCCAACATTACAGTTAGTTGAACCCAGTTGAGAGAGCCGACCAGAGACTCCCAGATTCTCCGTGTCATAGTCAGACTGTGAAGGAACCGGAACAGTTTCCTGCGAAATCTGTCTCGATTGTCCACACTCTGACTCAGAGTGAGAGCAGCTGTGTCCCAAACCAGCCCTATCCACTGAACTACTCATGAGGGAACAAGGTTTGACTTTACCAGATTTACCTTGAACCCTAGAGTTTTGACATGATTTAATGTTATGTTGACATGATTTATGCATACTTGCTCCGTCTCTGCCACCACTAGCCAGTCGTCGAGGTACCACAAAATCCTGATCCCTTGTTTTAACAATGGCATCAGGGCTTGCCGGACTAATTTCGTGAATAAGCGAGGTGCCAGGTTCAATCCAAATGGCATCCTCTGAAAAACATAATTTTGATGCCTGATCCGTAAGGCCAGAAATCGTTGAAATCATTTGTTTACCGAGACGTGCCAATACGCGCCTGTCAGGTCTAAAGAACACATCCATCCTCCCGGCGGAAGTGTTAGCCTGATTTGATGTACTGTCAACATCCTGAATGACACGTTGTGAATGTGAAGGTTCAGATAAGACAGGTCTACGACGGGTCTCATCTGAACACTGTCCCTTTTGGGTACCAGAAATAGCTTGGATGTGAAGACTGGGTAATTTTGAGGGACCGGGATGATGACATTCTTGGCGATCATTTCCTTGATCAGTGACTCCATCTCTAATGAAACTAGATTCTCCGTTGTCGGCTGACGTAAACGAGGTCGCCGGAGCCACTGCCAAGTGATGCCTTTGCGTGCCACCATCCTTGCCCACGTATTTAATGGCCATGCTTGGTGACACGTCCGGAACGACCCAGTTAGCAGACAAGGGTTCGCCGGCTGTACTACCCTCGGATCCACCCGCCTTGAGACCGGCACCGGGAGTGAGAGAGACTTTATTTTTTTTATGGTGGTGGAGGTGGTGGACGCTTCGCCTGCTGGCCGGCATTGGCAGAAGGCAGGCCCTGACCTGGTTTGTTATAGCCTCGTCCTTTCTGACCTGTAAACTTACCCTGTCTATACCTGTACTGACCTTGGGGGGAAGAGGACTTAGGTAGGTGAAAGGTCTTAGATCCCCCCGGCTGCGCTTTTGCGACTGGCTTGGGTTTGGGAAAGTTAAAGGCTGGTTTCTTAGAAGGGGTGGGACTATGTTTAAAGGCCTGAGCCATATTAAACACAGTTCTCCACACATCTGGGGACATTAAAGAGGGAGTAAGCACTGGTGACGTGACCACCTGATTCGCAATTCGATCAGGAATTTTCCTAACCAGGGACATTCCGAGATCTTGTCTCGCTCGTACCGCCTCAAGCAAGGCTGTGCGGATATCACCCAACGACTGAATTGACGTCTGAAGGAGCAGTCGCCGAGATAGTTCAACCGATCTTCTGGCATCCGCGTCCGCGATTGCCTGAGTGGATCGTAGCATCGATTTCGCCACCTGGTGCGTCACAATGTATTGGGAGAAAAGTCTATACGCTTTCCCCCGTAGCTTAAATTCCCGGTCTAGGTGAGTTTGGGAAGGTGTAGTGAAAGGGTCCTTGAGTTCACATAGATTGATTTTGGGGGCAGCTAAGAAAGCAAACAAAGCAGATGGGACACCGCCAGCAGCACACACTGGCATAGAGAACCAAGAATGACTGTCCTGAGGAATTTGGTGGGAAGATTTTGAGGTGAAGGTGGTAGCAAAGTTCTGAGCCTCCGTCTCCCATTCCACCCAAGGTCCCGGGCCCAACTGCCCCACCTTCAATGCTGGATTAGCGGCTGTGTCTGTGACAGTTTGCAAATCTAATTCTGGCGTGAGAGCTGACAGTGTTTTTATATCATTAAAACCATCATTCTTGGACCAGTCAGAAAACAGTTTTGAAGCTGAGGCAGGGGGCAGGGCAGGTGTAATACAAAATAGTCCTGGTGATAATAGTTAGGAATGGCCTTAACATTAACATCTAGTACATTACCCAATATATCCAAGGCTCGTAACTTTTTAGATTTATTGCCTTGGATTACCCACTCTCGTGGCACTGGAAGTTCCCCTGACAAGGTGGGCTGTGTGACCTCTGGTTTAGTGGGGATCAATTGTACCCATGACTCGTCGGGACCGTATAATAGGGGCATCGCTACCTTTCTTAACGGTGCTTTATCTAAAGGGGGCGGATTCACATCCGTTACCACCCTTACACTAGAAGTAGTCAGTGCCGCCGAAGCAGGCCTAGCGACCACAGATGGTGATATAGAGGGAGGGTGAGGAATCTTAGTTAAGGCAATGGAAGCAATCAGAGGCCGAACATTGGAACTTGTCATGGAAGCTCCCAGGTCTACTGTAGGAGTCTCCGGCTGTTGGCCAATTTTTGTTGTTAGAGCATTAACCAATAACCCATCTATTTCTTCTGCCGTGACAAATTTAGTTGATGACGAACTCAGAGGTGAATCATTCCGATCCTGTGCGTCGTCTAAAACTGAACCCGACTCCTGCACCTCCATGTCCGAGATTACAGACACCTCGTCTTTGTCATCTGGCTCCCCGTGAGAGGATTCCGCCGAAGCCGGAATCCCGTCGTGTTGCCAAGTCAAGTCTGGAATGGATGATGGGATCGCCGCGTCCCGGTGGACATCAGCCACTGAATGTGTATCTTGAGCCAGACGTGGGCTTTCAGTCCCTGGTCGAGAATACCTCCATACCCCCAGGCCTTGGCCTGCACTCCCTTGGGAGTCCGATACTCCCTCAACCATGGAGCCCCCACTTGACCCTGTTAGAGGACGATCACTGTCCACCGAACTCTCCAATTCTAAGGTTAGAATACTAATTGGTAAAATGTCTTTTGTTGCTGACACCACACTAGCCCAATGAGAGTGAATACTAGATTTGCCGGGAGTAGAGGCATGAAGAGAGGCACTAGACTCCGGTGAATGCCGGGAGGCCTTTCGTTCATGCGAGTCTTTCCTAGAAGACTTGTGGCTACGGTGCGACCTAGAACTGCCCTTGGACTTTGCAGATTTCTCACTATAGCTACTTGTGGACCCCTCTGTCTTGCTCTTCTTACTCGCCGGCGAAGAAGAGAGACCAGGCGGCTGCTGTCTAAGAGGTGACCTGGACCGCGCCCGTGACGAGGAGGCTGCCACCGGGGGCGTAGGTTCTCGCGGTCTCTTAGATGTGCCGGAGGCTGGAGAAAGTGTAATACCCTGTCCAGTCTCTGCTGACTTTCGTACAGTTACTCTAGAGGGACGTTTAATAGGGGGGTGCTCAATTAGTAACTTATCCCAAAGAGTTACGTTATCGCATGGAAGTGACTTATGAGCCACTGTGGTAGTATAAGTGGTCATCTGCTGCCTAACCTCCCGTAAAGCGACCGCTGCGGTCTTATCATTGTCTTGCAAAACTTTATGGCTTAATTGAGAGCAAAAGGTACAGTTCCGCATCACCCACAGACCCCGTGAGCGGTCGAGACATTTAACACATTTAATGCAAAGGGTGTGTGCAAATATAGGGATACCTGAACAGGAGGGTGTAATGCACAAAGCAAAAACAGGGGCAAAGGTAGCCATGACAGAGACTGGTGGGAAACTTACTCCAGGTTCTCTATAGACCCGCCGGGACCCAGCTCTGGGAAAAAAGAAAATTTCCAGGAATTAATGCTCATAAGGTTACCCCAACATGTTCGCACACAAGTGTTAAATAACCCGCCGGGTAACGAGACACAATACACAATGACTACAGCTCGCTACGCGGTGGGGTTCCTTAGTAAAGATTTCAGAATATCTTAACCTGTCCAAAAGATTTATGAATACCCTCTGACATGACATAAAGACCAGCATGGCGTTTATAACTGATTTAGTCTTCCCGGTGGTGTTTGTTTCAATATATTTATGGAAAAATAAAAATAAAAAGACGCCGGCCCCCGTATTATCTCGCAGATCAAAAACTGGGAAGCCTGACAAAATACGAGATCTGACTTCTCCCGAAGTGTTTTTTAGATCGCCATATGTTGAAGGCGGCGATACAAAACTTATCCCTCAATTGTCTGGTCAACTATACTGAATTGCAAATTCGTTATTCCACCCTTCCAGGGAGCACCTGCCGGGTGTAAAATAAAGTTACAAAAAGTTAACCCCAATTGTGCCTTAAATCGCCGTATGTTGAAGGCGGCGATACAAAATGCATCCCTCCATTGACTGGTCAACTAAACTGAATTTTTTGCAAATTCGTTAATCCCACCCTTCCAAGGTGCACCCGCCGGGGGTGAATAAAAGTTTATAACGTTAACCCCAATAGTTCCTATCCCCACTTCTTTGTAAAAGATCGCCGGGGAGGAAAACCAAACAACAACAGCTTAGTTTTTTACTGGCTTTGCAAAACCGGGAAAAAACTACACACAACACGTGTCCGCATGAACACTGTTAGATAGGTACAGCCATCCCGCCGGGAATCATAGGGAGCCTGACACAGGCCCCACCAGAGACGCAGTCCTGGAGAGCCTCAACACTCACTCGCCGGGGAACACAAGCCTGTTTTTAAAACCACGCATGGCTAAAACTCGGCAACCAGCCGGGTTTTTCATGGTGTAACCGAGAAAAACCCGCCGGAAAAGCAACCCACCCCGTCCAGATACCATCTGAACGCATCACAAGACCGTGGAGATAGCCAAGCACGACTAACCCCGGGCCCACACAATAGTCCGTGGAATTAGCCAATACACAACTAACCCAGGACACATAAATAGTCTGTGGAATTAGCCAATACACAACTAAACCAAGACACACATGACACAGTAGTACATATTTATAACATAAATCAATAACACTTGTACATGTGGCAAAGCTACGAGAGGCTGGCTAGGCCTAGGCAGACGGACATAAAAGTAAACACGTCGTAATATAAACAAAAAGCACTGAATTATATCACAACAGGAACCACTGTCAACACACCACTGTAGCAAACACTTCCGACAAAGGGAAGAACTGACTCGGGACCCAGAAAAAACTTCACTAAGTGAAGAAAAATACGCTGGGAACGTCAGAAAAAACAAGCTACCTCATCAGAAAGGTAAAAGGAAGCAATAATAACGCGTAATGAAAGCCGCCTGCATCACAAAGCTAGCTAACTGTGAAAAAGTTCACATGTCCACTACAGGACCACGAGGGTACACCCGAAATAGATGCCCCAAAAACACGACCCAAAATACACTGCACTGCGGGCAACCCGCCCAGGACACTCCTGCTACGCATATCCTAACCTTACTCGATACATCCCGGAGTAAACAAATGAGAAAAAACTCACTAGGGACGCAACAAATGCGGAACCAGCGGAGCATGGGGAGGCACGTCCGGGATGGTTGAGCGCAGAGCAGAGAAGGAAGAATGACGCCTGAGTCAGCGTCTGGTCAAAGATCCACACAAGTACATCCACGATATTATGGAAAGCTTATTGAATAGTTATTCTTATTTTCTTTTTGTTTTTATTTTTTACAAAGTTTTTTCGTAGTGAGAACCCAATTCATAATGACTGAACCATGAGTGAGGTTGTGTGCGCTCATGATGAAGGCTCCTCAAATTTTTAATGCTCTGCGCGGTAGATTCAAACTACGGCGGATGAGTGTTTGAAGAGGGTGCCTTATGTAATAGGCATAATCGTCAATGATGGAGGGGCCGCTAATAAATATACCACGTCTATTACATCACCATCCTCTAGAATTTGCATCCAATCATCTACCACCTTAATTAGCTGTAGTACCGTCGACCTCCCCGGCAAGAATCCGAACTGTCTCCCACTGAAAAGTTGGTTTGATTTCATATGCTCCATTATTCCTTCTCTAATTACCGTTTCCATTAGTTTACACACAACACTTGTCAAACTGACTGGTCTATAATTTCCTGGGTCATTTCTCTTTCCCTTCTTAACCCCTACAACACGGAAGGGCTCTTGAACGCCCATAAAAAAGCATATAACATGTACCCGGAAGGGCTCTTGAACACCCAGTGGTTGAAAGCCTGTGAGCTTCGTGTGCGAGGCGTCGGTCCGACGCATGTAAACAACAGCCGGCTGGACCGACGCCCCTCATCTCCGGCCACAAGAAGGAGAGCGTCGCTTGTTCGTGTGTGCCTGTATGTTGTTGTTAAGTATCGAAAAGTAGTGTAAAGTGGCTGTTTTTGCCATAAAGTTATCTCCAATGAAATCATCATCACAACTCAACCAGTTGAGTTGAGACTCTAAGAAAATTTACAAAGAAAGAAATAGGCTTGAGAAGGCGAAGAACTCATTTTGTGATAGAGTGGTAAATGAGTGGAACGCACTGCCCCAGTATGTAGTCGATTCCGAATCAATAAGGGAGTTTGAAAGTAATCTTGATAAAGCATGGGGAAGACAAGATTTGAAGTTTGATTATAAAACAAAAATACAGAATAGTAAAAATGTTGCGTCTGCTACCGCCGCCGCCAACACCGTGAACGACCGCAGCAGTGCAAGTACTGGTACTGAGCTGGATACACAGGCATAGTTTGCCTTTTTCCAGAGGATCTACTGTAAGAAACTGTAAGAATACTGTAAGTTGACTTAGAGAGCTCTACTTAACGCCATTCTACAGGTAAATAACACAGCTACGCTTGGGGATGCGCGGGAATGCGGGAAGCAGTCAGATTAACAAATATACGGTAGCCTAGCCTAGACGTTTTTCGGCCAAAACACCCGGGTTTCGGGGAATATTTATGTAATGCGTAGCCGGGGCTGGAGGGTTAAATATAGCTGTTATGTTCGCCTCTCTCCAGTCCATCGGGATTTGTCCTGTATTAAACGGTACCTCAAATAACATTTTCAATGGTTCTACTAACATCTCGCCTCCTTCCTTTATGATTCTTGGGTGTATCCCATCCGGTCCCGGGGACTTACTTCTGTTCATTTTTTCTATAGCCCTTCTTATTCTAGCATGGGAAAACTCTATTAGTTCTAGTGCAGGTGCCTGTTTGATGGGAATATTTGGCACTGCATCATCCGACTCTACTGTTAGTACCCCCCCAAAGTATTTCCCCAGCACCTCTGATTTCTCCTTATCCGTCTCCGCTCTACTCCCATCATCCAACCCCCCTACCAGCTCCGGGATCCCTGCTCTTCTCGTTAACTTTTCCTGAATGTACTTCCAAAATATTTTTGGATTATCCTTCACGTTTCTTGCAATCTCTCTCTCCCTTTCCTTGTCTCCCACCTTATTTTATTGTTTATCTGTTTACGTTCCAAATCCACTACTTTAGCTTCTATACTAGACCCCCTGTTCTTTTTTAACACTTTTAATCTATCCCACAATCGTTTCTTTCTTATCAAAGTCCACAGCTTTCTTTTCATTGGTAATTCTGGGTTCGTTCTTTTCCTCAATTTTGTTTTATCCTTATATTCCCTTACTGGTACACATTTGGATATAACATCCTCCAGTTTGACTCTAAACTTCCTCCACATTCCTTCAGCGTCTTCACCGTTCAAGTATTCCCCCCAGTCAATGTCCAGACACCTCAGCAGCTCATAATCTGCTCTGTCTACATGTATATTTTTTTATTGCTTCTTGTTATGGGTGCCTCAGAGCCCTACCGGGTCTGAGGGGTTAAGCAGGGTGTCAGGAGACGTTCTGACTTATTTGGTGGGTTTTTTGGTGGGTGGCTGACTTTCTCAGATAAGTCGGTACCTTCAAAGTTTGTTTTTTTCTTCCGGCGATTTCTGTGTATTGATGCCGGATACTCGCCTTACAGGCGAGAAAGGAAACTTCCAAATAACCCGTCGTGGTGTGGTGTACCACTAGACTCCCGGCGGAAATGCTAATTCCTAAGGGAAGTAATCTCGGCCCGGCCGAGTGAACTCGCCCTAACCGATAGCCTCACGTGGCATGATTTGACTTATAACGCCCGGCGGAAAAGTCCAGTGAGGTAATTAACTATCCCTCAGGTCCTAATAGATGATCCGTTAGTTAATTAAATGGTTAATATGGGCCGGTGACACTTTGTCACAGGTAAGCAGTTCTAGAAAACGAAAAGGCCATCAAGGCTTTTTCACAATCAAGTACAGCGGAAGATTAGAGTAGCGGTTGGTCTATAGCTAATATTCCGGCGTATTTGGGGGTGTTTATGATGTGCGAACCTCTCGGTTTATCCTTATGAGCATTGATTCCTGGATTTTTGTTATTTTCAGATCACAGCACATCAGTAGCGGCACAGGTCGACAAGGGAAGGGGTCGTTATTAGCTCCATTATGCCTCTATTCACTCTTTGTGCTACACCCCCTTGCTCTCTAATTCCGGTCTTTGCACATAAACTCTGCGTGAAGTGCGTTAAGTTCCTAGATAGGTCGCGGGGCCTCTGGGTTACTAAGAGGTGTCCCATTTGCTCTGACCTACGTTCTGAATTGTTTAATAAGAGAGACCAATCGTGCCTTGTGGCACTGAAAGAAATTAAGAAATTTTGTAATGCCTATTCCAAAGACATTGCCCATAAGGCTTTACATTGTGATGATGAGGCTCTCTGGGAGCATCTAGTTATAAAGTCACCAGTTCTTAAATCCCCACCTTCTAAGTCAACTTCAAAATCTAAAGCTAAGCCCAAAATTCTTTCGAAAGAGTTAGTGAGTAGCAGTGATAGTGACTCAAGCAAGGCAACCCCCCCTGGCCGCCACAAGAGGGCGCGTTCTCCTTCACCACGGGACCAGTCTAGGTCCAGGTCAAGGTCGCCCCTCAAGCGGTCCTCGCAGTCTTCAGCGGAGACTTCTAGGTCTCACAAGAGGCATAAGGATGACGCGGTGGCGTCAACCCACAGAAAATCTGATAGGGGTCATAAATGTTTCCGCTCGGAGGAGACGCAGTCGCGGCACCGGCTAACGCCGGAGTCACGGCCACCGCCCTCAGCCTCTACCTCCGCAATGCCTAACGTCCAATCTGGCAGCTCCGAGGTAGGGACGGAGGGGGCTGAGTCAACTCCCAGGGATGGGTCTGGGGATTTTTGGTTGTACAAAAGGACGTAAATTTTGCCATTCCAAAATTAAACTTTAACTTACCAGTAAATAGGCCTCCTTTAGTTTCTCAGAGAGTGTTAGCTGAACAATACCGTGGCTACACGGCTTGTGCACACCAAGACTATGAAGGTTCTCAAGTAAGGCAAGTTATACCAGATTCCCAGAATCCTATTGAACAAGGGCGTAGCGTGTGGAGGCATTCTGAACCCTTGAGTGTAGAACCCAATATTCAGTTTGAGGAAGATAACGGGAAAAATTATAATGTAGATACCCTCCCCTCATCAGTACCTGATTTAGTGTGGCCAGATAATGTCCAGTTGTCTGAGCTCCGGCAACAACCGGAAGTATTGGAAGTGCCTGATGAGCCGGAGGACGTAGAACTGTCCTCGGCTCAACCGGGACACATTAAGGAAGGGTCAGAAGTGGAATCTGAATCATCCAAAGGGTCACACAGTAAGTGTATAACAACCGATGATCTTGATTACATATTACACAGGGTAAAGAGGCAATACAATGTTCCTAAGAAATCTTAGGAGACTCCCACAGCTACGCCGGGAGCTCCCCCGATTGGTTCAGTTGTGCGGCCGATAGAGCCTACCAGAGTTGTGGTGCCACCTAATATGTCACTTCCCCCTGTTAACGTAACTCATGCGACTACCTCGGCGAGTGGCACTACAGTGCCCGCCTCCTTAACAACTACCAATGTTCGTGTCATCACGGACATTACTCCCCCTCTTCTAGATAAACTTCCCCATAGGAAAGGCCCTATGCCTCTCTTGTATGGACCCGACTGCTCTTGGGTTAAAGTCACGGCACAAAACCCTGATATAGCACAAACAACCATATCGGGGGAGGTCCCAGTTCCTAGTGAGTGGGTAATTGAGATGAGTAAGAGTAAGAAGTTAAGAGCTAAAGATAAACATGGTCAACTTTTAGATGTGACAATCAAGGCTATTCCCAATGTTTACTATCATGAGTTTTTCGTGTATTCACCTACTCCGGCATTGCCTCATTCTTCATCTGCACAACTTTTTGCGGATTGGACTAAGACTGATGGCGTGAACGATATAAAGTTCCTCAAAACGCTAACGCCGGAGTTGGATACAACCCCAGTGCTGGATCAGTCTAGCAACTCAGTCCTGCAGGTGGGGCAGGTAGGTCTAGGTCCGTGGGTGGACTGGGAGAATGAGGCGCAACAGTTCGCAGCAACAATAACGTCAAAATCCTCCCATCAAATTCCTCAAGACATCCATCTTTGGATTTCAATGCCAATTAATCAAGCCGGAGGGGTTCTGCCTGCAATTTTGAATTCCTTTCTGCCCCTAAGTTGTCACTATGGGACCTGCAGGAGCCCTTCTCTACCCCCCGTTCGGCACATCTGGATAGAGACTTCAAATTTAGAAATAAAGCTTATAGACTCTTTTCACAATTTTTGCTAAGTCGCCAAATAGCCCAGTCCCTCACGAGGACTATAGCCACTATTTCTGATCAGGATGTTAAGAAGGCCACGGATTTATCCCGGCAGCTTCTGTTACAAAATTCTATCCAGTCTTTGGGGTACATACGGATAGCCTTGTTGGAGGCTGTTCGTGCACGTCTGGACCTGAGAGTGTATATAGTAAAAAAGTTACCGGACGACATTGGCCGCCGGGTAACTCTTTCACCGGTGTTAACTTCATCTTTGCTTAACCCTGAGACTTGGAAAGCAGTTTACAATATGGTTGACAACATCAAGCCGAGTACTTCCCAGGCTAGGAAGGAGCACTTTAAGAAACCGTACTCCAAGCCTAAGAGCAGTGGTAAGTCCCAGCCTAGTGGGTCTAAGCCCTTTCAGGGTCCCATGTCTCCCCCGGCGCAGGGAAGTACTCAGCTCAAGCCTAAACAGGGAAAACAATCAGGGAAGTGGTATAAGAATAAGTCACAACACAGATCAGGTTAGGGATCGACATCTGCCAAAGCCAGTCAGCCGTCTAACCCTACCCCTCCACCATCAAAAAAATAGTCACACTTCAAACTCTCTCTCTCCCGGGGCCTATCGAGGGCGAGTTGGATCCGAGGGTAGTTCCACCGGACAGACACAGTCAAGTAACTGGGTCATTTCGGGCGTGTCACCGGGCCTGGCCCCGGCGAACTTGGGCAAGGACATTGGTACGCAAGGGCATCACCTGGCGGTGGCTCCGGCGACCTCGTTTACGTCAAACTCTAGAAGTCAACCATGTTTCTTTAGAGGTGGAGTCACTAGTCCAGGAAATGCTCACCAAGCATATCAATGTCCCGGTCAATCCAACTTGCCCTGTTTTCACGTCCAGACTTTTTCTCGTACCGAAGAGGGACAGTGTTCAGATGAGACCAGTCGTAGACCTATCTTGTTTGAACACACACATTCACAACACATCCTTCAGGATGCTCACTGTGAATCACATCAGGCCAACATTTCTGCCTCAAGGTTGGATGTGCTCATTAGACCTGACAGACGCCTATTGGCATGTCCCGGTAAACAAAAGGTTCCAAAAATTCCTCGCCTTGAGGATCAGGCAAGAGACTTATGTCTTTCAGAGAATGCCTTTCGGGTTGAACCTTGCACCGAGAATATTCACAAAATTTGGCCGGCAGGCCCTCATGCCGATGTTAAATCAGGGAATCAAGGTGTTGTGGTAACTAGACGACTGGCTGGTAGTGGCGGAGTCAGAGAGTCTATGCAAAATCCATGTCAATCACATTATAAACCATGTACAATCCATAGGGTTCAAGGTCAACTTGGCAAAGTCACATCTTGTTCCCACACGGGTAATTCAGTGGATAGGGCTGGTCTGGGACACAGCCAGTCTTACTCTCAGTCAGAGTGTGGACAACCACAACAGATTTCGAAAGAAATTGTTTTTGTTTCTCCACAGTCTGAATGCCATGAGAAGGACATGGGAATCCCTGGTCGGCTCTCTCAATTGGATTCAATTAACTGTAAAGTTGGGCCGATTGAAAGTAAAGAGATTAATCTTGGAAGGAAACAAATATTTCCTGCTATTGCCGGCGGGAAAGTTGTGGAAAATGCCTCCATTTATTCACAACTTACCGTTGGTCAGCCGAGGAGAGAAAAGTTGCACTCAATAATGACGTGGACTTCTCCCCCACCTACGGTATGGGTAGACACAGATGCTTCAGGGACAATAGGCTGGGGTTATCAGTCGAGCCTAGGCCATCAGGGTCAGCGTTTTTGGTCCCAAACCGAGAATTTTCATATCAACGAGCAAGAGCTCTTAGTTCCTTTATTTTTCCTACAAACTCACGGCTCCTCCTTGCGGGGGAAATTAATAGCATTTCGAATGGACAATTTGAATGCGGTGTCCTGCATTCAAAAGCAAGGGTCAACGAGGTCTCGGAAGTTGCTAGAGTTGTCAGAAGAGATTTTTGTTCTGGCCGAAGAGCTGAACATTCATCTCCATGCATCATACCTCCCAGGCGTAGCGAACGTCTGGGCAGACGCTCTGTCCCGGCGACAGAGCACCAAAGTAGAATGGGCATCAAGCAAAACATCTTCTTTCTTTGTGGAGATATATAGGCTAGGCCTATGTCTTCTAGCAAAAACAGAGTAAGCAGACGGCGCCGAGTGTCGGCGATCGACGATGCGCATGACGGGCCTATCTATAGCCTAGGCCTAGGAGTAACTCAAAAACAACGGAAAAATGGGTTATCCGGCATCGGCTCCCCCCCGTTCGTGCCAGATAAACGAGGTTCTACTGTATATCCAAAATAAAAAAACTGAACTGTATAACCAGTTCGACTTATTAAGTATCACAGCTCGGATACTTATCACATTCTCTAGTGGAGGGTCTGAGGGTCTTGGGTTCTCCATTCCCCCCCCCCCCCTTCCTTTTTCTTACCTAAGATTACTCTTTAATCTATTAGCACAAAAGACCAATTAGACCCATTGACGTAATGCCACACAGGTGAGTTTTGGTTTATCCAAGGCCACAGACAGGTAGCGTGTCAAGAAAGTATGATTGGATGACCATAAGCGTGTGTTAACTATGTCATCGACTGAAAAATTGTGTAAGAATCTTAAAGAAACTGCCCACTTTGTGATGTCGTGGACCCTTCCCACTAGACCAGGGTTACTTTCCCGAATAACATCTACAAGTAATGATGCTAATTTCCTTTTCGTGATGCGCTTGTCTGAAAATATGGGATTCAAAGAACATAACCAGGTCAAAGTTGCAGCTGCGAAATGGCGAACAGGTTGGATTCTACTTACATTTAAAACTCGCGGTGAATTGCCTATGATAACACACTTCAAATCCCTGGTGCTACCGCGGCTAGAATACTGTAACGTATTAACATCCCCATACAAAGCAGGTGAAATTAAGGACTTAGAAAGTGTACAAAGGAACTTCACCTCACACATAAATTCGGTAAAACAGTTACACTATTGGGATCGTTTAATTAACCCTTGGGATCCGGGAGGCCTCATATGAGGCAAAACTAATTTTGGTTAGGAGTCCGGGAGGCCTCATATGAGGTAAAAATCGCCGCTAAAATCATCATAACTCGGCAACCACGCGTCGTAGCGATGTCATCTCAACGGCAGTCTACAGACAACAAGATGTTCTACAATTTGCAAAAAACCTGACTGCTCTAGGTGGTCTCAATCAGTAGCTACTGAATTATGAAGCTTGACTGTACGATAATGGCCCCGGACACAGCGAACCGCCTCATATGAGGGCCCCCGGATCCAGAGGGTTAAAATCACTAAAGCTGTATTCGTTGGAACGTAGAAGGGAATGATACTTAATAATATATACGTGGAAAATCGCAGAGGGTTTTGTACCAAATCTACATACAGTGGAGTCCCACATAGAACGAGAAATTGGTCGATAAACGAGGTCGTTCTATGTGAAATCGCTCTATGTGAAACACATAACCTATGGGAAAATCGATATTGGTCGATCGATCCTTCCGTACGTACCATAGCCTACCCCAAACATTCCCTAATTCTATGTTCACAACAAAATATTCCAGTCAAACCCAAAAAAAGAGAGCAAAAATAATGAAAGACTCTATATCAAACTAGAAAACATATACAAAAACAAACAAACAAATAAACTGAACTCCATGAATCTGCCACGTCAAGGAGTTTGTTGCTTGGATACGAAATCCGAGTGAATCCGACATCCGACTTCACTTGCGCAAGAAAGAGAAGACCGAACCTCCATTGTGTTGAAAAACCACCTGTTTACAAGATTTGTTCTGCCCAAATGTCGTATCTCTCACATTTATTAGGGCTTTAGCGCATTCAGTGTTAATGAGGGTGGGCCTGGTGGTAATGATGAAAGAATTGAATGCTTGGGACCATGAAAACAGAACATTGGCCAGTCAAGCTGCCTACCTTGTCGGACGAAAGCGGCGGAAATGGACGACTAGTTAGGCTAGGCTATAATGACAATGAATTCAAATGAAGTGTGTGGTAAGTAATCTCCTCATAATATGTATTTACAAGTATTTATATGCATATAGTGGGGAGATTGTAGGCACCAATCGATCAGGGCTAGACCCAGGTGAGGTTATAGGCATGTGATAAAGAGTCGCTGGAACTCCTGTTTCATTTGCTTGGTCTCTCTTACTGATTTTCTTTGTGCCTCATTTACACTGAGAGCAATCCAGCTAGCTCTCACAAACACCTCCTCCTCCTATCCACTTCACTACACTAAACATGCACACCACACTTCATTCCTCCACACCAAAATAAAAAATAAATAAATGATGAATTCTAGCCCAGCCTCGGAGTCCCCAGGGGGGGGGGGGGGGGGACCATAAATGCCCCCTCACCCGACCGACCATCCCCTGACGACCCCACACAATTACCTGGACCTCGGCCTGTTACTCTTTCTATTAATTTCTGCAACATTCGCGGACTTTCCTCTAACTTTCACTCTGTTAAGCACCATCTCTCCTCCTACAAACCTGATCTTCTCTTCCTCACCGAAACTCAGGTGTCTGTAGCAACATCCAGCAACCCCTTCTCTGTATCCTCCTACTTTCTCTATCCTAGTTTCAAAGCCAAAGGCGGATGTTGTGCATATGTGCACAACAAACTCACTTGCTCTCGTGTTCCCGATTTCGACTTCTCTGAATTCTCAACTTTATGGCTCAAACTTTCCTGTCATTCTCTTACTAAATATTTCTGTGCTGTCTATCTTTCCCCTAACTCTACCAACTTTCCAAAATTCTTTGACTATCTAAACTCTACAGTGGAACACATTCTATCCATTTCTCCTTTCTCAGAAATCTCCATCTTAGGAGATTTCAACGTTCACCACCGCCAATGGCTCTCCTCTCACACTACTGATCCACCTGGTGAACAAGCCTACGTCTTTTCTATCCTAAATGACCTAGAGCAGTTAGTTCAGCAACCCACCCGTATCCCGGATCGCATCGGAGATCGGCCCAACATTCTTGACCTGTTTCTAACTTCTAACCCTTCTTCTTATACTGTCGATCTTTTCTCTCCTTTGGGCTCCTCCGACCATAAACTTATCTCTGTCACCTGTCCTATCTCTCCAGTACGGCCACCCGATCCTCCTAGCCGGCGGCGCTTGTGGCACTTTGGCGCTGCCGACTGGGAGGCTCTTCGGCAGTACTTCTTTGATTTCCCATGGAATGATTTCTGCTTCCATGGCCGAGGACCCTCGGAGAGTGCTGAACGCATTACCGAGGTAATCCTATCGGGCATGGAAGCATACATTCCATTCTCTTTCTCTCAGACTAATGCTAAAAAATCTTGGTTTACTCACGCCTGTTCTACTGCTGTCCGCAATAAGGAGGAAGCATTCAAACGGTACCGACGCCTTAAAACTCAAGACTCTCATTCTTCATATGTTTCTGCCCGGAATCAAGCCAAATCTGTTCTTCGACTTGCCAAACACTCTTTCATCAAATAAATGCACTGAACTATCCAACTCTAGCTCTTCCCAAACTTTCTGGCATCTAGCCAAAAACCTCTCCAACAATTTCTCTTCCTCGTCTTTCCCTCCCCTTTCCCACTCTGATGGCACAACCATCACTTCTTCCTCTGACAAAGCTAAACTCTTCGCTCAAACTTTTGCTAGAAACTCCACCTTGGATGATTCCGATGCTATTCCTCCCTCTCCGCCCTCCTCTCTCTTACTTATGCCTAATATCCTAATCTCTTCTAAAGATGTACTTTCTACCCTCTCTGGGCTTAACACTAATAAGGCGTACGGTCCGGACGGTGTTCCTCCTGTTGTTCTCAAAAACTGTGCTTCCGTGCTGACTCCCTGCCTAGGCAAACTCTTTCGTCTCTGTCTATCCTCTAACGTCTTCCCTTCATGCTGGAAGTTTGCTCACATTCAACCTGTCCCAAAGAAGGGTGACCGCTCTCAACCCTCCAACTATCGTCCAATTGCTCTTATCTCTTGTCTTTCTAAAGTTTTTGAAACTATTCTTGCTTCCAAATTTCTTAAGCATTTCTCTTCTCATAATCTGCTCTCAGATCGCCAGTATAGCTTCCTTAAGGGTCGCTCTACTGGTGATCTTCTTTCATATCTTACTAACTCTTGGTCATCCTCCTTTCCTGACTTCGGTGAGACTTTTTCTATTGCACTAGACATATCGAAAGCCTTCGATAGAGTCTGGCATAAATCTTTTAATTTCTAAACTACCCTCCTTCGGTTTCTATCCCTCCATCTGTGCCTTTGTCTTTAATTTCCTTTCCGGCCGTTCCATAGCCGCGGTTGTGGACGGCCATTGTTCACTTCCTCACCCTATAAACTCCGGTGTTCCTCAGGGCTCTGTCCTATCTCCTATTCTCTTTCTAATTTTTATAAATGATCTCCTTAACTGTACCTTAATTCCCATCCATTCATACGCAGACGACTCAACCTTACACTACTCCATTAGTTTTTCAGAACGCCCCAGCCAGCAATCCCTCAACGACAAACGTAATGAAGCCATAGAACTCTTAATTCTGATCTAAATACTATTTCCAATTGGGGCAGAGAAAACCTTGTTAACTTTAATGCTTCCAAAACCCAATTTCTCCATCTATCTACCCGTCAGGATCTCCCAGCGGACTATCCCTTATTCTTCAACAATACAAAAATCAACCCTTCATCTTCTCTCAATATTCTTGGTGTCTCTTTTTCTTCTGCTCTCATTTGGAAGGACCATATTACCAGTCTTGCTAAGGCAGCCTCCCAAAAGCTGGGTGTGCTCAACCGCCTTAGGGGGTTCTTCTCCCCTGCACAGCTTCTTGCTCTGTACAGGGGCATAGTGCGCCCTTGTATTGAGTATTGTTCACATGTGTGGGAGGTTCCTCTCACACCGCTCTCCTAGACAAAGTTGAAAGGAAGGCCTTTCGTATCATTAACTCCCGTCCACTCACCAACTCTCTGCAATCTCTCTCTCTCCGCCGCAATGTTGCATCTCTCTCTCTCGCTATTCTATCGCTACTATAATAATCAGTGTTCTTCAGAGCTATCCCAGTGCATACCACCTCCTTTACGTAGGGCACGTGGTACCCGTCTTGCAACTCAATCCCACCCCTACTCTGTGCAACTCTCCAACCCAAGAGTGAAACGTTACTCTCAAACTTTCTTCTACTCAACAGCTGAGCTCTGGAACTCTCTCCCAGAATCAGTCTTTCCCTCTTCCTATGACTTAAATTGCTTCAAACTCCGTGTGTCCAGGCATTTTGGCTCGAACGTCCCTTGATTTTGGCCCTGTCACTCTTTCAACTATGGGGGAGGCACTCGCTATAGGCAGTTTTTTTTTTTTTTTTTTTTTTTTTTTTTTTAAGAGACAATGAACGGAGGAAGGAAAAACACAGATAAAACAAAAAGGTCCATGTGCCTAAAGGCATCCTCCATTCATAAAATGTTTGTAACAACTGGATTTAAACATTTGTTGATTGTAAGTTTGTGGAAAGCAATTCGAGGGAAGTGAATTCCAAAGAGTAGTAGCTCTGGGGATAAATGAATTCTGATAAGCAGAAGTTCTGCATTGTGGAGGAGAAAGTGTAAATTCACGGGCTCTCTCAGCTGCCCTAGTTCTACGGGGAAAGATGTGGAGAGGCGGCACAATTGAAGCAAGTTCCTCGGAACAATTGCTGTGAAAATATCTGTAGAATAATGCAAGGGATGCAACGTTTCTTCGTATGGCTAATGTAGGAAGGTCCTGTGTGATTGCAGGGTTATTGATTAATCTAATACAGTAAAAGTCCGTTAATCCGACGACCGATGATTCGAATCTCCCAATAGTCCGAATTTTTCAATTTGAGGCCAAATCCGAATTCACCCGATGGTCCGAATTTCAAGAAGTCCCAAAGTCCCCTTTTTGAGGCATTAGGCCACTCAAATGACACATAATGGAGCACACACATATCATATGTTCATGAATTCACTTTAAAAGTTTACCATTGTCATTGTAGCCTATTATCTACTTCAAAACATTCAGATTAATGGTCAAAGGAAGCTACTGATATAATCGTAAACACCTTCGTCTTCTTCTTCTTCCACATCGTCTGCTAGAGAGTTTGTTTTGCTCTTGAACGCATCCTTGGGACGCTCCGATGCGCTACTGGCTTGCACCGCATTTTCTGCAAGCGCATTCAGTCTTGAGCTTGAAAACGCACCTTTCAAGAAGTCCCAAAGTCCCCTTTTTGAGGCATTAGGCCACTCAAATGACACATAATGGAGCACACACATATCATATGTTCATGAATTCACTTTAAAAGTTTACCATTGTCATTGTAGCCTATTATCTACTTCAAAACATTCAGATTAATGGTCAAAGGAAGCTACTGATATAATCGTAAACACCTTCGTCTTCTTCTTCTTCCACATCGTCTGCTAGAGAGTTTGTTTTGCTCTTGAACGCATCCTTGGGACGCTCCGGTGCGCTACTGGCTTGCACCGCATTTTCTGCAAGCGCATTCAGTCTTGAGCTTGAAAACGCACCTTTGGACGTATTAGTCTTGAGCTTGAAAACGCACCTTTGGATGTTCCGATACGCTACTATTTATAGTTCAGTGATCGGAGCATCCCAAGGGTGCTTTCAAGACAACAAGACAAGGGTGCTTTCAATACAATATAATATAACAGAGCACGTCACAAAAGGAAAATCACAAAAGGAAAATTACAAGAACCTCTCAGGGAAGTGCCGTTGTTAAGGCATTACTTCCCGAACCACATCTGATCTTCAAGAGCAAGACAAACTCGCTAGTAGACGGAAGAAGAAGAAGACGTTTATATCAGCAGATTCCTTTGACCATTAATCTGAATGTTTTGAAGTAGTTAATAGGCTACAATGACAATGGTAAACTTTTGAAGTGATTTCATGAACATATGATATGTGTGTGTGCACCATTGTGTCATTTGGGTGGCCTAATGTCTCAATGTTTTCGTCATACACAGGTTCATAGGGGTAAAGTCCGATAATCCGAAAAATCCACTAATCCGAACGAGAGCCGGTCCGCTGCCCTTCGGATTAACGGAAGTTTACTGTAGCTTTATTTTGAATTTTGTCCAACTGCCTCAATGCAACCACTCCACTTCCACCCCACAGAGGTGAACAGTAATCCATCTGAGAGCGCACATGACTTTTATATATTACGGCCAACTGGTCGTCAGTGAAGAATTCTCGAACTCTGTACAGGAGTCCCAGTTTTTTAGAGGCATTCTTAGCAATGCTTCTAACATAATGTGTCCAGCTCAAGTTAGTAGTTAATGTTACACCGAGAATGTCAATACTAGGGGAAGTGGGAATATTTACATCATTAAAAAATATATGGGAGTCAGTGAGATTCTGTCGGTTAGAAAATTGAATGTACTTGGTTTTCTGTGCATTAAAGGAAACTAGATTCTCTTGTCCCCATTCATTAATTCTAGAAAGGTCCTGGTTCAGAGAAATTGCAGTGTTTATTTTTGAATTTATAAGATCGGGTTGGGTGAAAGAATTGGTAAATGTGAAGGAACTGTGGAGTGTTGAGTCATCTGCGTAGGAATGTATTGGATTATGAGTGGTAGATATGAGATCATTGATATGAATGAGGAACAGAGTTGGGGCCAAAACTGATCCCTGGGGAACACCAGCATTTATTGAGTGAAATTGGTAATAAAGGCCATCTACCATTACACGTATTTTTCTGTTATGAAGATAAGAAGAAATTAGTGGAACTAATGATGCAAGGCCGTAGTGTGACATCTTCGACAATAAGGATTGATGCCAGACTCTATCAAATGCCTTTGATATATCCAGTGCTATTGTATGTGTTTCACCATGTTGGTCTGTAGCTTGGTTGATTTGATGCGTAAGAAGGCAAAGAATGTCTGCAGTTGATCGACATCGTCTAAAACCATATTGCCTATCACTGATTAATTTATTATTCTCCAGATGCTTAATTATGTGATTATTTAATATAATTTCAAAAACTTTGCCAAGAGTGGAAGTTATAGCTATTGGTCTGTAGTTTGATGGATATCATATAGTTATGCCTTTTGCCTCCCTCAATCACATAGAAAAAAAAACAAAAAGAAAACAAAAATATAAGTATGTATATATAAATATATGTCATGAGTCAGGCGCCCTGTATGATAATAGGGCGCTCTAATAGAGAACTCCCCGGATTTGCCCTACTTTAGAAGCGGAATCACTTCAACAGAACACATTCGTTCCTAACGAAAAATTTTGGAACAATATTTTAGGTCGTTCGTTCTATAAGAGAATCGTTCTATGCGAACACGTTCTATGCGAGACCCTACTGTACCCCAATAGCAATGAAGTTCAGTGATAGGAGAGGCTGGGAATGCGATATCCCCAAGATGAAAAATCGGGGTGCTATGGGCTCTCTGCGAGAGGGCTGGTTATCACATAGAGGAGTACGTCTCTTCAACAAACTCCCGCGGCGAGTAAGAGACATGAGAGGTGTCTCTTTAGATAGCTTCAAGAGAGCTCTCGATGTCGAACTACAAAAAGTGCCAGACGAGCCCATCTTCACAAGGGTGCGCTCCACCTCTTCGAATAGTCTGCTGCTGCACCAATTCTCAAACAACAACGAAGGGCGGTACGCTCTTCGGTGCCACTAGCAAGAGTGGCGAACTCCACATAGGTGAACATAGGTAGGTAGGTGAACTATTGACCCATAAAGCTCCCTGTTGTTAAGGTTGCGAAACTCTCATAAACTTAATAAGGGACTGAACTAGGCATAAAATATAATGTGTATCCCCATGCTGGGATAGTAAAATTAGAAAACACATGATCGCTATGCTAATTTTTAGCGATAAAAGTGGGGGACGGCGCAATTTGGACATTTATATTGCGTCTCCCAAACCTGAGGCAATTAGGTTCGTTGCTCATCGCCGCCAGCTCAGACACCCTGTTACCTGTGGCCAAAGCCATAAGGAACATAGCCTTCATTAATAGTGACTCGAAATCCGGCGCGTGATTATACTTGCACGAATGGAGTAAAGACAATGCTTTGTCAAGTGACCAGTATGTCAGGTAGGTATGAGCTGACGGGGTGGTGGGCGAAGTTTGAAACATGCCCTCTTGAACCCTGTCTCTTCCGCCTGCGGTATAGATAGCCCTGTTAAGTCATAAAAGGGGGTTCTGATAGCTGACAGGTGGTTTTTCAGCGTTACTACGGAAAGGCATTTTTGCTCAAATAAGTAGTCCAAATACTTGAAAACTAAAGCTACTGATGCGTCAGTTTGCACCGTTTCCACTATCCAGGTTGTAAAAGATTTCCAATGGGATTGATATTGACGCCTGGTAGATAGAGTATACTGATTTAGAAATTTATTAGTGACGCTCTCACTATACGGAGTTAACCATTTTGCGTTCTGAATGTCCAATAGGCAAAATTTAGCGAGGTCTCTAGGTTGCCAATTGTCTTTAAGTGGGAGTACGAGATCGGGAGTGACACCGGGTTCTCGCACCACGTCTTCAACTGGTGGTACCACACCTGAGCCGGCCACAGGGGCACAATTATCGAGACTATGCCCCGGTAACCCCGTAGTTTGTGAACTACTTGACACATGAGTGAAGCGTCTGGAGGCAGAAACAGATACTGTAGATGGAATTCCACCTGTTCCAGTCCACCATCAATGTGTCTGGACCCCCCGCCGAAGTCATTTCCCGGAGGGTTAGATAGAAAGGAAGTTTGTGTTTTTCCTTGGACGCGAATAAATCCACTTGTGGACGGTATGGCCCTGCAATCATCTGATTGAAGATGTTTTGCTCGAGAGACCATTCTACCTTGGTGCTCTATCTTCGTGATAGGGCGTCTGCCCAGACGTTGGCTACGCCTGGCAGGTATGATGCGTGAAGATGAATGTTCAGCTTTTCTGCCAGAACAAAAATCTCTTCCGACAACTCTAGCAACTTCCGAGACCGCGTTGAACCTTGCTTTTGAATGCAGAACACCGCATTCAAATTGTTCATTCGAAAGGCTACTGATTTCCCCCGCAAGGTGGAGCCGTGAGCCTGTAGGAAAATAAGGGGACTAATAACTCTCGCATTGATGTGAAATGTCTCGGATTGGGACCAAAGCCCTTGACCCTGATGGCCAAGGCTTGACTGATAACCCCAGCCTATTGTCCCTGAAGCATCTGTGTCTATCCATACCGTAGGTGGAGGAGGCGTCCACGTCATTATTGAGTGCAATGTTTCCCTCCTCGCCCAATCCGATAGCAAGTTGTGAATTAACGATGGAATTCGCCACAACTTTCCCGCCGGCAACAGCTTGAAATTTTTGTTTCCTTCCAGGATTAATCTCTTTACTTTCAACCTGCCCAACTTTACTGTCAGTTGAATCCAGTTGAGAGAGCCGACCAGGGATTCCCATGTCCTTCTTGTGGTAGTCGGACTGTGGAGAAACAAAAACAATTTCTTTCGAAATCTGTTGCGGTTGTCCACACTCTGACTGAGAGTAAGATATGCTGTGTCCCAGACCAGCCCTATCCACTGAATTACCCTTGTTGGGACATGGTTCGACTTTGCCAAGTTGACCTTGAACCCCAGAGATTGAACATGGTTTATAATTTGAGTTACATGGTATTTGCATTGACTCTCTGACTCCGCCACCACTAGCCAGTCGTCTAAGTACCACAACACTGATTCCCTGATTTAAAAGTGGCATTAGATCCTGCCGGACTAATTTTGTAAATATTCTCGGTGCTAGGTTCAACCCGAATGGCATCCTCTGAAAGACATAAGTCTGATGCTGTATCTTCAAAGCGAGGAATTTTTTGTAACCTTTTGTTTACTGGGACATGCCAATAGGCTTCTGTCAGGCCTAATGAGCACATCCAAACTTGCGGCGGAAGTGTTAGCCTGATTTGATTCACAGTGAGCATCCTGAACGATGCGTTGTGAATGTGTTGATTCAAACAAAATACTGTAGGTCTACGACTAGTCTCATCTGAATACTGTCCCTCTTTGGTACGAGAAAAAGTCTGGACGTGTAAACTGGGAAGTTGGATTGACCGGGACAATGATACGCTTTGGTGATCATTTCCTGGACTAGTGACTCCGCCTCTAAAGACACATGATTTATTTCTAGTGGTTGACTTAAACGAGGTCGCCGGAGCCACTGCCAGGTTATGCCCTTGCTTACCACTGTCTTTGCCCAAGTCCGCTAGGGCCAAGCCCAATGACGTGTCCGAAATGACCCAGTTACTTGACTAGGCTTGTCCGGCGTAACTGCATTCGGATCCAACTTGCCCTCGACAGGCCCCGGGAGTGAGAGAGTTTGTGAGATGACTAGTTTTTTTATGGTGGTGGGGTAGGGTTAGACGGCTTGCTAGTTTTGGCAGAAGTCGATCCCTGACCTGATTTGTGTTTTGGTTGATTCTAATACCATTTACCTGAATTCTTTCCTTGCTTATATTTGGGCTATGTTCTTCCCTGTGCTGGGGGCGGCTTGGGACCCTGAAAGGATTTGGACCCACTAGGTTGAGCTTTCGGACTGCCTTTGGGCTTGGTATATGGTTTAGTGAATTTAAAATGGTCCTTCCTAGCTTGGGAAGCACCCTGCTTGCAGTATCTACCAAATTGAAGACAGTTTTCCACGTATTGGGGCAAACTAAAGAGGGCGTCTGTACTGGTGAAAGGATTACCCGGCGACCAATGTCGTCCGGCAATTTCTTCACCATATAGACCCGTAGGTCTTGACGTGCACGGACGGCCTCTAACAAGGCTATCCTGACGTCGCCCAGTGACTGGATTGAATTTTGGAGGAGGAGGAGGCGGCGCCGGGATAATTCCGTGGCCTTCCTAACATCTGAGTCATTAACAGCCTGTATCGTTCTAGTAAGGGACTGGGCTATTTGGCGACTTAATATAAAATGGGAGAAAAACCTGAAAGCTTTACTACGCAATTTAAAATCTCTATCCAGGTGTGCCGGTGGGGGAGTTGAAAAGGGCTCCTGCAGGTCCCATAAAGACAACTTGGGGGCAGCAAGAAAATTAAATATAGCAGGTGGAACTCCCCCGGCTTTGATTATGGGCAAAGATAACCAAGAGTGATTATCTTGGGGTATTTGGTGGGAGGATTTTGATGTAATAGTTGCTGCAAACTGTTGCGCCTCAATTTCCCAGTCCACCCCTGGGCCTGAACCTACCTGTCCCACCTGCAGGACCAGATTGCCGGACTGGTCGCTCACCGGAAGTGTATCCAGTTCCGTGAGCGAGGCTAGAGCTTTTATGTCATTTACGCCTTCAGTCTTGGACCAATCCGCAAATAGCCGTGCAGAGGAGGCAGGAGGAAGAGCTGGAGTGGGGGAATACATGAAATATTCCTATGCATAGACAGTAAGTATTGCTTTGATAGCTACATCCAAAATATTACCCTCTGTATCTTTTGCCCTCAGTTTTCGGTTCTTATTCATTTGGATTTCCCACTCACTCGGTACTGGGAGCTCCCCCGCGATTGTTTGTTGTTCCATGGCTGGATTTTGAGCCATAATAGTAACCCATGAACAATCGGGACCGTAAAGAAGCGGCATAGGGCCTTTCTTTATCGGAACCTTTTCTAAAGGAGGGGGGATGATATCCGTAATAACTCAGACATTAGTGGTAGTCAAAGAAACAGTAAGTTGAAAGTAAAGAAACAAAATTACTAAATTAAGAGTAGATGCTAGGACGTATGAAAATGTATCGGACATGTTCGAGGTAATGAATAGCAAATTAGGGTCGGTTTTTACTAGAGAGGAAATTTTTGACGAACCACAGGCGGGAGTACTGGAGAGTGGTCTTAGCAAGATTGAAATAACTAGAGATGAGCTGTTATCTGCGATGAGAGGACTTGAAGTAAGGAAAGCTATGGGACCGGATGAAGTGTCTGCCTGGGTTTTAAAGGAATGTGCAGAGCAATTAGTGGAGCCAGTGAGGGACATAATTCAAGCTTCCTTAGATAAAGGACAGGTTCCTGTTGAATGGAAAAGAGCTAATATCATTCCGATATACAAGAATGGAAACTGAGGACCCTTTAAACTATAGACCAGTTTCACTTACTAGTATTGTATGCAAGATTTGTGAAAAGCTAATTAGGAAGAGATGGATGAAAATGTGGGAGAGAAAGAAGATAATAACTCCAAAACAATTTGGATTCAGAGAAGGGACATCTTGTGTTACCAGTCTGCTATGTTACTACAGTAGGGTGATAGATGTACTGCAAGAAAGAGGCGGATGGGTGGACTGCGTCTACTTAGACCTTTCCAAAGCATTCGATAAGGTACCACATAAGAGATTGTTATCTAAGCTTGAGAAGATAGGATGTGTCAGAGGGAGTTTGCTGAAATGGATGGAGAGCTATTTAAGAGATAGGGAAATGAGGACCAACATTAGAGGAACTTACTCATCGTGGCGGAAAGTAGAGAGTGGTGTGCCGCAGGGATCTGTGTTGGCACCTCTCATGTTCCTTATGTACGTAAATGACCTGCCGATAGGCACAAACTCCTACATGTCAATGTTTGCAGATGACATAAAAATTATGAGACAAATAACAAATAAAAGTACAGTAGTTGTGAGGAGCTGCAAGGGGATTTAGATGAAATATACGAATGGAGCTCCAAGTGGAAAATTAAATTTAATGTAAGTAAATGTCATGTGTTAAATATGGGAAGAAGTGTGAATAGACCAAATTGGGAGTACAGGATGGGAGATAATATAATTAGCAAGGCCGATAAAGAAAAGGATTTAGGGTTGATTATACAAGATAACTTGTCGCCAGAGAAACATATTAACAAGCTCTTTAGCGGAATGTATGCAATGGCCGGGAATATGAAAGTTGCTCTGAACTACTTGGATGAGAACATGTTAGCGAAGATCATAAAAAGTATGATTAGACCAAGATTGGAGTATGCAGCAGTGGTGTGGTCCCCGCATCTTAAGAAGCATATTCACAAGTTAGAAAGAAGCCAGAAAGCAGTTACTAGATTGGTTCCAAGTCTCAGAGAACTGCCATATGAAGGGAGGCTAGACAAATTAAATCTACCGAGTCTAAAAGAGGAGAGAGAGGGGAGACATGATAATGATGTACAAATGCACCCGAGGGCTGGATAGGGAGGATATAATAATTATGGATACAGGAATAACTAGAGGCCACAGCTACAAAGTAAAAAGACGTACCTGCAAGAACGATATCAGGAAGTTTAGCTTCCCCTATAGATGTATTGACAAATGGAATAGGCTGGAGGAGGAGGTGGTAGGGGCAAGGAACATCCATATTTTCAAGAAAAAATTGGATGAAAGTAGACTGAGAGATGGGACAACACGAGCTTAGCTCAACTCCTGTAAACTACAATTAGGTAAATGCTACCAGCTGAAGTAGTTTGCGGAGTTACATTAGGGAGGGGAGGTGGAGCATTAGAAGGAACAACGACTCTGGATGGCTCTAAAGGTCGCACAACAGACACCATCGAAGGAGCTCCCGACACGGCTGTGGGAGTTTCCGGTGATTTTGTTGGTACCTGATATCTTTGCATCATATTATGCCAAATATATTCTAAATCATCACAAGTTATATACTGACTCTGAGAACCCTTAGATGACTCTGATCCTACCTCCGACCTTTCCTCTACTCGGTCAGGTTGAGCTGAAGACAATTGTTCTATTTCTTCCTGCTCTTGATCTGTCACTTCCATTTCTTCCGGCTGTTGCCGGCGTTCAGAGGTTAATTGTTGTTGTTCAAGACCTGGACATGATAAGTCAGGGACGGATGTAGGTATAGTGTCAACATTTTCACTTACTCTGTGATCCGCCGGTGATTGGTTATAGGGACCTGTTTGCACGGTTTCTGGGTGCCGCCACACACTACGACCCTATTCAACTCTAGTCTGTGAATCGGGGAGAAACTGTGAACTCTGGACAAACTAGGAACCTGTGTCATAGCCTTGTGGCTCACTCGCTGTGTACCCCCTATACTGTTCAGCTAGAACTCTCGAAGGCACCACACGAGCACGACTAAGTGTTGTATCTAACTTTGGAATAGCAAAACTTACATCTTTAGGTTCTGAGTTTCTGTCACTAGACCCGTCCCTGGGAGTTGACTCAACTCCCTCCGTCCCTACCTCGGAGCTGCCAGATTGGACGTTAGACATGGTAGAGGTAGGGACGGAGGGCGGTGGCCGTGACCCCGGCGATTGCCAGTTCCGCGAGCGCGTCGCCTCCGTACGGGAATGTTTAATGCCCTTTCCATCTGAATGCTTGCTACTAGATGTAGCCGCCTCAGTTTTCCGTTTCTTCAGCGCTCTTGAAGCCTCCGCAGATGACTTCGATGACCGCTTCAGAGGTGATCTCGACCGGGACCGTGATCGGTCCTCTTGTGGAGATGTTGACCGCGCTCTCTTATGGCGGCCGGGGGGTGGGGGGTTGCCTTAGTTGAGGAAGAGTCACTGCTCTCACTACTGCTCACTGTTTCTTTAGATATAATTTTAGGCTTAGAGCCGGACCGAGTATGGGGAGTTTTATTAACTTGAGCTTTAATAATTAGTTGGTCCCAAAGTGCTTCATCATCGCAGTGAAGTGCTTTATGAGCTACGTCTTTAGTATAAGAATTAAAAAAAAATTTAATCTCTTGCAAGGCTACTAGACATGATTGATCTCTGTTAAATAATCCATTCCTTAGGTCTGTGCACACGCCGCATTTCTTGGAAACCCAGACTCCCCTGGACCTGTCCAGGCACTTCACACATTTCACACATCATTTATGAGAAAAGACTGGAATGAGAGCAAGTAGGAATGGAGCACAACGTGACTAAAGGCATGTTGGTGACCTAACGACCCCCCCGCCGCCGGGATTGGCCCCCTCCCTTGTGTCCTGTGCCGCAGCTGAGGTGTTGTGATCTGGAAAGAAAATTTCCAGGAATCAATGCTCATAAGGATAAACCGTGACATTCACACACTGTTACACTCCAAATGCGCCGGGAAACTAGATGTAGCCACACCGCCACTCCTGTCGTACTTGTCTTCGAAAAGACCCCGAAGATCCTTTCTATTAGCCTCTGAAGTGCGCATGGGGGTAATTAGACACCTCTCCCTGTGCCCATGTATTTGAGGTGTTTCCGTCACTAAAATATTCATTGTACCATTAATAGCATTAATACTTATCCATATGCGCCTATTATGGGTTGATTATAAAGGTATTAACCTGAAACAACAATAAAACGAGTGAAAACAGCGTTTGGATGGTCAAAATCGGAAATATAGCCCGCGAGTTGTATAATGTATGGGTGAGGCAAGCTGCTTTCCCGCCAATTTCCCCCAAGGCCACTGAGACACAGTCGATCGATACTCTCTCTCTCTTGCACTCGCTTGCCATCAGTGATGACAACACCCTGCTTGCAACTCGCTAATGTTAGCACAAAAATATACCTCAGAATAAGGGAATAACAGGGAAAATAGGTGATAACTGAAGGAGAGGAGGAAAGTGGGGAAGGAGGGGAGGTAGAGGACTGAGATTTTGCATGGCCCAGGGGCAAATTTTTTTTTTTTTTTTTTTTTTTTTCGATGTCAAAAGTTGATTTTTTTTTTCACTCCCTCTTAAGAGTCTCCCCGCAGTTCCCGGGTTAAGAACTGCTTATCTATGAACAAGTGTCACCGACCCATACTTTTAGATGAATCCTTTCGGATATTTATTAACTAAAGGATCGTCTACAAGGACCTGAGTGATAGTTAATTACCCCACTGGACTTTTCCGCCGGGCATATTCAAAGTCATGTCATGCCGCATGAGGCTATCTGTATAGGTGAGTTCTTTCAGCCGGGCCGAAACACTCCCTTTTTTTGGAATCTGCACTTCCGCCGGGAGTCTAGTGGTACTACTGCCCATGCCGGGTTTATTGGATCTACTCCCTGCCCGCCTGCAAAGCGAGCCTCCGGCATCAATACCCGGTAAAGATCGCCGGAGGGAAACACCAAACCTTTTGAGAGTGCTGACTTGTCCGGGCAAGACAGCCACCCACAAAAAAACCCACCAAATAAGTCAGAACGTCTCCTGACACCTTCCAATCATGTATAATATCACCACATGAAAGCGAAGGTTACATCTTAAGGCTAATACATATTAATTAATTAAGCAATTAATAAATACCTCCTAGCCACTGATAAAAACACCCCTAACTGAGGCTGGCCACGAGGCTCAAGGTAAATATTACGACGAATACGACACCCTTACCCAAGACGACACAGCAACAGCAAGCGCACGACGCCCCACGCCAGAGGGGAAGAAGCAAACTCGGATTCTGGAAAGTTCCCCACCACGTGGGACAACTCTTAGACCAGCACGTCTGCTATATGGATATTAATTTACGTTACTCCATCAGATAGATGGCCAGTAACTTAGCTCCACATATATAGCCTCCTAAATAACTAGGTTAGAGCAAAGCTAGAGCTAAAACAAACAGAAAAATAAAGGCACGCTTGTCCAAAGTAGACCGCAGAACGCCTAACACTTGTACCCTATTATTAACACTTCCTGTGGACGTACCAATGGGGCCGACCGTCCTAACTAATCTAAACCTATTCTAGAACATCTCAGATAAATACAAATGAGCAAAAGACTCACTAGAGGTGAACGAATGCAGAATAAAGCGAGGACGGGCTAGGCACACCTGCTCGGTACGGACACAGGGGAAGGAAGGAGGAATGACGCCGAGGGGTTCAGCGTCTCGGATAGAATCCACAGGAAGACATCCACAAAGTTGGGAAGCTTTATTATAGCAATTCTTAAGTTAATAATTCTTTTTTATTTTTTACAAAGTTTTTTCGTAGTGAGTACCCAAATCCACAAAGTTGGGAAGCTTTATTATAGCAATTCTTAAGTTAATATTTTTTTTTTTTTTTTTTAAGTTTTTTTGTAGTGAGTACCCAATCATAATGACGATTCCATAAGAGAATAAGCGTGCCCTTATGATGTCGTACTCTTTCCCCTGTGGCGGGTGTTTCAAACAGGCTGACCGCGGGCGTTTGAAAGAGAGCTATTATATAATAAGCATATCGTCAATGATGGAGGGGCCACTAATAAGTACTGTACAGTACTTGGTTAGGCCATTTATTTGCAGAGATATGAGTATCGGTAAATGACGAAATTCGGGAGTAAACACCGTATTCTAGCCTTTCGTCCTGCTTACTGACCTAAATATTTTTTTCATAAAAACTGAACCCCTTGGTCTAGAGACTTCTAGTTTTCACCATAAGCAAGACAACAACGAAAACTGCCACTGGATATATGTATAAACTAGGTTAGTCCATTTTTTTTTTTATAAAAATGTGCGGCAAAATCCAGAGAATTCAATATTTTTCTCGGGTTCGGGTTTGGCGGGAGTATTTAAAGGGCCCGAAGTCCGAGGGTTAAACTTTTATGTATCACATAGGACCGACCTCGCTACAAAATATTCTTGAATCTATTGACGTTATTTTTAACATCTTTCTTAACACCAATAACACCCCAAATTAAATTAATGAAAGCATGTGGACAGAGTGGACAGAAGTGTGCTGAGCAGGTATGGACATGTTGAGGGAATGGGAGATGAAAGGCTTACAAAGAGAGTATATGAGTTAGATACAAGGGGAGGTAGAGGGAGAGGAAGACCTCAGTTAAGATGGAGAGATGGTGTAGTTACTAGTACAAGCGTTGGAAGGTAGAGGGATGACTGTAGAAGAGGCAAGAGAAGTGGTAATGAATAGGAATGAATGGACAATGCTTGTGAATAGATGAGTGATAACGCGGTCGTTGAGCGAGGGGGTCGGGCGCCAGTTGGACAAGATAATAGTCCGTCAGGTGCCTGGCCCGGGGAGCCAGTGTACTGTATATGAAGGGTCATGCCTGGATGTGAGGTGGGCGGGCATTGTGGTATGGTTCCGTTGTGTGTTTGCCTGCTGAGACAGGAACCTCTCTGTGAGGTCTGGGACTAGGGAAATGCTGGAGACCTTAGTGATTCTTGGTCTCTGGGTCTTCTGGACAACCTAGATGTGTATGAATTTATCAACTCTGCGTAAGCAGAGTTTGGTAACCCCCCCCCCCCCCCCCCCCGTATAGTGGGTACCACCGGGAAAAAATGTCTGTCGTCATTGTCGTTGTCCGTCTGTCTCCAAACTCCTCCTAGACCTGTGGACGGATTTTCACCAAATTTCACACGAACATTTGTTGGGTGAATGCGAACGTCAGTCAAAAAAGATTTTTATGAATTTATGCAATAGTTATGATTTTAGGTCCAAAATATGGTTTTACCCCCCCCCCCCCCCAACCCAGCAATGATGGCGTTCTTAGTGTCTAGGTTAAGTTAGTTTAGTTGGCACTAGAAGTGATGGTAGTAATATTTGGATTGATGGTGATAGTAGTGATGATGGTGATAATAGTAGTGATGAAGGTTGTAGTTGTATTGATGATGATGACAGTAGTGATGATGATGACAGTAGTAGATATGATGGTGACAGTAGTAGATATGATGGTGACAGTACTAGTAGTAGTAATGATGGTCATAATAGTAGTAATGATGGTGACCAGTAATGATGATAGTTGTAGTGATAATAATGACAGTAGTGATGATGGTGTGAGTATTAGTGATGATGGTGAGTAGTAGTGAGGATGGTGAAAGTTGTAGTGATGATGACAATAGTTGTGGTGATGAAGATCATAGTAATGGTGATGATGACAGTAGTAGTGATGATGGTGACAGTAGGATAAATTATGGTAATATTTGTGACAGTAGTAATGATGATGGTTATAGTAGTAGTGATGATGTTAACAGTAGTAATGATGATTGTAAGATGGTGGTGATGATATTAGTAATGATGGTTGATAGTTGTAGTATCAATGATGCTAGTAGTGATTAAGATGGTAGTGACAATGGTGACAGTAGTAGTGATGATGGTGAGAGTAGTAGCGATGATTGTAATTGTAGTAGCGATGATTGTAATTGTAGTAGTGATGATGATCATAGTAATGGTGATGATGAAAGTAGTCGTGATAATTGTGGCGGTTGTAGTGATGAAGGAAGTAGTAGTGATGATGGTGATTGATGGTATTAGTAGTGATGATGGTAACCCATCGCAGAGCTGGGTATGCCGTTTTGATTTTGGGCAAAACGGCACGTCTACTTTATTATTATTATTTTATATTTTTTGTTGCGTTGCCCCTGTTCAGGTTCTGTTTGGAGTCGGCCACCCCCCAGCTATGAGATATGTGCCTGAGTATATACATACATACATGTGATTCTCCCATGATTTGAACAAAGTATATCACATACACCACTTACACGCTCTAACTATTACACCATCAAGTCAGTTATAAGTACTGCACATTACCACGATTGATATCCATTTATCGAATACTGGATATCAATCTAATCATGTACTGTACCCAACTGCACTACAGTATATGCCTAATGCTTAAGCCAGAGGAAACAACATTTTATGGGGCACAGATCACATTGGACCAACCTCGCTACAAAATATTCTTGAACCTACTGACATTATTTTTAACATCGTTCTTAACACCAATAACACCCCAAGTTAAATTAATGAAAGCATGTGATCCTCCCAGGATATCACATACAGAACTTACACGCTCTAACAATTATATCAAGACAGTTATAAGTACAGCACATGTCCATCATTGATATCCATTTATCAAATACTGGATATCAATATAATCATGTACTGTACCCAACTGCTCTATGAATAGCCTAATGCTTAAGCCAGAGGAAAGAACATTTTATGGGGCACACATCACATAGGACCGACCTTGCTACAATATATTCTTGAACCTATTGACATTATTTTTAACATTGTTCTTATTAGCAATAGCACCCCAGAGGAAATCAATGAAAGCAAATTTAGATAATAGATACTTGGGATGTGGGACAAGATGTGTTTAAGGGCTCAAATCCTGTATGCTACAATTAGGTGAGTACAGATATGATTGAAAGGGGGTGAAGTTACTTATAAATAAGTCTCCAGCATGAAATCACCCCATGACTTCAGACAAATAAGAGTACAGTAATTGATTGATATAGTGATAAAGTTGTACTCTTACAGAAAGTGTCCCGAGAGAGCCCCATGCTGGAGGCCCTGAACCGCATGGACCGAGAACACCGCATTATGACCGCTGAGAATACTACGCTTCATGAACAACTCTGTCTGGCACGGGCTGAGGTAAGGAACACTCTCACTACACCTATACATAACCTTTGTAACATACTTGCATGTTTTAAAAATGCTTCATCCACAGAGAGTGTGGTTACAGTCTTATGTCCTAAATGGCGGCTTTCCAGGCTACCCTGTTAATGCCTAAACCCGAGAACGGCGAGAAGACTCTTAACCTCTGAAGTGCGCATGGGGGTAATTAGACACCTCTGCCTGTGCGCATGTATTTGAGCTGTTTCCATCACTAAAATATTCATTTTACCATAAATAGCATTAATACTTATCCATATGCGCCTATTATAGGTTGATTATAAAGGTATTAACCCGTGGAGCCCCGGCTAGTTTTGTAATGTTTGTTCACCAGAACCCGGCCGGTTTTCAAATTTTTTTTTTATTCCAGAAACAATAGCGAATGGGTTAGGAATGAAGGAAAAACCACGAAAAACCGCTCAAAAAGCTTAAAGAATGGTCCTACAGAGCCCCCGAAAACGTATTTTACAAGAGTAAAAAATTGAAGGCAATTACCCCAAAAAACCAGGTTATTGCACGCTCACGCGCACGCACGTGGACTTTGAGAGTTTTCAACCATCGGCACGGTTGCGTGGGATACGTACACAGTTCCCATACAAATCTGAGCCCTCTTGAGTGGCTACACCTGAGGTTACGGTCGGCGCAATTAGGGTGACGCGCCAGACGCGTCTCTGGGGCTGTGCGTTACATACATCGCCGACGCGTCAGACGTGTCGCTGGGGCTGTACGGGTTAATCTGTTACAACAATAAAACAAGTGAAAACAGCGTTTGGATGGTCAAAATCGGCGATACAGGGCGGGAGTTACATAATGTATGGGTGAGGCAACCTCCTTTCCCGCCAATTTCCCCCAAGGCTGGAGAGACACTGTCGATTGATACTCTCTCTCTTGCACTCGCTTGCTAACAGTGATGACAATGCCCTGCTTGCAACTCGCTAATGTTAGCACGAAAATATACCTCAGAATAAGGGAATAACAGGGAAAATAGGTGATAACTGAAGGAGGGGAGGTAGAAGAGTGATATTTTGCATGGCCCATGGGCATTTTTTTTTTTTTTTTTTTTTTTTTTTTTTTTTTTTTTTAATTGTATATTTAAAATTGATTTTTTTTTTCTCTGACTCTTAAGAGTCTTCCCGCAGTCCGCCGGGGGAACTCTTAAGAGTCTTCCTGCAGTTCCCGGGTTAAGAGGTTTTGGTGGTGAAAGGCGACGAACCTCTTAAGATCCAAGGCCTAAAAAAAAAAACTTTTAAAAGGCCCCAGTAGCACTTAAAACAAAGGAATATATGATTAAGTGAGATAATTCCCCTCCATACTTCCTAACGGAGAAATGGATAGGCGACGAGCAGGGAGGTTTTAGGAAGGGGAGAGGATGTGTGGATCAGATTTTTGCCCTGAATTGTGTTATGGAGAAATATCTGGAGAAGCAACAAAAGGTGTATGTTGCCTTTATGGACTTGGAAAAGGCCTATGACAGAGTGGATAGAGAAGGTATGTGGAAAGTACTTAGAATATACGGAGTAGATGGCAAGTTGCTGAAAGCAGTGAAGAGCATGTATGAGGGTACAAAGGCGGCAGTACGTGTGGAGAATGAGCAGAGCAAGTTCTTTGACCTGACTGTTCGGTTGAAACAGGGGTGTGTGATGTCCCCGTGGTTGTTTACTGTATATATGGATGGAGTCATGAAAGAAATACTAGGAAGAGCAGTGGATGTTGGTGTATCGCTGAAAAGGGAGGGAAATGAGTGGAAGCTGTCTATACTGCTGTTTGCAGATGATACAGTTCTGATGAGAGATAATGAAATGGGAGTTGCAGGGTCTGGTAAATGAGTTTGGAACAGTGTGCGAAAAACGGAATTTGAAAGTAAATGCGGGGAAGAGCAAGGTTATGGTCTTCAAAAGGGGTGAAGTCACAGAGTGTGAGGTGAAGTTGAACGGTCAGGCTATGGAGATTGTCAGCTCTTTTAAGTATCTGGGCAGTGTGTTGAGTAAAGATGGACTATGGATGAAGAAGTGTGGGAGAGGGTGCAACAGGGGAAGAGGGTTGTAGGAACATTGAAAGCAGTAACAAGAAATAGGGTGGTCAGTATGGAAGTAAAGAAGTCCTTGCATGACAGTGTGGTAATCCCGACACTAACTTACGGAAGCGAAGCATGGACGTTCGGGAAGAGACTCAGACCAAGAGTGAGAGCGGTGGAAATTAGTTACTTGAGAAGTGCGTGCGGAGTTACATGGAGGGATAGACAGACGAATGAGGAAGTAAGAAGGAGGTGTGGTGTGGAGGTAGATGTGCTGGAAAGTGTGAAAAGGAACAAATTGAGATTGTTCGGCCATATGGAACGTATGGAAAACGAGAGAATGACTAAGAAGGTGTACGAGAGCGAGGTGGAAGGACAGAGAGGGAGAGGTGCACCGAATGAGAGGTGGAAGGATGGAGTGAGGAAGTACAGTAGGGTCCCGCATAAAACGTGTTCGCATAAAACGAGTCGATTAAAACGACCGACCTAAAATATTAATATTTAATTTTCGATCAGAACGAATGTGATCACATAAAACGAGTCCGCCGCCAAAGTGGGGCAAATCCGAGGAGTTTTCATATAGAGCGCCGAAATATCGTTCGCTTTGTACGAAAATTTTCGCTTATAGTGAACATTGACGATATTGCGCCACCAAAATGCTGTGTTCACATAAAACGAAATCGCATAAAACGCCCTCGTTTATCGACCATAAACTCGTTTTATGTGAGACCCTACTGTATATGGATGAAGGTGGTGCTGGTTTGGAGGAAGGGCGTCGACTGACTGGGGACAGAGGTGCATCGGGGCGGTTCGTTCGTGGCCACCCCTTCGGGGATCACGGCGTCGGGCAATATATAGTTAGATAAACTTTTATCACTCCTCCACATTTTTTTTTTTTTTTTTTTTAAGAGACCATGAACGGAGGAAGGAAAAACACAGATAAAACAAAAAGGTCCATGTGCCTAAAGGCATCCTCCATTCATAAAATGTTTGTAACAACTGGATTTAAACATTTGTAGATTGTAAGTTTGTGGAAAGCAATTCGAGGGAAGTGAATTCCAAAGAGTAGTAGTTCTAGGGATAAATGAATTTTGATAAGCAGAAGTTCTGCATCGTGGAGGAGAAAGTGTAAATTCATGGGCGCTCTCAGCTGCCCTAGTTCTACGGGGAAAGATGTGGAGAGGCGGCACAATTGAAGCAAGTTCCTCGGAACAATTGCTGTGAAAATATCTGTAGAATAATGCAAGGGATGCAACGTTTCTTCGTATGGATAATGTAGGAAGGTCCTGTGTGATTGCAGGGTTATTGATTAATATAATAGCTTTATTTTGAATTTTGTCCAACTGCCTCAATGCAACCACTCCACAGAGGTGAACAGTAATCCATCTGAGAACGCACATGACTTTTATATATTACGGCCAACTGCTCGTCAGTGAAGAATTCTCGAACTCTGTACAGGAGTCCCAGTTTTTTAGAGGCATTCTTAGCAATGCTTCTAACATAATGTGTCCAGCTCAAGTTAGTAGTTAATGTTACACCGAGAATGTCAATACTAGGGGAAGTGGGAATATTTACATCATTAAAAAATATATGGGAGTCAGTGAGATTCTGTCGGTTAGAAAATTGAATGTACTTGGTTTTCTGTGCATTAAAGGAAACTAGATTCGTTTGTCCCCATTCTTCAATTCTAGAAAGGTCCTGGTTCAGAGAAATTGCAGTGCTTATTTTTGAATTTATAAGATCGGGTAAGGTGAAAGAATTGGTAAATGTGAAAGAACTGTGGAGTGTTGAGTCATCTGCGTAGGAATGTATTGGATTATGAGTGGTAGATATGAGATCATTGATATGAATGAGGAACAGAGTTGGGGCCAAAACTGATCCCTGGGGAACACCAGCATTTATTGAGTGAAATTGAGAATAAAGGCCATCTACCATTACACGTATTTTTCTGTTATGAAGATAAGAAGAAATTAGTGGAACTAATGATGCAAGGCCGTAGTGTGACATCTTCGACAATAAGGATTGATGCCAGACTCTATCAAATGCCTTTGATATATCCAGTGCTATTGTATGTGTTTCACCATGTTGGTCTGTAGCTTGGTTGATTTGATGCGTAAGAAAGCAAAGAATGTCTGCAGTTGATCGACATCGTCTAAAACCATATTGCCTATCACTGATTAATTTATTATTCTCAAGATGCTTAATTATGTGATTATTTAATATAATTTCAAAGACTTTACCAAGAGTGGAAGTTATAGCTATTGGTCTGTAGTTTGATGGATCTGAAGAGGCACCTTTTTTAGGGACTGGATGGATGTTTGCTTCTTTCCAGGGTACTGGGAAGCATGAGGTATGAGTACATAGACGGAAAATTTTTGCCAATACAGGAGCGAGCACCAAGGAGCAATTCTTAAGTACTATTGGAGGAATTTCATCTGGACCAGGAGCCTTGTCTACTGAGAGATTCTGCAAAATAGTTTTGACATGTCTGGTGTGGATCTTAAGTGAGGGAATTTCAGGCGAATTAAAATTAAGTACAGGGACATCTTGATTTATTTCATCTAAGGTTGAGTTGGTGGAGAAAATATCCGCAAGCAGGTTAGCTTTACCTCGTGGGTCACTTACAAGATTGCCAGTCGGAGATTTTAATGGTGGAATGGATGAAGCAGTTGTGAAGTTGGATTTGAATGAGTTAAGAGTAGACCAAAATATTTTGTTATCATTTGGATTATTTAGAAGTTTATTTGCCTGCTTGTGGAGAAAGTTTGATTTAGTTAGGTTTACTACAGTTTTGGCATGATTTCTGATGTTTCTAAAGTAATTAAAGGCTTCATGTGTTTTTGATCTTGTGTATGCATTGTAGGCTATTGCTTTTTGTTCAGTTACTCTAGCACAATTATGGTCAAACCATTTAGGTGAATTAGATCTTTTAACCCTCCAGCCCCGGGGGCTATAGCTTGCGACTGTGCTGCGGTACCGGGTGTTTTGACGATCTTTGGCCTATGTTAACTACTCTGTAAGTCAATGAATATGGCATGTAATGTTGTGAATAAAAAATAATAATGTTCCACAAACCTTCCTCTGTCGAATGGCGTTGAGTAGAGGTCTCTAGCCCCTCTGGTTGCATAATGGTGAGCGCGGGAAGACGAGTGCTTTTCGGCGGAAAATTCTTCCCGCGTTCGGACGCGTCGCCCCGGCCATGGCTACGACGCACCTAGCCGCTCGTCGCGCCAAAGTATTTATCTCCCTTAGACGATTTTAGTGTTTGATATTGAGAATGTGATGTTTATTTGAAATTTTCTAGTTATTTTGAGGCCAATTATATAAAATATGTTTATTAGGGTATCACTGTCACTGATATTGCTAATTTTCACTCGATACCGTACATTTTATTAGTAATTGAGGTAGGTTATTGTTGTATTAGGCACTGATTATTCGTTATCACATGTGTTTATTATACTTTGGCCATCAAATATTAGGTCTTGTGTCACTTTCACTTTGACAAATATGCTTTAGAGAGTGTCACTGTCACTGATAATGCTCATTTTCACTCGATACTGTACATTTTATTAGTAATTGAGGTAGGTTATTGTTGTATTAGGCACTGATTATTCGTTATCACAGGTGTTTATTATACTTTGGCCATCAAATATTAGGTCTTGTGTCACTTTCACTTTGACAAATATGCTTTAGAGAGTGTCACTGTCACTGATAATGCTCATTTTCACTCGATACCGTGCATTTTATTAGTAATTGAGGTAGGTTATTGTTGTATTAGGCACTGATTATTCGTTATCACAGGTGTTTATTACTTTGGCCATCAAATATTAGGTCTTGTGTCACTTTCACTTAGTTATATGATTTGTAAACGTTTTATATACAATTTATTGAGTCTTTTTTCACTGATTTATATATTTCTATAGGTTCTAATCATATGAATGTCACTTGGTATATACATATGTGTCACTTTCACATATTATTATGGTGTAATTGTATTTGTATAAATGTTTTCATAATACATGACTTTTGTATAACAATAAATTGGTTTACTTCCACTTTTTGCCTATATATATACTGTACATATTGTCATTATCTTTGGCACTTTCACTATGATTATTAGAACTCCAGCTTGGAGTGGTAATCAAAGAAGCACTCTAAAGCACAGAGTGCCACCTTGCACTCCACACACTCCATGGTTGACTTTTTACCTGGCCTCGGCCTCACCCTGCTGTTGTAGCAGACATGGCACCGCTTCTGCTGTGTTCTTCCTGATTCATTCTGAGGCAGGGAACCAAGCCTGTGCCTAATCAAGTATTGAGCACACTGCAAGCGGTCAATAACGGCGGGCCCAGGATGTGCCACTGCCCTCTGTGGCGTAGCATACTTCTCCAGGAGCTCCGTCAACACCTGCTTTTGGAACCTCCGCAGGCTATTGAACTTCATGGGTGTGTTCACATTCCGAAGCTTGTATATATTGTAGGCATTCAGAACTGACATGTCCACCATATGCAGAAAGAACTTTTTGTACCATCTGCACGAGGTACGCAGGCAGTCAATGAAGCCTATCTGCATGTCGGACTTGTCCACCAGCCTCATGTTGATGTTGTAGTCCAGGACAGCATCGGGCTTGGTCACCCTGGCCTGGGTGCGGCGATCCACCTTGCCAGTCTCCACCATTTCCCCCTTGTGGATGGTGGTCAGGAGGTTGACCTTCCGCTGGTCGTGCCAGTGGATAGCCAGAATGGGCCCCGACTTCTTCTTGAACACATCACCTTTTTTGGTCTTTGGAGGGAAAGGTGGCATGCCCTTCCTTTTCCCTCGTACTGTGCCTACAGTCCCCGTCTTGCGCTCATGCAGGTACTGTGAGAGAGTGGGGGACGTGTAATAATTGTCCGTGTAGAGGACGTGATTCTTGTGAAAGTAGCGGTCCATCATGGCTTGCACCACTGCTCCGCCAAAGCCAATGAGGGGGTCCACAAGCAAGTCCCCTTCCTTCCCGCTGTAGACCAGGAAGTCCAGGACATAGCCAGTTTGGCAGTCGCACAGCACAAAGAATTTTATGCCAAAGCGATGTCTTTTTGAGGGGATGTACTGACGGAAGCTGAGTTTTCCCCGGAACAGCACAAGAGACTCGTCAATGACGACCTTGCGGAAGGGCTTGAAGTAGGAGGTGAAGCGTTCTCGCATCATCTCTTATAACGTCCTAATCTTCCACAGCTTGTCACCGAGGTGGACGTCGGTGTTGGTGACAAGATGGAGCGCTGCGAGGATATCAATGTACTGGTCGCGAGACATATATTTCCCGAAGGCAGGGGTGGATATCAGATCATTGGTGATCCAATAGTCAGGCAACCTATGCTTCTTGACATGAGGCATTAGCATGGTGAGTGCCAGGAACACCATGAACTCTTTATGAGTCACTGGGGTCCACTGCCTCATGTGGCCCTTGGTCACCTTGCCCAAAAAGTGGACCTGGAATTGGTGCTGCTTATTTGTCTCTTTGACAACATAGCCTACCACCTCCTCATCAAAGAAGGCCTCAAATAGTTTGTGTGGTGGAGCATTGGGGCCTGCAGGAAAATTGGGGGTAATGCCTGAACCCTCCAGTACCTCATCAAAAGCTCATCAGGGTTGTATCCATCCCCATCAACTACGTCTTGCCACTGAAAAACGTAGAATGGGTCTTGTCTACGCTGACGAGGAGCTCCAGCTGGTGGCCCAGCACGCCCACGGCCAACTCGGGAGGCGCGCGCTCTAGGGCGGCGAGGGCGTCGGCCAGCACGACGGGCAGCACGATGGGTCGAGGGTCGTCGATGTCCATATAGTCATCGTCAGAGTGGTCATCTTGCCCTGACGGTAGACCTATGTAATCATGGCCAGAGTCTTCAGAGAGGTGCCCTTCATCATCAGTGGCCCCCACATAATCTGGCGGGGAACCAGTGATGCGTGGGCGGCGTGCGGGTGGGCGAGGTGGGGAAGGAGTGGCAGGTGAGGCTGTGTCCCCCCGAGGTCCCGGGCTCCTTGGCCTGCGACGAGTGACAGAAAGCAATGTTTCACTGTCACTAGGCCCAGGTATTGGTGATGCGAGCTCAAAGACTTCTTCAGGAAGACATGTTGAAGGCGGGAGAGGTGGGGAGGACCGTGGGGAAAGTTGCGGGGACGTATGGCTGGGGCCGGCAGGGGTGGACGCCGCGGGAGCCTCGAACAAAACTCTCTTACTTTTCTTAATTTTTTGGTATATTTCCTACCTTTCCCCTTTTCGGCAGCAGTATGTCTCCTGTCGGGGGACCTAGGAGGCAAATAGGCCGAAAGTGGGGGGTCCTCAACCCTTGGCAATGGTGGGGGTGGTGGGATAGAATGCGGGGCATCCGGGTCATCTTGGGTGGCGTGGGTAGATAAGGGAGACAATGGCGGACGAGAAGGGTCACCACGCTGACCCTCACTCACAGCCTCATCCTCACCAAGTATTTTTGCTTGTTCCCTAGCTGCCGCGGCCGCCTTCTCAAGTATTTTCTGCTTATACAAGTGTAGCTTGAAAGGCGATTTACCTGGGGAAGGGCTTGGAGTCGTGTCACTTATGCGAAATTTGGTGAGTGACCTTGAACTCTCCCACTCACTCACTCACTCTCAAGTTCACTGTCTTTAGGTAAACCAGCTTCCTCAACAACTGGTACCTCACCTTCATCACTCTCATCACTGTCATGTTCTCTCGCAAATCCCAGGAATTGCTCTTCTTTCTCACTCTCATGGCCATAATCACTCGACTTATAATTACTGGAGTCGTCACTGACTATATCATCAACACTATACTTGGCATCAGCACGCTCATATAGTCTCAATGTCGTCTCAATACCTCCGGGAGATAACACATTTAGGCGATGGCGTCGGGGTAAGGCGCGACGAACTAGCAAGGGCGTCGTAGGAAGCACGGTATCGGACACAGCGGAATCACTATTTGGCGTACTGTCCATGATGGCGTCGGGGTAGATACTGTTGCTGTGGCGTCGTTTACGCCGGGTGGCGCCACCTACCGTCCCATGATACCAAAAATGTACGCGCGGCATTCGAAAGCACGCATGCAAGCAATGGGCGTTCAAGAGCCCTTCCGGGTTGCGCGGACCGAGGTTGTTATGGGCGTTCAAGAGCCCTTCCGGGTTGGAGGGGTTAATGTACTTTTGATGAGGAATAAAAGTTTCCATTCCAATTTTTACAAAATCTTGTATGTGGCTCAAGGTGGAGTGTGCATCATTAGAAAAGAAAGAGGTCCAGGGAATATCAATAAAGAAACCTTGAAGACCCTCCCAGTCTGCCCTATCGTAATGCCATTTAGTCACCAAAACAGGTTCAGAGTGGGAAGGTGTGGTAGGTGATAGACAGGTGGCCTGTATCAGACAGTGATCAGAAGATCCAAGCGGGGACCTCACTGTAACATCATAATTTTCTGAATTGGTTGTTAAAAATAAGTCCAGTAGGTGGGAATTAGGATTAGGATTATCTGGTACACGGGTGGGTTGGTTGACTAGTTGAGTGAGATTAAATGAGTCTGCAAATAGCTCACATTCAAGACCAGCATCATCAGTCCTGGCTGAATGAGTGAGCCATTCAACATTATGGACATTAAAATCACCCAACACAGTGATTTCATAAGAAGCATTTAAGTTGAGGACACTGAGTTGTGAGGACAGAGAATCAAAATGACTTTGCTCTGGAGGAGTATTTGGGGAACGGTAGATGCAACATATGTATTTAAATTTACCAGCAGAAATTAATTTGTATATAGAAAAATCAAAATAGGGACAATTGAAACTAGTAACCTCCTCCAGGGAAATTTCAGATTTTGCGAAGCAACATACACCTCCTTTAGGTCTGAAATTTTGGAGCAGTTGATAACCTGGAAAATTAAATCTAGACGTTTCAGATGTGGATGTTACTTGAGTCTCTGTCAAAAAAAGGAGAGTAGGGGATTCTGCTTGAAGAAATTGGTGTACAGAATTGATGTTAGAGTGAAGTCCCCTTATATTGCTAAAGAAAAAGCTGCACCGACGAGCAGCTTTGGGACGTTGCAATGCTCTTGACATATGTCAAAACTCCATCCTTCCCCCCTTCCCCCCCCCCCCCCCTCCTTCCCCCCCTTCAATTGTCACCTATTTTTCCTCTTATTCCCTTGTTTATCGGTTTATTTACTGTGCCAATATCTCCAACCCGGTTCCAAGGTGTTGTGCTGCGCATATCTAGTGCGTGGGGAGAGTGAGAGAGAGGCTTCGGAGATAGAGGGTTTACGTCTCGTTCGCCTCACACTCCATGACTGGAGGGTAATAATTTGTCTTTTTCACCCCCAAATGCTATTCCCACTTGTTTTATTGCTGTTACTTGTTAATACTGTATCTTCATATTAAACGTAAAATAGATATGAATAACGATATTTATCGTAAAATTACGATTTTAGGCGGGAATGAAGAATAATATCGTCGCTTGGCGGTAGGGTGTGCACTACCAATAGCTCGCGCTTAACCCTTCTTGCCCTGGCAGAATTTCTAAATGTTGATAGTCTTACCCGAGCGATCTGACCAAAAAACGTATGTAAACCTAGGCCTATTTTTGTTAATGTAATAGCTAGAGAATTCACACAAATCTCAGAATGTAGCCCTTACTTGTATCTGTAGACTGACGTTGAGTAGAACTCTCTAGGTCAACTGGTTCAGGTGTGATGACGATTTCCGTGGAGAGAGTTTTGCCACATACAGTATTTAGCCATATCGGACACTTTGGAAGACTAATTTTCGCTATAACTGGCAATGGCGGACAAGGTCGGACTGATAAGCGATGTAGTTGAGGCTTGGTGGCGCTACGATTGACCTTGTTTACAAACGTTTCGCCACGTGGCTTTCAAAGCACGCTTAGGACGCTTTCAAGCATACAGATTTTAAAATTCCGTCCGGGCTCCGGGCTATCGCAATTTGCGACATTTTAAAATGCTGCCCGGGCAGGAAGGGTTAACGGGTTAATGCCTGCCACTGTTGTCAAGTTTTTACATTTTAGATCAGACCGGAGTACCTGATCCCACGTCTTTCTAGGTCTACCCCTACGTGCAGGTCTGATCATCCATTCTCTCCAATTGTCCAAACCAACCAAGTCAGCTCGTGCACATCATTTCACTGATACTCCTAATACCCAGACGCCTTCTTAATTCTTTATCTTCTTAATCGTTTTAACTTTTGAAAGGCGAAGCTATGGTATTTGAATGTCCCACCATGCGAAGGTATTTGGTTCAATTCTGACGAAAATCGTCATATTTACCATATATATATCATAATTATTTATCCATATGCGCCTATTTAACTTTTAATATGAACATTGAAAAGCAATAAAACAAGTGGTAACAACAATTGGCTGGTGAAAATCGTATATTTTAGCCCCGCGGTCGTAATCTGACCCAGACCGGCGAGAGAGACACACCCTTCCTCTCTCATGTCTCGCTTGGTACTGAGAGACAAGGGGAGATCTGAGACTGGCTAGAGGGTTGGAGATACACTCCTCCATCCTCCCCCTCTTACCCAGCCGTCTTCGCCCGAAAATACTCGATAAATATCGGGAATAATATGGAAAATACCAGATAATTGAGGAGGGGAAAAAGGGGGGGTGGGGGGGCAGTGGGGAAGGGAGGGGAGGACACATGTGGAGGAGTGATAGGAGGTATGGAGTGGAATTATCTCACTTTATCACATATTGCTTTGTTTTGAGTGCCAGTGGGGTGTTTTGAAAGGCATTTTTTATGCCTAAGCTCTTAACCCCTCCAATCCCAGCACCGTATATACAGTATACGTCAGTAGATCAGTAACTCCCCAGTCCCAGTGACGTATATATCCGTCAGTAATGTACAGTACTTTCCTTGTAACTGCCTGTACAACCCTGTACCAGTTACCACGACCTTTTGAGCACTGCTCCCGTGTTGGCAACACTTCTCAGTTTATATGAGACCCACTGAAGGGTGACAGAGCCAGTGTTGCCTCATCTTTGGAGGTGGATAGGTGGTCTCTCCTGCCATTTTTGCCACATTGCTTGAGACTGCTGGGGACTTTTATTACTGTATCCTACGGTACAGTACGGGTTAAGAGTCCCGGCGCCTTCGCCCAGTAAAACCTTTTAAGGGGAGCGTTCGCCATGGTCCAAACTGGTGTGGATTGGAAAATCTGAAATTGAGATTTTTATTGCAGCAGTGATGGGAACACTGTAGGAGTGATTTGGCAAAGTTTTAGACTCTTAAAATAAAAAATACCCTAAATACGCCCCCCCCCCCCCCGCCCCCCCCCCCCCCACACACACACACACACACACTCAAGACGTATACTGTATGTGGTATCGTGGTATGAACGATAGTAACCAATACAATCGCGTTATTATGCACAAATATAGACAAATTACAGTCATCAGGGGTATCTGGCACCTCAACTGAACCTGGGAGAGTGAGGGTGAGTCCCTAGACCTAATCATCTAAACCATCATCATCATCAAAGCCATCATCATCATCCAGATGCCAAGACATGCACAAACATATTACAGTATATATAAACAGATCTAACCCATCCAAACCAACCCTAACACAACGTAGAGTAATCGAAAATGGCCTAACTTGGCATAAATGAGGTGTGCGGTTCATGACGCCATTGGCGCGAAATGAATAAAATACCTTATGGGGGGTCCAGGTGATTTACTTAGACATATTAAATTGCACTGGATTTTAGTGCCAGAGCATGTATCAAATCAATCAAGAGCAAACAGTTGCAATAAATCGTCATTTGAGAGAGGAATCGTTGGGTAATGGATAAATTTAGTTTTTCGCCTTTTTCTCAAAACTATAGTTACTCGGAACATTTTTCCCTAAAACTTTTTTATTTTTTGTCCAATTTTAACCCTCCAGTCCCGGCTACACATTACATAAATATTCCCCGAAACCCGGGTGTTTTGGCCGAAAAACGTCTAGGCTAGGCTACCGTATATTTGTTATTCTGACTGCTTCCCACATTCCCGCACATCCCCAAGCGTAGCTGTGTTATTTACCTGTAGAATGGCGTTAAGTAGAGCTCTCTAAGTCAACTGGTTGAGTTGTGATGATGATTTCATTGGAGATAACTTTATGGCAAAAACAGCCACTTTACATTACTTTTCGATACTTAACAACAACATACAGGCACACACGAACAAGCGACGCTCTCCTTCTTGTGGCCGGAGATGCGGGGCGTCGGTCCAGCCGGCTGTTGTTTACATGCGTCGGACCGACGCCTCGCACACGAAGTTCACAGGCTTTCAACCACTGGGCGTTCAAGAGCCCTTCCGGGTAGCTGTTATATACTTTTTTATGGGCGTTCAAGAGCCCTTCCGTGGTGTAGGGGTTAATAAGTAAGATATCATTGGAAAGAGGAGAAAAAAATGCAATATATATTTGTGACAGATTTTTGATACACCAATACATTTTTTGACAGGAGACTTGCAACCTTTCAAAACTTAAAAAAAAAAAAAATATTAGCGGCAACACTATAGGGTGTATCAAAAATCTGTCAAATATTTATATTGCATTTTTTCTCTCCTCTTTCCAATGATATCCTACTTATTAACCCTTCCTACCCGGCCTGTCTTACCTAAGGACGGTCGCCCGTACCCGGGCGAAATGGCTGAAATGGTAGCCTAGGCTACCGTATTTATGTTTATTTTCACTGCTAGAACTTTCCCACTCATCTATAATCGTAGTGCGGTTTTCAATCTGTATTTTGGCGTTGAGTAGAGCTCTGTAAGTCAAATGGTTCAGTTGTGATGACGATTTCAGTGGAGCAAATATTGCAGAGATGTTGCCAATATGGGGGCTTTTCAGACACTAATTTCGTCTGACGTCAGAACAATAACATTGAAGAGTCTTCTCCTTCTTGTTTTCGGAGGTGCGGTGACGCAACGCTTGGGTTTGTTGACATACGTCGTACGCACGGCATTCAGACCAAGCTTAATTAGGCTATTAAGCTGCCGTCTTAGGTAAGGACGGCCGGGTAGCGGCCCTTCTGCCGAGCTGTCCTTACCTAAGGCAGACCGGCACGATTTTTGTTTCCTTTATACTACTATATTATCTTAACCAAACCTAACCTAACCTAACTTAAATTAACCTAACAGTTGAGCCTAAATAACATAATACAAATATTAGGGAAAAGGCCGCGCATACGCAGAGGACAGGATTTGGTGCTGCATACATGGCCTCACCCATAAACCCTCCACTTAGCTCTCCCCATCCTAATACTGACTGGTCTCGTCAAATTGCCCCATAGCAAAACATGGGGCCGAGCTGTCTCAAATAATGGGCCGAGTTGTCTCGCCGTCGTGGCCGAGTTGTCCAAAAGTGGGCCGAGCTGTCTGAGCCGAGTTGTCCCATGGGCCGAGTCGTCCAGTCACCAATATTTGTTATTGACCTTCTTATTTCTTGTTTATCTATGTGCTGGAAGGATATTATATTTTTCAATTCCATCGCATTAGAAATTATTCATAGATTACAAAAAGTCCAAATAAGACATAGTTATGTTAATGTATAAAGGAGTCATAGATAGACACATTAGAGAGATAGAGAGATAGAGAGATAGAGAGAGAGAGAGAGTTGCAGAGGGGGAAGTGATAGATAACATACTATAGGTTTGACTCCTGTAAGGAGATAAAGAAAACCTAATATTTAGTAGTGGCCCCGTAATCATTGACGAACATGCCTATTACATAAGGCATCCTCTTCAAACACTAATCCGCCGTAGTTTGAATCTACCGCGCAGAGCATTTAAAAACTGAGGAGCCTTCATCATGAGCGCACGCGACCTCACTCATGGCTTCAGTCATTATGAATTGGGTTCTCACTACGAAAAAACTTCGTAAAAAATAAAAACAAAAAGAAAATAAGAATAACTATCCAATAAGCTTTCCATCATATCGTGGATGTACTTGTGTGGATTTCTGACCAGACGCTGAATCAGGCGTCATTCCTCCTTCACTGACATATCAAGTAAACCAAAATCCTTAATACATCAACGAATGGGAAGGGGACGGTCGGGAGGGCCCCAGTCGTCAATGATTATGGGGCCACTACTAAATATTAGGTTTTCTTTATCTCCTTACAGGAGTCAAACCTGTAATTTATTAGTGGCCCCTCCATCATTGACGAACATGCCTGATATCTAAGACTGGAGGGGGACATTCTTAATCATATCATAACTCTAGAAAAGCAGATAATAAAAACAACCACATAGTATTCTTACTTTTTGAAAAATGTATTTAATACGGCGTAGGCCGGAAATATACAAGAAAAAGGGGTTCAGGCAGGTGCGTGCTTCAAAGAAGCCTGCCCGACAAAAATAGGTAACCCTGAAGATTCTGAACACAGATCTGTAGTTACAAAAGGCACCCCACTCAACGAGTGGTGACAAAAATAATAAGTTATAAGTTTATATGTGCGCATCATAAACCCCAAAATACATGTGGAGATCAATTGCTAATGAACTCCATTGAACTAATGTTACATTGCTTTCGCAGCTAAAACTACTATAACAACACCGTTGTTTTGTACTAAACTTTGTACTAGCACAAATTCTCGCAGAGAAATTTTCATATCACATTTTAACCTTAAATTGTATCACAGCTCTCATACTCCGGCGGGGTCTAGGGTGTCCTATGTCAACTGACTGCACCCCCCCCCCCCCCCCCCCCTTCCTTGAAAATAAACATAAGTGACTGCAGGGCCACCTAGACCCTCTGCCTTAAAGCTATACATGGTAAGGAAGGTTTGTCTAGAGCAACTGACAAGTATCTAGAGAGAAACGTATGATTAGACACCCACAACTGTGTGGACGCAATATCTTCAACTGAAAAGTTTTTCAGGAAACGTAAAGAGGCCGCCCACTTGCGTAAATCGTGGGCCCTACCCACAACGCCGGGATTACTCTCTTTAATGACTTCTACCAGAAGAGAGGCTAATCGCCGTTTAAGTAAGCGTTTACCCGTACTCGCTACCCATAAAGCACCTTGGGGGTTATGAGGAGCTATTCTCAAATATTTGGTTAGAGCTTGCACTGGACATAAATTATGATGCACCGTTCCCCTTTTTAACGCCGGCACCGTGAACTCAGAAAACACGTGTGCACTATGCTCATTCTTGGCTACAAACGCCGGGGAGGGTGCAATGGAAATTGAATCATTAAGTCTACCAAACCTAAGACAATTAGGTGTGTTGCTCATCGCCGCCAGCTCAGACACTCTGTTTCCGGTGGCCAAAGCCAAAAGGAAAACTGCCTTCTTTAAGATTAAAGCAAAGTCTGCAGTATTTTGATACAGACGAGAATGAAGTAAAGACAAAGCTTTGTCCAGAGACCAAGTAGGCATGAGCTGACGGGGAGGTGGGCGGAGTTTAAAACACGCTCTCATAAATCCTGTTTCCTCCGCCACCGGTATGGATAGACCTGTAAGGTCGAAAAAGGGCACTCTAATCGCAGTTAAGTGATTCTTCAAAGTAACCACAGATAAACGTTTCTGCTCAAACAGATAGTTCAAGTAATTAAAAACCAATGCCACTGAGGGTACAGTTTGTTCCGTTCTAACAATCCAAGAAGTAAAAGCTTTCCAATGAGATTGATATTGTCGCTTAGTAGACTGAGTATATTGATTGAGCAATTTATTGGTCACATCCCTACCGTATGGTGCTAGCCACTTGGCCTCCTGAATGTCCATAATGCAAAAGTCAGCGAGGTCTCTAGGTTGCCAATCGTGTCTAAGTGGAAGTACCCGACCGGGAGCGATACCGGGTCCGGGCACCACATTATTAACTGCTGGTACCACACCTGCGCCGGCCACAGGGGCGCGATTAGCGAGACTAAGCCTCGATAAACTCGTAGTTTGTTCACTACGTGGCACATTAGTGACGCATCTGGCGGCGGAAACAGATAGATGGAGCTCCATCTGTTCCAGTCTGTCACTAGGGCGTCTGGCCCCCCTGCCGGCGTTATCGCCCGGCGGGTGAGGTATAGAGGGAGCTTGTGAGTCTCCTCGGACGCAAAAAGATCCACTTGTGGATGGGAGAGCTCCGCAATCATTAGGTCGAAAATGGGTTGCTTGAGCTCCCATTCTACTGTCGTGCTCTGTCTCCGGGACAGAGCGTCTGCCCAGACGTTCGCTACGCCTGGGAGATAAGATGCGTGAAGATAAATATCTAGACTGGTGGCTAGAACAAAAATCTCTTCCGACACGAGTAGCAACTTCCTTGACCTCGTTGACCCTTGTTTCTGAATACAGTGAACTGCATTCAGATTGTCCATTCTGAAGGCCACTGACTTGCCCCGTAACGCCGGGCCGTGAGCCTGAAGGAAATACAAGGGGACTAGTAACTCTTTGACATTTATGTGAGAGATTTCTAAGTGGGACCAAAGTCCCTGACCCTGGTGCCCCTGATTTGACTGAAATCCCCACCCTATGGTGCCTGACGCATCCGTGTCTACCCATACCGTTGGAGGAGGAGAGGTCCATGACATGATTGAGTGCAATGTTTCCCTCTTCGCCCAGACCGCTAGTAAGGTGTGGATTAATTTTGGTATGGGCCATAATTTTCCCGCCGGTAAGAGTGGGAAATATTTGTTGCCTTCCAATATTAATCGTTTTACTTTCAACCGGCCCAACTTGACAGTTAGCTGAATCCAGTTGAGAGAGCCGACCAGAGACTCCCAGACTCTTCGTGTCGTAGTCAGACTGTGAAGAAACCTGAACAGTTTCCTGCGAAACCTGTTGCGATTGTCCACACTCTGACTCAGAGTGAGAGCGGCGGTGTCCCAGACCAGCCCTATCCACTGAATTACTCTTGAGGGAACAAGGTTTGACTTTACCAGATTTACCTTGAAGCCTAGAGTTTTGACATGATTTAAAATGATATTGACATGTTTTATGCATAATTGTTGTGTCTCTGCCACCACCAGCCAGTCGTCTAGATACCACAACACTCTGATTCCCTGTTTTAACAACGGCATCAGGGCTTGCCGGACTAGTTTCGTGAATAATCGAGGTGCTAGGTTCAAACCGAACGGCATCCTCTGAAAAACAAAATTTTGGTGCCTGATCCTCAAGGCCAGAAACCTTTGAAATCTTTTGTTGACCGACACGTGCCAATAGGCGTCTGTCAGGTCTAGGGAACACATCCAGCCTCCCGGCGGAAGTGTTAGCCTGATTTGATGAACTGTTAATATTCTGAAAGACTCGTTGTAAATGTGAAGATTCAGATAAGACAGGTCTACGACCGGCCTCATCTGAACACTGTCCCGTTTGGGAACCAAAAACAGTTTTGACGTGAATACAGGGTAATCTGGAGGGACCGGGATGATGACATTCTTGGCAATCATCTCCTGGACCAGCAACTCCACCTCTAATGAAACACAATTTGCCGTTGTCGGCTGACGTAAGCGAGGTCGCCGGAGCCACTGCCAAGTGATGCCTTTGCGTGCCACCATCCGTGCCCAGGTTTTTAACGGCCATGCTTGGTGACACGTTCGGAACGACCCAGTTAGCAGACAAGGGTTCGCCGGCTGTACTTCCCTCGGTTCCTCCGGCTCTAAGATAGGCACTGGGAGTGAGAAAGACTTTAGTTTTTTGATGGTGGGTTTGGTGGTGTTGGACGCTTCGCCGGCTGGCTGGTGTGGGCCGAAGACTGGCCCTGCCCGGCTTATACTGGCCGCGTCCCCTCTGTCCTGAAAACCCTCTCTGTCTATGCCTGAACTGACCCAGGGGGGATTGGGAGGACTTAGGCGGAAGAAACGGCTTAGAACCCCCTGGCTGAGCTTTAGTAGGAGGCTTAGGTTTGGGGAAGTTAAATGCGGGTTTCTTAGCCTGTGCGGGACTGTGCTTCACGGCCTGTGCCATGTTAAACACTGTTCGCCATACATCAGGGGACATTAAAGAAGGTGTAAGTACTGGGGACATTACCACCTGGTTAGCAATGCGATCAGGCAGCTTGCGAACTAATGACATCCTAAGATCCTGTCGTGCTCGCACCGCCTCAAGTAAGGCTGTGCGTATGTCACCTAAGGATTGAATCGACGACTGAAGAATCAGACGCCGGGATAACTCAACTGATCTTCGAGCATCCGCGTCTGCGATTGCCTGAGTAGACCTGAGTAAAGACTTAGCCACCTGTTGAGAAACTATGTACTGTGAAAACAGGCGGAAAGCTTTTCCCCTTAGCCTAAATTCTCTGTCTAGGTGAGAAGGGGTAGGGGTAGTGAATGGTTCCTTTAGTTCACAAAGATTAATCTTAGGGGCAGCTAAAAAAGAAAATAAAGCTGACGGAACTCCGCCGGCAGAACCTACCGGCATGGAGAACCATGAATGTGTATCCTGAGGGATCTGGTGGGAAGATTTAGAAGTGAAAGTGGTTGCAAAGTTTTGAGCCTCTACCTCCCAATCCACCCAAGGTCCTGGTCCCAACTGTCCCACCTTCAACACTGGATTAGCTGTCTCGTCTGTGACGGTCTGTAAATCTAGTTCAGGAGTAAGAGCCGACAGAGCCTTAATATCATTAAACCCATCCAGCTTAGACCAGTCTGAAAAAAGTTTTGAAGCTGAGGCAGGGGGTAAAGCAGGCTTAGATGCATAAACAAAATAATCCTGATGATAATAACTAGGTATAGCCTTGATATTTACGTCCAAAACATTACCCAAGGCATCCAATGCCCTTAATTTCTTAGACTTATTTCCCTGGATAAACCACTCACGTGGTACCGGGAGTTCCCCTGACAAGGTAGGCTGGGCAAGCTCTGGCTTAGAGGGGTTCAAAGGGACCCATGACTCGTCTGGCCCATAAAGCAGGGGCATAGCTACCTTTCTAAGAGGCGCTTTGTCTAGAGGGGGTGGATTAACATCCGTAATGACCCTGACATTTGACGTAGTGAATGCCGCCGTAGCTGGCTTAGAGCTCCCTGCCGGTGACAGAGTAGGAGGGTTAGGAATCTTAGATAAATCGATTGACGTTATCAGAGGCCGTACCGCAGAACTTGTCAAGGGAGCCCCCAAATCCATTGTGGGGTTTTCTCGTTGTTGATTAAAGAATTTTGATAGAGCATGAGTAAGTAACCCATCAATTTCTTGTGCTGTAACAAACTGGTTAGATGCAGAACTTTCAGGTGAATCAGTATTATCATGGGCGGCGTCCAGGCCTGAGCCTGACCTTTGTCCCTCCCTATCTGAAATTAATGACACTTCATCTTGTTCCTCCCGATCCTCCTGAGAAGACCCCGCCGAGGCAGGGGCACCTTGTTTCCAAGATAAATCAGGGATAGAGGATGGGGTCGCCGCGTCCCTGTGGACATCGGCTACTGTGTGACTCGTATGAGTCGGACGTGGATGGTCAGACCCTGGCTGAGCAAACCGCCAAACACCGAGGCTCTGGCCTACGCTCTCTTGAGAGTCTGAAACATTCTCAATTATTGAATTTCCTGAACTTTCCGTTTCTAGGGTTAAAATATCAATAGGTAAATCTTGTTTAGGGACAGGCGCTTCACTATACTCTGAGGCTGTAACAGAAACATTTTCAGGTGTAGAGGTACGATGAGATGCACTAGACTTAGTAGAATGTCGAGAGGACTTCTTATGGGAATCCTTTTTGGAGGATTTGTGGCTACGGTGTGACCGCGAACTAGACCTAGGTTTGGAAGAATCACCACCATGGCCACTGGGGGAAGCTTCAGTCTTACACTTCTTACTAGCCGGGGAAGAGGCCCGACTTGAAGACCGCTGTCTGAGGGGTGACCTTGACCTCGATCTCGCCTGCGACGAGGAGGTGGCTGCCGGGGGAGTAGGCTCTCTCGGGCGTTTAAACGTATCCACAGACGATACAGAACCCTGGCTAGTCTCTGTCGGCTTAAAACCCGTTACTCTAGAGGTACGTTTAGGGGGAGGGTGCTCTGACAGCAACTTATCCCAAAGTGGGACGTTGTCACATTGAAGTGACTTATGTGCGACAATGGTAGTATAGGCCGACATTTGTTGTCTGACCTCTCTCAACGCTACCGCCGCGGTCTTGTCATTGTCACACAGGACTTTATTGGCTAATTGGGAGCAAAATGAACAATTAAGTGTAACCCAGAGACCCCTTGAACGGTCTAGACATCTAACACACCTTATGCAAAGGGTATGCGCAAAAATTGGGATACCCGCGCAAGTAGGGGTAATGCACAGGGCAAAAACTGGGGCCACATTAGCCATGACAGAGACTGGTGTGAGGAAACTACCGCCGGGTCTGTATTGGTCCGCCGGAGCTCAGCTCTGGAAAAATAAAGAAAAATGTCCAGGAATTAATGCTCATAAGGTTAACCCACGTGTTCGCATACAAGTGTTAATAACCCGCCGGGTAACGGGATGCAAAGACACAGCTAACACATCTCGCTACGCGGCTGGGTGTAAAGAGGCTAAACAAATCTTCTTAGCTAAAGAACATGAAGAATACCCTCTGATATAATGGTCCAGTATGGCACTTATAGTCTGTAGGAGGTGGTGACTGTCTCAAGATTCAATTTTGCAACAAAGCCCCCCCTCATAAAGACGCCGGCCCTTGAAATATTTTAGTAGAATAGCCCAGGGCAGGAATATACGAGATCTGATTTTTTAACGAATTGTCCCAAACGATCGTCGTAAAAATAGAAGGCGGCGATACTGAAAGTATCACCCAATTAAGGTTAATCGAAATTGAATTTGTTTATAAATTCCTTAGTTCCTCCACTTAGGGGCACCCGCCGGGTGTGGGAATCGATTTGGTTAAACCTCACTGATCCTTCAATTGCCGTAAGAGTAAAGGCAGCGATACACAGAGTATCACTCAAATGGATTGGTTAACTATATGAGACCTAAGTCGTTTATCCCACCCTGCTCAGGTGCACCCGCCGGGTGAGAAGTCTAAAAGTTAACCCCACAAGTTCCTGACCCCACTTCTTTGTAAAAGATCGCCGGGGAGGAACGCCTAAACAACAGCTAGGTTATCCATGTGGTTGTCGTAAACCAGGTAGAAAAACCTATAAAAAACGAGTGTTCTCAAGAACGTCGTTTCTTTATATATATCTATATATATATGTAAGGATGGGTACAGCCATCCCGCCGGGAATTTAAAGGAGGCCTGAAACCAGGCACCCACAGAGACGCAGTCCTGGAGAGCCACAGACACCTCCCCACGCCGGGGAACCAGCCAGAGTTAAAAACCACGTGTGGCCCAACACTGCTCATCGGTCAGGATTTTTCATGGTGAAACCGAGAAAAACCCGCCGGAAGGCAAACCCCACCCTGAACAGACACCATCTGAACAATACGACACGAGGAGAGACACGCACGACTAACCAAGGTCACAACATAATCCGTGGAATTAGCCAATACACAACTAAACCAGGAAACAAATATAGTCCGAGGAATTAGCCAATACACAACTAAAACCCGGATACACATGACACAGTAGGGCATATTTATAAAATAAATAATAACACTAGACATGTGGCAAAGCTACGAGCGGCTGGCTAGGCCTAGGTAGACGGCATGAAAATAGTTGAAATATAAACACACACTGGAATATCACAACAGGAACCACCGCCAACACACCACCGAAGCGATAACTTCCCACCCCGGGAAGCCTGACACGGACCCAGAAAAAACTTCACTAAGTGAAGAAAAATACGCTGGGAACGTCAGCAAACACACAGCTTACCTCATCAGAAGGATAAAAGGCAGCAATAATTAACGCGTAATGAAAGCCGCCTGCATCACCAACTAACACAACTGTGAAAAGTTCACGTGTCCACAACAGGACCACGAGGGTACATCCGAAATAGATGCCCCATACATACGACCCAAAATACACTGCACTGCTGGCAACCAGCCCAGGACACTCCTGCTACGCCTATCCTAACCTTACTCGATACATCCCAGAGTAAACAAATGAGAAAAAACTCACTAGGGACGCAACGAATGCGGAACCAGCGGAGCCTGAAAGGTACGTCCGGGCAGGCTGAGCGCAGAGCAAAGAAGGAGGAATGACGCCTGATTCAGCGTCTGGTCAGAAATCCACACAAGTACATCCACGATATGATGGAAAGCTTATTGGATAGTTATTCTTATTTTCTTTTTGTTTTTATTTTTTACGAAGTTTTTTCGTAGTGAGAACCCAATTCATAATGACTGAAGCCATGAGTGAGGTCGCGTGCGCTCATGATGAAGGCTCCTCAGTTTTTAAATGCTCTGCGCGGTAGATTCAAACTACGGCGGATTAGTGTTTGAAGAGGATGCCTTATGTAATAGGCATGTTCGTCAATGATGGAGGGGCCACTAATAAATAAACTATTATGAGACTTATGAAACGGACTCAAGTTTATGAAAAGACAGAGGAGATATTTTTATTGACTCTTTCATTTTATTATTTGTGTTTTTGAAGGATAATTTTTTCAATTCCATCGCATTAGAAATGATTCATAGATTACAAAAAGTCCAAATAAGACATAGTTATGTTAATGTATAAAGGAGCTATAGTACATTAGAGAGATAGATAGATAGAGTTGCAGAGGGGGAAGTTGTTGTTGTTGTTGTTCCCTAAGCTGCCTGGCCGAACATCCCCGAGTCCTTAAGGAAGGCCATGGCCACGGTCGGCCTTTCCCACAGAGCTCTCAAATAGTGTAAATTGTGTTGTTGGCATAAGTGATTGTGTGAAATGCAGTCTTCTATGATGTGTTTTATGGTATGGGGTGCTGTGTTACAACCCGGGCAGGTGTCGACGACGGAGTCATCCAGCCTCTTCTGATAGCTCAGAAGAGCTGGATGGTGTCCGCATCTCAGCCTGGCCAGGTGGACTCTGTCCTCGCGAGGAAGGGAGGATTCAGAAGGATGGATTTCGGGTGGTCGTGCTTGCAGCTGTGTGTTGTCTATGAGGGAGTGGATGGAACGGCGAGTGATACGAGTATGGATGTGCTTCCGGAAGTTGGTTTGGGGTGGGCAGGGAGGGAGAGAAGACATACTTATTTGTGTGTGATAGCGTGTGCTGGGTGTTGTTTTGATATTTCTTGGTGTCTGTGGGTGTGTTGCCATGTAGTATAGTGGGTGGTGTTGATTCGTGGAGGCTGCTGCCAGGAATTGAGTGCCTCTCATGTCTAGATGATCTTTGACTTTTAGAACTTTGGTTTCTTGATGTAGGTGATCTGTGGGTGTAGTAGCTGTGCATCCTGTGATGATTTTAAGGGCTTTATTTTGAATAGTCTGTAAGGTCTTATGATGTGTTTCAGCTAGGTTAGAAGCCCAGGCCGGGCTTGCGTATTCCATAACTGATCTTATGTATTGTTTGTAGACTGTGGTGGTAGTTTCTTTGTTGTGTCCAAATTTTGTGTGGGCAAGTGATCTGAGGGCGTTAAGTCTGGGTGTCAGTTTCTTTTTCGTGTTTGTGGTGTGCTATTTGAATGTCATTTGGGTGTCGTATGTTACTCCTAGGATTTTGGGTGTGTGTGTGTGTGTTAGGGGTGTGTTGTTATGTTGAGTCCCGGGACGTAATCGTGCTCTCCTGTCCAGCTTGTGAGGAGGGTTGTAGTGGATTTAGCTGGGACTAAATTGAGTCTGTTTGTAGTGCACCATTCATGTAATGTGTCGAGATAGTCTTGAAGGAGTCTTGTTGCTGTGTCTGGGTTTTGGTGCGTGCTTGTGAGTGTTATGTCGTCTGCGTAGGAGGCTATGGTTATTTGGGGTGAATTTGGTGTATTTATATCATGCATGTACAGATTGAAGAGTGCGGGCGACAGGACGGATCCTTGCGGGACTCCGTTTGGGAAATTTCTAATGCTAGATGACTGACCGGCAAAGGATACGTGTGCACATCTGCCTGCAGGGGGAAGTAATCGATAACATACGAACTACAGTATTATGAGACATTATGAAACACTCAAGTTTCTGAAAAGACAGAGGAGACATTTTTATTGACTCTTTTTCATTTTATTATTTGTGTGTTTAAAGGAGATAGATAATGTATAGAGAGAGAGAGATAGATAGAGAGAGATAGTTGCTAGGGGCAAATGATCGATAACATACAAAATTATATGAGACGGATTTAAGTTTCTGAAAAGACAAAGGAGATATTTTTATTGACTCGTTTTAATTTTATTATTTGTGTGTTGGAAGGGTAATATTGTTTTCAATTCTATGTACAGTATTAGAAATGATTCATAGATTAAAAAAAGACCAAACAAGATTTTATATTTATGTATAAGGGAGATAGATGCATTAAATAGATAGCCAGACAGACATATGATGCATAAATAACATTCTTAACCCTCTCACCACGGAAGGGCTCTTGAACGCCCATAAAAAAGCATATAACAGGTACCCGGAAGGGCTCTTGAACGCCCAGTGGTTGAAAGCCTGTGAGCTTCGTGTGCGAGGCGTCGGTCCGACGCATGTAAACAACAGCCGGCTGGACCGACGCCCCGCATCTCCGGCCACAAGAAGGAGAGCGTCGCTTGTTCGTGTGTGCCTGTATGTTGTTGTTAAGTATCGAAAAGTAGTGTAAAGTGGCTGTTTTGGCCATAAAGTTATCTCCAATGAAATCATCATCACAACTCAACCAGTTGACTTAGAGAGCTCTACTTAATGCCATTCTACAGGTAAATAACACAGCTACGCTTCGGGATGTGCGGGAATGCGGGAAGCAGTCAGATTAACACATATACGGTAGCCTAGCCTAGACGTTTTTCGGCCAAAACACCCGGGTTTCGAGGAATATATATATAATACATAGCCGGGGCTGGAGGGTTAATCTTAAAAAAAAAATAAATAAAAAAAAAAAAATAAATATATTAATAATAATTAAAGTTGCAAGTAACGTTGTGCGGGGTTCGAGCGTGGTTGCACGCAGGGTATTGTGTTGGATACAAGGGCTGTGTCACATATATCAAAATATCATGTATCTTATCGGGCATGGAGAAAGTACAGAAGGAATATAGTGTAGCCATTTTGGCTATGGCCACTTAGACCATTAACCTAAGACGTGCGCATGGGGGGTATGAGACACCACACGCCTGTGCGCACGTAGTTGAGCTGATCCCATCATTAACATCGTTATTTTACCATAAATAGCAGTAATACTTACCCATATGCACCTATTTTACATTGATTATAAAGGTATTAACCTGTTACAGCAATAAAACAAGTGGAAACAGCGTTTGGATGGTCAAAATCGGCGATACAGGCCGGGAGTTACATAATGTATGGCTGAGGCAATCTCCCTCCCCTCTACTCCTCCCCAAGTCTGGAGAGAGATTGTCGATCGATACTCTCTCTCTCTCTCTCTCGCACTCGCTTGGTAACAGTGATGACAACGCTCTGCTTGCAACTCGCTAATGTTAGCACGAAAATAGACCACAGAATAAGGGAATAACTGGGAAAATAGATGATAACTGAAGGAGGGGGGGGGGGAGTGGAGAAGGAGGGGATGTGGAGGAGTGATATTTTGCATGGCCCAGGGGCAAAAAACCAAAAACAAAAAAAGTTCAAGTTTTTTGGGGTTTTAAATGGATTTTTGTTTAGCCCAGGATCTTAACCCTTAAAGAGCGGAACTCGACTTAAGTCGTGCACCAATTTGCAGCAAGTTAGGAGCATTATTAAGGCTTTTAACCCGTCCAGCCCCAGCGACGCGTCTGGCGCGTCGCCTATGTATGTAACGCACAGCCCCAGCGACGCGTCTAACGAGTCACCCTAATTGCTCCGACCGTAACCTCAGGTGTAGCCACTCGAGAGGGCTCAGATTTGTATGGGAACTGTGTACGTATCCCACGCACCCGTGCCGATGGTTGAAAACTCTCAAAGTCCACGTGCGTGCGCGTGAGCGCGCAATAACCTGTTTTTTGGGGGAAATTGCCTTCAATTTTTTACTCCTGTAAAATACGTTTTCGGGGGCTCTGTAGGACCATTCTTTAAGCTTTTTGAGCGGTTTTTCGTGGTTTTTCCTTCATTCCTAACCCATTCGCTATTGTTTCTGGAATAAAACCATTTTTTGAAAACCGGCCGGGTTCTGGTGAACAAAAAATAAAAAACTAGGCGGGGCTCCACGGGTTAAAGGGTTAAAATCGAGTGCAAATGGCCGGGAGCGCAGCAGGCCACACGTCCGACACCCAGGGCTTACCGCCACCCACTGACTCACGCTCCCTCTGTTCTCGAGAGGACGGCAGTGTTATCATTAGTGAGCGTAGTGGGAAAAAATATGCCGCTATACGCTAAACTCCCATGTTGGTGGCACCACTGCATGAGAACCACGAGTGCTACGTAGCTCGTTCTGGTCTCATTTTGAAGCTTTTAGCGCCTAGTTTTTTGCTGAATACATTTCTTTTCATGCAGATACTTGATTGATCATTCAGGAGAGCCTGAATATGCCCAAAATAGCCCAAAACACCCCGCTCGACAAAGGTTAAGAGTCTTCCCGCAGTCGCCCGGGGAAACTCTTAAGAGTCTTCCTGCACTTGCCGGGTTAAGGAGTGTGACCATTTTGGTTAAAGCTATTAATCCTGTACGAGTAGGCATAATTACCCGAAATTGCCTTCATTCCCTGCTCATTTTCATTCATAAGCAAAAGCCAGAGCGTAATACAATTATGTATTCATGAAAGTACGGTAATAGCTTTCAAATTACTCCTGAATCATCCCTGTACGACGTCTTGTTTTCTTGTAACGATCTTGCAAACGAAGGGCAAAATTGCTAAAAATTACCAAATCCGATAGGCGAAATCGCTAAAAATTACCAATTATTTTCTGTTTTCGCTATTTGTGACGCTGCACATAAGTGAGCTCTCTCTCACACAAACATCAGTGTAGGCTCCGGTTGACGTCCATCCGTGCTGCATGCAAAAGCTGGCCTGGCTCAGGGTACAAAATAGCCGGAAAATCGTCTCCGTCATATGAGGGGCCCCGCGGGAATTGGGTTAAGAAGTGTGGCTGTTTTGATTACAGTGCACCCCCAGTAAATGCGCCTATATGGGCTGCAAATTGCGCCGCATTTACGGAATCCGCATATTGTGGAGTTAATAATCAATAGGAATAAATGCTTATGGTCAGACAGCCCCTCCGAACTAACCCCTTTTTAGCCTACCATACACCCGATAACCCACCCAATAACCATTTCTGAAAGAAAGATACACTTTACATTAGAAATATCAAATAAAACAACAAATATAACACCATTTACCTTATGTCGTAAACGTAAGGAAGATAGCGATAAATATGAGAGAGAGAGAGAGAACGCGGGATGGATTGGGTGTGAAAGGGATCTGGCATGTGTGGGCCAATCGGCTCTCTGCAGACTCCGGTTTTCTTATGTTCTCATTTGTGAGAGAGAGAGAGACTAGGATGTCATAAATGTAAGGAAGACAGATAAGCGGGAGAGAGTTTTTATGGGATGGGTTGGGTGTGAAAAGGATCTATCTTGTGTGGGCCAATTGGCCCTCTACAGACTCCCATTTTCTTATGTTCCTATTTTTTACAAATGTGTTTTGGGTGCAGGTATATGATAATAGGGGTGTATAGTAAGTAGTGTGGTACCATCAGTGACGGTACCACCCTTTGTTCCACATTCGTCCAGTCACCCATAAAGTACCCATTTCCACCCAAATATATCCAATAAATACATATTATTTGAGGAGAATACTTATAAATACATGTTATGAGATTGCTTACCACACAAACTTTATTTGAAATCAGTCATTATAGCCTAGCCTACTCATCGGCATACAGCGCGGTCCCGCATAGTGCGAGAAATTGGTCGATACAGTGTGTCGCACTATGTGAATTCGCACTATGTGAACAATGTATCCTATGGGGGGAAACTTATTGGTCGATCGGTCCTCCATATAGCACACATATCTTTCCTTATATCATTATTTATACTGACACAAACATACCAAGAACAAATGTTAATGATAAATATAGTACAGTCCATCCTCCTACAACGCGAGTTTAGGGGCGGCACTGCGCCTCGTGTTGTAGGTATTTCGCGTTGTAGGAATAACACTTTAAATGGAGATAAGGATGTTGTTTTTGGAGGCAAGAAGATAACATTGCATTGAGGGTGGAGATTTTGCAGGAAGGCAGGGGGCATTATCCATTAGCAAAATCATCTTAAAATCCAGTGTGCATCGACGTCATCGCGCTGTAGGTGGGGGGAGGGTCGCGCAGTAATAGGTGGCGCCGGATTTGAAGCACTCGGCAAGGCCATTTCGCGTTATATGTTTTCGGCTCGGGTTGTAACCCCCCTCGTGTTGAAGGAGGATCGCGTTGTAGGAGCTCGTGTTGTAGGAGCTCGTGTTGTAGGAGCTCGTGTTATAGGAGGATGGACTGTATATTAATGGTAAATTAGACCTTTTCTTGCCTTAAATTGTACACTTGATATGATTACAAACCCGAGAATGCGAGATAGCGTCACACAGTATGGGGTAAAAAAAATTCTGACTGACCAGCCTCCCTCCATGCCCAAGCTGCTCAAACACCAGTGATGCCACGAGTCAGGCAGGAAATTTATCGCACTGTACAAATTTTGGCCGCACTAATAGAAATCTCCCCGGATTTAACCCATATTGCCACCCGACTCGCAATAAAAGATCGCATTCGAATTGGTTGATAATTTTGTGTTTAATATTTTCATTGCTCGCACTAATCAAAATTCGCACTGTTTGAACTCCCTTTATATGGGACCAAACTGTGATTTAACGGTTTTCGTTCGACAGAGTCAGTAGGCTTGACAAAGCGAACCTAATGGTAAAATTGTTATTTAAGGCATAGGCCTAGGCTAATAGAAAACAAAGAAAAACAAAATACAAAACACAAAACCTGTGGTGCGATTTGTACATATTAGGCCTATTATACAATCATATTATCCAGCAAATTTAGGCCAACCAAAAAACTTGTGAGATAGGCCGGAATAAGTTGTATTACCGGGCGTACGTCTTGTAAACACGTGAGTTGATGTCAAACAGCGGGGGTGTGGGGTCGGCAGCCCCACCCATAATACTAGGATAGGTTAGGTAAGGTTGTTAGGTTAGGCTAATGTCCTTTCGGCAAGAATGTTAAGTGCGGGCGTACCGCCACCCTTGTTTACACTATGCGGAGCGGTAGTGGATGCTTGCCATCGTGTTCCCGTCTGGTTTGACTGCCTTTGGATACAATAATATGTTGAGGGGGGCCTTCCCCCCCCCCCCCCACCCCATGACATATGTCATCATCATATATATTGCCAGCAGGGGGCAATTAACCGAAAAAAATTGACGTCAAAATAGACGAAGTTAACTGCGGCGATCGCCCTATGTAAACAATGACGACCGTACGCCCGGAATCTACATCCACCCCGTCCTTTCAAATGGGTATAATCTATATTTTATTAATTTCACCACAACACCAAACACTCCCAATGAAATTAATTAAAGTATATATGATCCGCCAGGATTCGAACCCGGGTTATCACACACAGATTTTTGCCACCTTAACCATTACACCATCAGGACGGTTACATTAGAAAAGACTAGAATATACCCGGTCAGGTGATATCTTACAGTTTCTTACAGTAGATCCTCTGGAAAAAGGCAAACTAGGCCTGTGTATCCAGCTCAGTGCCAGTACTTACACTACTGCGGTCGTTCACTGTGTTGGCGGCGGCGGCAGCAGACGCAACATTTTTACTATTCTGTATTTTTGCTTTATAATCAAACTTCAAATCTTGTCTTCCCCATGCTTTATCAAGATTACTTTCAAACTTCCTTATTGATTCGGAATCGACTACATACTAGGGCAGTGCGTTCCACTCATTTACCACTCTATCACAAAATGAGTTCTTTGCCTTTTCAAGCCTATTTCTTTCTTTGTAAATTTTCTTAGAGTGTCCTCTCGTTCCCTCCCGCATCAAGAAGATACCTTCACACACATCCTCATCATACTTTCCTGACACTATCTTAAAAGTCTCTATCTTATCCCCTCTCTTTCTCCTATATGCCAGTGTCGGAAGTCCCAGTGTCCTCAACCTCTGCTCATAGCCCGCGTTCTTTAATGTTGGTACTAGCTTGCTAGCTCTCCACTGCACTTTCTCCACTGCTTCTATATCCTTTACCATATATGGAGCCCACACCTGGTTCGCATATTCCAGGTGCGGCCTAACCAGCGCTGTATAGAGATTCCTAAATATTTCTTCGTCAAGTGACACAAATGTCCTCCTTATCAGCCCTACAATTCTATTGGCTTTGTTTATCTTTTCCGCTAAATGTTCTGAGAAATTTAACTTATTGTCTATCACTACTCCTATATCCTTTTCTGCATTCACTTCCTCCATCGCTTCATACATACTGTATCCTACCTTGTCTATCTTGCTAGTCCCAATCCGCATGTACTTTCATTTTTTTGGATGAAAAGGCATTAACCAATGTTCAGACCATCCCTTCATGCCCTCCACATCTCCTTGAAGAAAACCTACATCTTCCTTACCCCTCACTCTTCTATACAGCTTAGTGCCATCCGCATACAGGTATATCTCACTTCCATTGGTTATAACTTCAGGTAAGTCGTTGATAAATATAACGAACAGTAGTGGTCCCAACACAGATCCCTGAGGTACCCCACTTGTAATTTCCCTCCACCCCGAGCCTATTCCATTCACCAGCACCCTCTGTCTCCGATCTTTCAGTAAGGCTTCTATCCATTTCACACATTTCTCACCTATCCTATAGCTTCTAACTTTCTCTATTAACCTTTTATGTGGGACCTTATCGAAGGCCTTCATAAAATCGCAATACCTGTAGTTATTATTATTTATACTGGACTATGGTAATTGATAGTGTCATTTTCACTTTCATGTATTGTTAGGTAAGCTAATAATATATATAGTGTCACTTTCACTTCATATTGTTATGAAGGCACTTATTATTACGTATGTGTGTCTCTTTCACTTATACGTAGTTGTATTATTATTATAGTGTCACTTTCACTGGACTATGATAATTTACAGTGTCATTTTCACTTTTATGTATTGCTAGGTAAGCTAATCTATAATAATAAAGGTCAATGTTTGTCTGTTTGTCAGTTACCCGACCTTACCCGACCTTTGTTACTAAACTCCTCCCACAGTTTTGGTGCCAGATGGGAGTGTGGGGCACCGTTGGAAAGCCCAGGCTTTGGAGATGGTTTTAGGCGAGTTTAGTGGAAATCAGAGACACTTTTGTTTAATAATTTTTTTGGCAGAACTTATGTAGTATACGGGAGCGAAAAAATGCGAAAAAAAATGGCTGTTTGGGGCAGAAGCGCACAGTGCCACTTCACACTAGAGGTATTCCCATGTGGTTTTGCTCACCTTGTGGGGTATGCGAGTTGTTTGGCTGCACACATGGCACCTCTTCTGACTCCTAACTGTACTACCTGGTGCTTTAAAAGGAAGGGGGAGGAGCTGATGCTTCCTGAAGAAGTCGGCACACCCCGTGCGGTCCAGCTGGCCTGGTCCTTGTAGTGGTCTACCAGGTTCCGCATATTTAGCCAGGAGCTCAAGTATCACCTGCTTTTGGAACTTCCGCAGGGACTTGTACTTCTTGGCTCCGGGAGTCCACAGACGGTAGATGTTGTAGGCATTGAGTGCAGACATATCTACCGTATGCAGAATAAACTTCTTATACCACCTGCAAGATGTTCGCAGGCAGTCGATGAAGCCCATCTGCACGTCGGACTTGTCGACGAAGCGCATATTTAGGTTGTAGTCCAGGCCAGCAGCTGGTTTCTGGACGGGGTTTTTCGTTCTTCGGTCCACCTTCCCTGTGGCGACACTCTCGGCCTTGTGGCATGTGGTGAGGAGGTTGACCTTCCGCTGGTCATGCCAGTGGATGGAGAGGATGGGGCCACTCTTTTCGTGGTAGATGTCCGTCTTCTTCGTCTTTGTTGGGTAGGTTGGCCTTGACTGTGCCGACAGTTCCGGTCTTGCGGTCATGGAGGTACTTGGTTAGGATGGGCGACGTGTAGTAGTTATCAGTGTAGAGAATGTGGTTCTTATGGAAGTGTTTCTCCATCATTCTCTGCACGACAGCGCCGCCAAATCCAATGTCGGGGTCAGTCTGAATTTCGCCACCACTGCCGCTGTAGACCACAAAGTCCAGCACATATCCCGTCTTGCAGTCGCAGAGGACGAAGAGCTTGATGCCGAAGCGGTGTTTCTTGGACGGGATGTACTGCCTGAAATGCAGCCTACCACGGAACAGGACCAGAGACTCATCGAGGCACATCTTCTGAAATGGAATCAGGTAGGTGGTAAACCGATGACGTATCATGTCATACAGCTTCCTGATTTTCCATAATGAGTCGGGAATGTGGACTGCCATGTTGTTGGTCAGGTGGAGATAGGAGAGGATGTCAAAATACCTGTCCCTGGACATGTACTTTCCAAATGCTGGAGTCGTAATGAGGTCGGCAGTGATCCAATAGTCTGCCAGAGCGTGCTTCCTGATATGTGTCATCAGCATAGTCAGTGCCAAGAACACATACAGTTCTGCCACAGTGACAGCTCTCCATGCCACCATCTTGGCACTGGTCTTCCTGCCAAGAAAGTTGGCACAGATCTCATGATGGTTGTTGGTCTCCTCGACGAGGTATTCCATGACTTCATTGTCATAGAAGCCACAGAAAAGTTCACTGGGGGTAGCATTTAGGCCACAGGGATATGCTGGTGACACCCCGGAACCAATATGCTGGTCGTCAAAGGCAGGACAATCTGGCTCAAAATCCGCCCCATCTGTCCACACAAACAAGTTGGATGAGCGCGCACGTGCAGGCGCAGCAGGCACACGCCCTTCCCCACGCGGACGCCCTGCACGCCCACGCCCACACCCAGGGGCAGCGTTGTCGTCAGGCTGAGCCGCACGCCCTCTACCTCGCCCTCGAACTCGTCGTGTCGGGACTTCCTCCTCTTCCACATCCTCTTCCTCCTCAGGCGATTTCAGGTCATCTGGGGCAATGTTGGGGTCGTCAGCATCTTCTTCGGAGGACATTTCAGGCGTCGGCTGCGTGGGGGGCGGGAGGCTGCGGGAGGTAGAACAATGGGAGCCTCAGCCTCGGGAGTTGGGATCCTTTTGCGGGGAGCCGAAGGCTTCTCCCCTGCAAATAATGCTCTACGATGCTGGGCCTGTGGTGGCACACTGTGGGAGGACAATGCCCCCCCCCACTAATACCACTTGTAGAGGCCCTTTGAACATCGTGAGGGAGAGATGAAGCTGAGGGCTGTGGGTGACCCGCGCGGCGTCCCGGGTTAAGGCGTCTGGACAAAGGAATGCGGGTGGTTGCTAGACCAGGGTCGGCGTCACTATCACTACTTCGCCTTCCCTAGCTTTCTCTGCTGCCCTGCGTGCTTTCTTGGCTGCACTTTTCACTAAAGATTGTTTGTAAAAGTATTTACCCACTTTCAAGGGCGTACGGGCAGGCAAAGGGGAAGGTCCCGGGCTGGGGCTAGGGCTAGGCCTAGGGTGACCACGCAAAGATGGCGACGGGGTAGGCCTAGACTTTAGCACACTCGGAAGTTCGACTGCACCTTCCTGCAACACTTCCACATCAGGATCATCACTACTATCTCCTTCCTCAAACAAGTCAACATTGTCATCATCCCCAAACCCCACAAAATCATCGTCTTCACTCCGACTTATAAACTGTTCTTTATCAATCAAGCTTTTGCCACTTCTTTCTTCAATGGCAAAAAGTTCTCTCTCTATCGCACTATCACTCAACAATACCTTTGGTTTCTTGCGTTGAGCCTTTTTCTTGCTTTCAACAGGCGTAGATGTAGCGAGCGGGGTAGCACTGGGGCGCGCGGGAGGTTGCACAGAATCGGACGTGTCGGAATTCATTATTTCACTATAACTCGCCATGGCGAGCTCGTAGGAACTGATAACGGTAGTAGTTGAGGCTTGTTGGCGCTGCGATCGCCCCTGCAAAGGAAATTTTCGCCGCGCGGATTTCAAAGCATGCTTTAAAGCATAGGGATTTTAAAAGGACACCCGGGCTCCGGCCCATCTTCCGCAGTGTCATTTTAAAATGACATCCGGGCCAGAAGGGTTAATCAAGCATTTTTTACTTTAAGTTTCTCATATAACCTCTGCTTACTGTTTGTCTGTATTTATTGATTGTTTATCTACAGTACTTCTATTTTTATTATTGATTTTGTATAAAATTTATTGTTTTTGTTAAAAGAGTACTCTTTGTTTAACCCTCCAGCCCCGGCTATGTATTCCATATATATTCCCCGAAATCCGGGGGTTTTGGCCGAAAAACGTCTACGCCTAGGCTACCGCATCTTTGTTATTTTGCTTGCTTCCGCATTCCCGCGCATCCCCAAGCGTAGATGTGTTTTGTACCTGTAGAATGGCGTTAAGTAGAGCTCTCTAAGTCAACTGGTTCAGTTGTGATGATGATTTCATTGGAGATAACTTTATGGCAAAAACAGCCACTTTACACTACTTTTCGATACTTAACAATAACATACTGTACAGGCACACACGAACAAGCGACGCACTCCTTCTTGTGGTCGGAGATGCGCGGCATCGGTCCAGCCGGCTGTTGTTTACATGCGTTGGACGGACGCCTCGCACACCAAGCTTACAGGCTTTAAGCTCCTGGGTGCCTCAGAGCCCTACCGGGTCTGATGGGTTAAATCTGTTGTTTCTTCTTCATATTTTACAATTATACTTTTATTTTATTGTATCAATTCACTTTTGATAGTATCAATTTCTTGCCTTTGTGATATCCTTAATTTATTTGTACGATAAATGTAGGTCACTTGTGGGGTATTAATTGGTAGGGGTCACTTGTTCATGCTATGCTTACAGGTACAGTACCTACCCGATAGCACTATCATTAGTGAGTGATGTATGTATTTTGTACTATTGTTAATATTTTATCAAATTGCAAATTCGTTTAAATAGAAAATGTTGACATAAATACATTTTGTAGTTTCTTTATTCATGCATAATTAAAAAGAATTTACCAGAACGTCCTAAACTTTCCATATTGACTAATTCTTTGAACATGATGAGAGTGCGTTGTTGTGTGTGCAATTCATTTGCACGGGAAACAGATTAACTTGCTCATATAGTGATGTACACCCTATATGGAGGTTTTGTGTTCTTTTATTTCAACATTTTATTTTGCTAAAGCATTATTTCCAAAGAGCAATTTTGATCAGTTCTTTTGCCAAGTTATATTGTGTCGTCCCTGTTTTGGTTTGTTATTTTGCAAGTTTTACATTATATTACTATGGATCTGTGGGTGCAAGAATTTTGTGGGTGAGAATGAAAGTAGGAATACAAACGTGGGTGGTTGTGTGTGTGTATGCTCCGACAGAGGAAAAAAAGTAAGTGAGAAAGAGGAGTTCTGGGTGAATGTTGAGGCATTCCTGGATAAGTTTGGCAAGAGCGAAAGAATATTTCCGATTGGGGATATGAATGGGAAGGTGGGTGACAGGAAAGTTGATAGAGTGGTGGGAGGGTGGTGTGTATCATATACAGTACATACATACATACATACACAAATTTAAAGATCGAGTGCTCCACACAAATTGCGGTTCTTTTCTCACATCCTAATGGCGGCGTTCCAGGCAGCCCTGTTAAGAGCTGCCTCACTTGTCAGGTTCTTTGATTTAAGATCAGGCTGCAAAGTCCGATCCCACGTCTTTTTTGGTCCGCCCCTTGGTGCAGCTCCCTCCACATTTATGGACTTGCCTTTTCACCCAGCTTTGTTCATCCATCCTCTCCACATGTCCAAACCATCCAAGCCTGCTAGTACATCTCATTACTTACACTCTTGATACCTAACCTTCTCCTTAGCTCTACACTTGACATCCTATCTTTCAGTTTAGAACCACACATCCATCTCACCATTCTCATCTCATTGCATTCCATTCTGTTGGTATCATCCACTTTGACAGGCCACTTTTCTTAAGCATATGTCATTGCACTTCTAACGCATGAAGTGAACACCTTTCCCTTCAAGGGGAGAGAGAGTCTTCTCTGGTGAGTAGTGGCAAGGGTTCTCTAAACTTTCCCCAGCCACATCTTATTCTGGCAATAGTGGTGGCCTCGGCCCCACCACCTGCAGAGATAGTATCTCCCAAGTAGCAAAACTTGTCCACCATCTCCAGTGCCTCATTGCCAAAGTTAACACTCTCGAGCCGGTCATTGAATACAAGCTCACCTTTGCATACTATGCATACAAATTTCTTAATTTCGGACTTCTTCCTTGGTAGAGGTCCCCTTATTCTAGTGCAGCGCTTCTTCCTGTCAGCTGCGACAGACCCTACACTGTATTGAGTTCGCGCCCACTCCTTTTCTGCATACTGCGCATGGGTATGCCCCACCTTTTTTCTACCTTTCCTAGCCCTAATCCACTATGTAAAACATTTGTTTTATAAATATTAACTCTTAACCATTTACTTGCCATGCCCTCTTTCCATATTCTGAACTTGACCTCGGCATCCTGTGCACTATCTGCGATAAGTACTAGGTCATCTGCGTATAGCAGTTCCCATGTGAGCCCAACTTTGAAATCACCAGATAGTGCCTCCAGAACCATATCAAAGAGGAGAGGGCTTAACACAGAGCCCTGGTGAATTCCGACGCGAACTGTAAACTCACTCAGTTCACCTTACACCCTCACTGCTGTTTGAGAGTCCTCGTACATCTTTTTTATCACACGCACCAGCCACTCCTCTACGCCAAGTTTTCTCATAGCCCACTGCATAATTTCTCTGGGCACCCTATCAAAGGCCTTCTCCAAGTCTATAAACACAAGATACAGATCCCAATGTTTAAGTAGATATCTTTCCTGCAGCTGCCTGACTATGAAGATAGCGTCGGTTGTGCCACGTCCTGGCATGAAGCCGAACTGCATATCATCAATAGAAATGCTTTCCCTAATCATACCTTCAAAGACTCTCTCACAGACCTTCATGACTTGGTCAATCATTTTCAGGCCCCTATAATTTCCCCTATCCAATGTGTCCCCCTTGCCCTTACTATATATATGTTTACTATTACAGTACACTTTTGTGCCATTCATCAGGGATTGCTTCCTCTCTAATGATAAGAGTTAATTAGCTCTGTGACCAAACTCACTCCTATATCACCTGAGGCTTTAATTATCTCATCTACAATGCCAGAGCATTCTGCAGCTTTTCTGTCCTTCATTTTATTTATTGCACTGCTTACAACACCTGGCACTATCAAAAGGGGGGGGGGGGGGAGTATTGGCTTTTCGTTACTAAGCTGCTCTCTATTCCACTCAAATTCCACGTTGAGTAATCTTTTGTAGTGTACCTTCCAAGCATCTCTAATTTCTTTGTCGGCATAAACAATTGTCCCATTATCATTCCTGACACACTGTTCTCCTACAACATCTCTACTGTCTTCCTTAACTCGCCTAGCTAGCTTGAAGATCCCATTGGGATTTTCTGACCAGGTCCTGGAGGTGCAGTAGCTGTGCAGCCTGTAATGATCTTCAGGGCTTTGTTTTGAATAGTCTGTAAGGTCTTATGATGTGTTTCAGCTAGGTTAGAAGCCCAGGCTGGGCTTGCGTATTCCATTACTGATCTTATGTATTGTTTATATACTGTGGTGGTAGTTTCTTTGTTGTGTCCAAATTTTGTGTGAGCAAGTGACCTGAGGGCGTTAAGTCTGGGTGTCAGTTTCTTTTTAATGTTTGTGGTGTGCTGTTTGAATGTCATATGAGTATCATATGTTACTCCTAGGATTTTGGGTGTGTTGTTTATGGTGAGTTGAGGGATGTATTCGTGTTCTCCTGTCCAACTTGTGAGCAGGGTTGCGGTGGATTTGGCTGGGGCTAGATTAAGTCTGTTTGTAGTGCACCAGCCATGTAGTGTGTTGAGATAGGGTTGAAGGAGATCTGTTGCTCTTCTTGGGTCATGGTGTGTGCATGTGAGTGTTATGTCATCTGCATAGGAGGCTAAGTTTATTTGGGGAGTATTGGGTGTAGTTATATCGTGCATGTACAGATTGAAGAGTGCGGGCGATAGGACGGATCCTTGTGGGACTCCGTTTGGAAAGTTTCTGATTTTAGATGACTGACCGGCAAAAGATACGTGTGCACATCTGCCTGCTAGGAAGTTGGCCAGCCACCTTTTTGTGCATGTTTGTGTTGTAGATTTTGTTTGTTAGGTTGTGGCGGGGGATGGCATCGAAGGCTTTACTAATGTCGAGTGTGGCTAATAGTGATCTGTGTGGTGGTCTAGCTGAGTTGATGCCGTCAAAAGCTCTTTGTGTAAGGTCTGTGAGAAGAGTGTTTGTGGAGTGCAGTGGCCTAAAGCCATGTTGTGTTGGAGCTAGGGGTAGGTCGGGTGTAATTAGTTGTAATACTAGGCGTTCCATGACTTTGGAGGGGGAGCAAAGAAGTGTGATGGGGCGGTGCGAGGAGGGTAGCGTGGGGTCTTTGTTGGGTTTGGGGAATGTGATGATGATACCATGCTTCCAAATGTCTGGTATTGTGTTGTGTGAATAGCTGTAGTTTGATATGTTAGTGAGTGTTTGTATGCCTTGTGGTCCCAGGTGTCTGAGGTGTATGTTGCTTATGTTGTCTAGGCCACAGGCGGGTGAGTGCTTGAGATTGTTGATGATATGCTTTGTCTGGTGATTGGTGAAGGGTGTATAGTCAGGGTCTGTGGGGAATTGTCTCTTACGTCGGATGACACGTCGGTTGTCTTTGTGAGGTTTTAGGTGGCTGACATGTGAGAAGTGATTGATGAGAGTGTTTGCTTGTTGTTTACATGAAGGAGTAGAGTCTGTTGTTGTGATTGCAGCATGTGATTGTGTTGTGTTGCTGTTGGAAAGTGTGATGCTGTTTAGTGTTTTGTAGAGTTTTTTGGGGTTTGTCTTGTGATCAAGTGTTTGTAGGAAGTTATTCCAATTTAGTTTTTGTTGTTCTTGTATTTTGTTGTTAGTTTGGGTGTTGAGTGCTTGAATTTGTTGTGTGATGTCTTGTGTGTGGGGTGCTGGGGAGTGTTTCAGTGTGTCGCGTTGTCTGATGAGGTTTTGAATTTCTGGTGTGAAGTTGGGGTTGTGTCTTTTTCTGTTACCTCTTGGAATGTGTTTCTTGTCAGCGTTTTGGATAGTTTTATTGAGTATGTGTACAGCATTGTTGATGTTAGTGATGGGTGTACTGTTTAGAGTTGTGAAGTGTTGTTCTGTCTCATTTGTAAATGCTTCCCAGTTAGCTCTTTTATAATTGGTGTATGTGTGTTTGTGGCTAGCTGGGGTGAGTCTGGTTTTGGTGGTGATAATGATCGGGAGGTGGTCAGAGCCTAAGGTTCTGACCACCCTCCAGGATGTTGTGGGGGCGAGTTCTGGGGAGCAAAAGGTGATGTCTGGAGATGATGGGTTATAGAGGGCTTGGTGAGGAATATGGGTATGTTGATGGATGTCGTTAAGGATGATGAGGTTATCTGTTTGGTTTTGTAGTACCAGCCCTCTGTCTGTGTCGGGGTTGTCGACAAACCAGGCCGACGTCTTGGCGTTGAAGTCACCACCCAGGATGATGTGTGGGTGTTTGTGATGTGTTGTAAGTGTGGTCTGTATTCATTTGGTACTGTAGGGGATGTTTGGGGAGGGATGTATGTGTTTATGATGGTTATGTTGGATTTGTTGCCAGTGCGTATTTTAATTGATTGTATTTCTGTTGTATTTCTGAGCAGGGAGGTTTTAGGAAGGGAAGAGGATGTGTAGATCAGATTTTTACCCTGAATTGTGTTGTGGAGAAGTATCTGGAGAAGAAACAAAAGGTGTATGTTGCCTTTATGGACTTGGAGAAGGCCTATGACAGAGTGGATAGAGAAGGTTTGTGGAAAGTACTTAGAATATACGGAGTAGAGGGCAAGTTACTGAAAGCAGTGAAGAGCATGTATGAGGGTGCAAAGGCGGCAGTACGTGTGGAGAGTGAGCAGAGCGAGTTCTTTGACCTGAATGTTGGTTTGAAACAGGGGTGTGTGATGTCCCCGTGGTTGTTTACTGTATATATGGATGGAGTTATGAAAGAAATACTATCAAGAGCAGTGGATGTTGGTGTATCGCTGAAAAGGGAGGGAATTGAGTGGAAGCTACCTATACTGCTGTTTGCGGATGATACAGTTCTGATGAGTGATAATGAATGGGAGTTGCAGGGTCTGGTAAATGAGTTTGAAACAGTGTGCGAAAAACGGAATTTGAAGGTAAATACGGGGAAGAGCAAGGTTATGGTCTTCGAAAGGGGTGAAGTCACAGAGTGTGAGGTGAAGCTGAACGGTCAGGCTATGGAGATCGTCAACTCTTTTAAGTATCTGGGCAGTGTGTTGAGTAAAGATGGGACTATGGATGAAGAGGTGCGGGAGAGGGTACAACAGGGGAAGAGGGTTGTAGGAACGCTAAAAGCAGTAACAAGAAATAGGGTGGTCAGTATGGAAGTGAAGAAGTCCTTGCATGACAGTGTGGTAATCCCGACACTGACTTACGGAAGCGAAGCATGGACGTTGGTTGAGAGACTCAGACCAAGAGTGAGAGCAGTGGAAATGAATTACTTAAGGAGTGCGTGCGGAGTTACATGGAGGGATAGACAGACTAATGAGGAAGTAAGAAGGAGGTGTGGTGTGGAGGTAGATGTGCTGGAAAGTGTGAAAAGGAACAACTTGAGATGGTTCGGCCATATGGAACGTATGGAAAGCGAGAGAATGACTAAGAGGGTGTACGAGAGCGAGGTGGAGGGACAGAGGGGGAGAGGTAGACCGAATATGAGGTGGAAGGATGGAGTGAGGAAGTACATGAACGAAGGCGGTGCTGGTTGGGGGGAGGGGCGTCGACTGACTGGGGACAGAGGTGCATGGGGGCGGTTCGTTCGTGGCCACCCCTTCGGGGATCACGGCGTCAGGCAATAGATAGATAGATAGATTTCTGTTGTGTTATCATTTGGGGGGAGGAGGGATTTGGTTTGTACACTGGTTACTATGTATGATATTTCATTGTGTACCAGGGTGATGAGTCCACCGCCCCCGCCGACAGCCCGGTCTTGTCTGATGGTGGTGAAATTATGAAATGTGGGTGTTTTTTGTGATGTGCGGAGTTTTGTTTCTTGTAAGCTCCGCACATCACAAAAAATACCCACATTTCATAATTTCACCACCATCAGACAAGACCGGGCTGCCTGGCCGAACAGCCCCAAGGCTCCGAGCAGGGCCAAGGCCATAACCGAGCATCCCCACAGATCCCTCCCTGCCTACCACAATAAAGTCTGGGTGACCAAAGCCACTCCATGGCGGGGAGCTGAGGAGGGTGCAGAAACGCCCGGGAAATCAAAGCCCCACCCAGGGCCCTGTGCCCCTCGGCAATTATGAAGAAAAAGTTGAGGGGCAAAGGAAAAAATGTGACGCTTTGGCTTCCAATCTGCCAACATCTAGGTTAGCAGATTGGGAGGTCAATCCACGGAAGAGACGCCGTCACTTGAGATCTAGAAAATATATAAGTAAAAGGAACAGTCAGAGTAAGCTATGGGTATGGCAGAGATCGCTCAGTTCTCACTATGATAGACCAGCCCATCACCATGAACGATCAGGTTATGGAGAATGTCAGCTCATTTAAGTATCTGGGCAGTGTGTTGAGTAAAGATGGGAGTATGGATGAAGAAGTGTGGGAGAGGGTGCAACAGGGGAAGAGGGTTGTAGGAATGCTGAAAGCAGTAACAAGAAATAGGGTGGTCAGCATGGAAGTAAAGAAGTCCTTGCATGACAGTGTGGTAATCCCGACATTGACTTATAGAGAGAAGCATGGACGTTGGTGAAGAGACGCAAACCAAGAGTGAGAGGGGTGGAAATGAGTTACTTGAGAAGTGCGTGCAGAGTCGCATGGAGGGATAGACAGACGAATGAGGAAGTAAGAGAGAGGTGTGGTGTGGATGTAGATGTGCTGGAAAGTGTGGAAAGGAACACCTTGAGATTGTTCGGTCATGTGGAACGTATGGGAAGCGAGAGAATGACTAAGAGAGTGTACGAGAGTGAGGTGGAAGGACAGAGAGGGAGAGGTACACCGAATGAGAGGCAGAAGGATGGAGTTAAGAAGTATATGAGTGAAGGCGGTGCTGGATGGGAGGAGGGGCGTCTACTGACTGGGGACAGAGGTGCATGGGGCCGTTTCGGTCATGGCCACCCCTTCAGGGATCACGGCATCCTGCAATAGATAGATACATTATAATTTCTCGCTGGATAACCCGTCCCTGAGGTTAACCCCACATATCTATCTCACCATTCTCTTCTCATTCCGTTCCATTCTATTGATATCCTCCACTTAACCGGCCACGTCTCCAAGGCATAGATCATCGCATTCCTAACACACGAGGTATACACCATCCCTTTAAGGTGAAGTGGGAGTCCTCTCATGGTCAGGAGTGGCAACAGCTCTCTAAACTTCCCCCAGCCACTTCTAACTAGTAATGGAGCCAGCTTCAGCACCACCTCCGGCGGAAACCGTATCGCCCAAGTAGCAGAATTTATTCACACACTCCAGGGCTACACTGCCAAAATCAACACTTGTGTACCCTGTCACTACAGACGCAACATTGAATTGAGTTACTTCCCACCCTATAAAACATACTGCAGTTCCGTGCCGTACTCCACTGATCATGAGCTTTGTTTTATCTATATTAAATCATAGTCCCTTGTTTGCCATACCCTCCCTCCATCTATTGAACTTTACCTCCGCTTTCTGTGCACTATCTGCGATAAGTACTAGGTCATCTACATATAATAACTCCCATGGCAATCCTGTTTTAAAGTCCCTTGACAGAGCCTCTAGGACCAAAACAAACAGTAATGGGCTCAGCTCTGAACCTTGGTGAACTACAACTTCCACAAAGCAATAACCTTTACAGACACCAGTGATGGTGTCACCAGACGGTCACCAGACTGGTGATGGGCTGGTCTATCAGAGTGAGAACTGAGCGATCTCTGCCATACCCATAGCTTACTCTGACTGTTCCTTTTACTTTTATATTTTCTAGATCTCAAGTGACGGCATCTCTTGCGTGGATTGACCTCCCAGTCTACCTAGATTGGAAGGCAAAGCGTCACATTTTTTCCTTTGCCCCTCAACTTTCTCTTCATAATTGCTGAGGGGCACAGGGCCCTGGGTGGGGCTTTGGTTTCCTGGGCGTTTCTGCACCCTCCTCAGCTCCCCGCCATGGAGTGGCTTCGGTCACCCAGGTTTTATTGTGGTCGGTAGTGAGGGTTCTGTGGGGGTGCACGGTTATGGCCTTTGCCTTGCTCGGGGCCTTGGGGCTGTTCGGCCAGGCAGCTTGGGGAACAACAACAACAACAACAACAACAGACACAACAGACACCAGTGTACTTACCAAATCCCTCTTCCCCCCACATGATAACACAACAGAAATACAATCCATCAAAATAACGCACTGGCAATAAATTCAACATAGCCATCATAAATACATACATCCACCCCCAAACATCCCCTACAGTACCCAACGACTACAGACCACAACTACAACATATGACATAGGTGATGGGCTGGTCTATCAGAGTGCGAGTTGAGCGTTCTCTGCCATACCCATAGCTTGCTCTGACTGTTCCTTTTACTTATATATTTTCTAGATCTCAAGTGGCGGTGTCTCTTCCGTGGATTAACCTCCCTACTGCCAACCTCGAGGTCGGCAGACTGGGAGCCAAAGCGTCACACTTTTCCTTTGCCCCTAAACTTTCCCTTCATAATTGTTGAGGGGCACAGGGCCTTGGGTGAGGCTTTGGTGTCCCGGGCGTTTCTGCATCCTCCTCAGCTCCTCGCCTGGGAGCAGCTTCGGTCACCTGGGCTTTTTTAGTGGTGGGCAGGGATGGTTCTGTGGGGGCGCTCGGTTGTGGCCTTGGCCTTGCTCGGGACCTTGGGGCTGTTCGGCCAGACGGCCTGGGGAACAACCTCAACATATCACATACACTCCACACTTTCATCCTGGGTGGTGACTTCAATGCCAAGACGTCGGCCTGGTTTGTCGATAACCCTGACACAGACAGATGGCTGGTCCTACAACGCCAATCAGATATCCTTTTCATCCTTAACGACATCCATCAACATACTGTACCCATATTCCCTACCAAGTCCTCTTCCTCCCATCATCTCCAGATATCACCTTTTGCTTCCCAGAACTTGCCCCCACAACATCCTGGAGGGTGGTAAAAGCCTTAGGCTCCAACCACCTCCCAATCATTATCACTACCATAACCAGACTCACCCCAGCTAGCCACAGATACACATACACTAACTACAAAAGAGCCAACTGGGAAGCTTTCACAAAAACACTTTGAAACCCTAAACAGCACACCCATCGCTTGCATCAACAATGCTGTTCACACATTCAACACAACTATCTAAAACGCTGACAAGAAACACATTCCAAAAGGTAACAGAAAAAGACACGACCCCAACTTCACACCAGAAATTAAAAAAAAATCATCAGACAACACAACACACTGAAACCCTTCTGAGCACCCCACACACAGGACATCGCACAACAAATCGAAGCACTCAACACACAGATTAACAACAAAATACTAGAACAACAAATACTAAACTGGAATAATTACCTCCAAACAATTGATCACAAAACAGACCCCAAAAAACTCTACAAAACACTAAACAGCATCACACTTTCCAACAGCAACACAACAAAATCACATGCTGCAATCACAACAACAGACTATTCCTTCATATAAGCAACAAGCAAACACTCTCATTAATCACTTCTCTCATGTCAGCCACCTAAATCTCCATCAAGACGACCGACGTGTCATCCGACGTAAGAGACAATTCCCCACAGACCCTGACTATGCACCCTTCAACAACAACCAGAGAAAGCACATCATCAACAATCTCAAGCACTCACCTGCCTTTGGTCCAGACAACATAAGCAACATACACCTCAGCAACATACACCTATTTGTGTGAGGTCTTACAGAACTCACACAGAGCTTTTGACAGCATCAACTCAGCCAGACCACCACACAGATCACTACTTGCCACACTCGATATTAGTTGGCTTCGATGCCATCCCCCGCCACAACCTAACAAACAAAATCTGCAACACAAACATGCACAATAATACAAAAATGTGGCTGGCCAACTACTTAGCAGGCAGATGTGCACATGTATCATTTGCCGATCAGTCATCTAGCATCAGAAACCTCACAATCAGAGTCCCGCAAGGATCCGTCTTGTCGCCTGCACTCTTCAATCTATACATGTATGATATACCCACAGCCCACGCACCCTAACTAAATATAGCTTCCTATGCAGAAGACATAACACTCACATGTACACACCAAGACTCAGACAGAGCAAGACATCTCCTTCAACCCTATCTCAACACACTACATGACTGGTGCACTACAAACTGACTCAAATTAGCCCCAACCAAATCCACTGCAACCCTCCTCACAAGCTGGATAACCGAATACAAAACCACCCCTCATAAACCATAAACAACATCCCCCTAACACACACACACAATCCTAGGAGTAACATATGATACTCTAATGACATTCAAATAACATATCTCAAACATAAACAATTAAACTGACACCCAGACTTAACACCCTCAGGTCACTTGCCCACACAAAATGTTGACACAAAGAAACTACCACCACAGTATACAAACAATACATAAGATCAGTGATGGAATATGCAGACCCTGCCTGGGCTTCTAACCTAGCTGAAGCACACCACAAGACCTTGCAGACCATTCAAAACAAAACCCTAAAAATCATCACAGGCTGCACAGCTACTACACCTACAGATCACCTACATCGAGAAACCAAAGTCCTCAAAGTCAAAGACCACCTAGACATGAGAGGCACTCAATTCCTGGCTGCAGCCTCCACAAACCAACACCATCCACTGCACTACATGGCAGCACACCCACAAACACCAAGTAATATAAAAACAACACCCAGGAAACTATATCACACACAAATACTGTTTTCTCTCCCTCCCTGCCCACCCTAAACCAGCTTCCAGAAGCACATCCATACTCATATCACTCGCCGTTCCATCCAATCACTCAACGACAACACGCAGCTGCGTGCACGACCTTCAGAAATCCATCCTTCCGAATCCTCCCATCCTCGCGAGGACAGAGTCCACCTGGCCTAATTGAGATGTGGGCACCATCCAGCTCTTCTGAGCTATCAGAAGAGACTGGATGGCTCCATTGACGACACCTGCCCAGCATGTAACACAGCACCCCATACCATTAACCCGTAAGCGGCTGCAAAGCTCTTAAGAGGTTTTACTGGGCAACGGCGGCAAAGCTCTTAAGAGGGAGGCCTAAAAAAAAAACTTTAAACAGCCCCAGTAGCACTAAACAAGTTTTATTTTTTTATTTGTTTTCCCTATACCTCATATCACTCCTCCACATCCCCTCCTTCCTCCCTTTCCCCTCCCCCTTCAATTATCACCTATTTTCCCTGTTATTCCCTAATTCGTTGGTATATGTTTGTGCTAACATTAGCAAACTGTGTGGGGGATGTGCTTACGTGCCTAGCGGGTGTGTTACATGACCGAGTGTGTGTATGAGTAGGCTCAGTGTGGCTTGAGGCCTCGTGGAGGGAGGGCTTGCCTCAATTTTCTCAATAATTCATGAATGGGATGGTCCATCTATATTCGCGATTTTGACCAGAAAAATTATATTTTCACTTGTTTTATTGTTGTTACAGGTTACTACAGTAAACTTCCGTTAATCCGAAGGGCAGCGGACCGGCCCTCGTTCGGATTAGTGGATTTTTCGGATTATCGGACTTTACCCCAATGAACCTGTGTATTAATGGCCTGACGAAAACATTGAGGCATTAGGCCACCCAAATGACACACACACATATCATATGTTCATGAAATAACTTCAAAAGTTTACCATTGTCATTGTAGCCTATTACCTACTTCAAAACATTCAGATTAATGGTCAAAGGAATCTGCTGATATAAACGTCTTCTTCTTCTTCTAAACACCATATGTCCGCATCGTCTACTAGCGAGTTTGTCTTGCTCTTGAAGATCAGATCAGATGTGGTTCGGGAAGTAATGCCTTAACAACGGCACTTCCCTGAGAGGTTCTTGTAATTTTCATTTTGTGATTTTCCTTTTGTGACGTGCTCTGTTATATTATATTGTATTGAAAGCACCCTTGTCTTGTTGTCTTGAAAGCACCCTTGGGACGCTCCGATCACTGAACTATAAATAGTAGCGTATCGGAACGTCCAAAGGTGCGTTTTCAAGCTCAAGACTAATACGTCCAAAGGTGCATTTTCAAGCTCAAGACTGAATGCGCTTGCAGAAAATGCGGTGCAAGCCAGTAGCGCATCGGAGCGTCCCAAGGATGCGTTCAAGAGCAAAACAAACTCTCTAGCAGACGATGTGGTGTTTACGTTTATATCAGTAGCTTCCTTTGACCATTAATCTGAATGTTTTGAAGTAGGTAATAGGCTACAATGACAATGGTAAACTTTTAAAGTGAATTCATGAACATATGATATGTGTGTGCTCCATTATGTGTCATTTGAGTGGACTAATGCCTCAAAAAGGGGACTTTGGGACTTCTTGAAATTCGGACCATCGGGTGAATTCGGATTTGGCCTCAAATTGAAAAATTCGGACTATTGGGAGATTCGAATCATCGGTCGTCGGATTAAAGGACTTTTACTGTATTTATTAGTGGCCCCTCCATCATTGACGAACATGCCTATTATATAAGGCACCCTCTTCAAACACTCATCCGCCGTAGTTTGAATCTACCGCGCAGAGCATCTAAAATATGAGGAGCCTTCATCATGAGCACACGCGACCTCACTCATGGCTTCAGTCATTATGAATTGGGTTCTCACTACGAAAAAACTTCGTAAAAAATAAAAACAAAAAGAAAATAAGAATAACTATTCAATAAGCTTTCCATAATATCGTGGATGTACTTGTGTGGATCTTTGACCAGACGCTTACTCAGGCGTCATTCTTCCTTCTCTGCTCTGCGCTCAGCCTGCCCGGACGTGTCTCCCCACGCTCCGTTGGTTCCGCATTTGTTGCGTCCCTAGTGAGTTTTTTCTAATTTTTTTACTCTGGGATGTATCGAGTAAGGTTAGGATATGCGTAGCAGAAGTGTCCTGGGCTGGTTGCCCGCAGTGCAGTATATTTTGGGTCGTGTGTTTGGGGCATCTATTTCGGATGTACCCTCGTGGTCCTGTTGTGGACAGGTGAACTTTTTCACTGTTAGCTAGCTTGGTGATGCAGGCGGCTTTCATTACGCGTTATTATTGCTTCCTTTTATCTTTCTGATGAGGTAGCTTATTTTTGCTGACGTTCCCAGCGTATCTTTCTTCACTTAGTGAAGTTTTTTCTAGGTCCCGAGTCAGTCTTCCCTTTGCCGGAAGTATTTGCTACAGTGGTGTGTTGACGGTGGTTCCTGTTGTGATATAATTCAGTGCTTTTTGTTTATATTACGACATGCTTACTTTTATGTCCGTCTGCCTAGGCCTAGCCAGCCTCTCGTAGCTTTGCCACATGTACAAGTGTTATTGATTTATGTTGTAAATATGTACTACAGTACTGTGTCATGTGTGTCCTGGTTTAGTTGTGTATTGGCTAATTCCACGGACTATTTATATGTCCTGGTTTAGTTGTGTATTGGCTAATTCCTCGGACTTGTTGGGCCCGGCGTTAGTTGTGTTTTGGCTACGCCTCGGTCTTGTGTTGCGTGCAGATGGTATCTGACGGGGTGGGTTTTTTCCGGCGGGTTTTACTCGGTTACACCATGAAAAACCCGGCTGGTTGCCGAGTTTTAGCCACGCGTGGTTTAAAAACAGGCTTGTTTCCCCGGCGAGTGGGTGTCTGTGGCTCCCCAGGACTGCGTCTCTGTGGTGCCTGTTTCAGGCCCCTTATGAATCCCAGCGGGATGGCTGTACCCATCTAACAGTGTTCATACGGACACGTGTTTGTAGTTTTTTCGGTTTTGCAAAGCCAATAAAAACCTAAGCTGTTGTTGTGTTTCCTCCCCGGCGATCTTTTACAAAGAAGTGGGGATAGGATTGGTTGGGGTTAACTTTAAATCATCCGGCGGGTGCAACCTGAAAGGGTGGGATGAACGAATTTACAATAGAAATTCAGTTTAGTTGACCAGACTTTGAGGGATGCATTGTGTATCACCTGCAACATACGGCGAATTAAGGCACAATTGGGGTTAACGTTTTCCCCGTAGAACTAGGGCAGCTGAGAGCGCCCATGAATTTACACTTTCTCCTCCACAATGCAGAACTTCTGCTTATCAGAATTCATTTATCCCCAGAGCTACTACTCTTTGGAATTCACGTCCCTCGAATTGCTTTCCACAAACTTACAATTTACAAATGTTTAAATCCAGTTGTTACAAACATTTTATGAATGGAGGATGCCTTTAGGCACATGGACCTTTTTGTTTTATCTGTGTTTTTCCTTCCTCCGTTCATTGTCTCTTTAAAAAAAAAAAAAAAAAAAAAAAACTATTATTCACACCCGGCGGGTGCTCCCTGGAAGGGTGGGAATAACGAATTTTCAATTCAGTTAGTTAACCAGACAATTGAGGGATACGTTTTGTATCGCCGCCTTCAGCTTAAGGCGTAATTGGGGTTAACAGTTTTTTAAAAACTAATATTCACGCCCGGCGGGTGCTTCCTGGAAGGGTGGGAATAACTAATTTACAATTCAGTTAGTTAACCAGACAATTGATGGTGGTGATGGGCTGGTCTATCAGAGTGAGAGCTGAGCAATCTCTGCCATACCCATAGCTTACTCTGACTTTTCCTTTAACTTATATATTTTCTAGATCTCAAGTGACGGCGTCTCTTCCGTGGATTGACCTCCCAATCTACCAAGATTGGAAGCCAAAGCGTCACATTTTTCCCTTGCCCCTCAACTTTCTCTTCATAATTGCTGAGGGGCACAGGGCCCTGGGTGGGGCTTTGGTTTCCCGGGCGTTTCCGCACCCTCCTCAGCCCCCCGCCATGGAGTGGCTTCGGTCACCCAGGCTTTATTGTGGTCGGCGGGGAGGGTTCTGTGGGGGCACTCGGTTATGGCCTTGGAATTGCTCAGGGCCTTGGGGCTGTTCGGCCAGGCAGCTTGGGGAACAACAACAACAACAACAACAACAACAACCAGACAATTGAGGGATACGTTTTGTATCGCCGCCTTCAGCATACGGCGATCTAAAAAGTTACTTCGGGAGAAGTTAGGTCTCGTATATGTGTCGGGCTTCCCAGTTTTTGATCCACGAGATAATTCGGGGGCCGGCGTCTTTTTTAGTTTTTTTTTTCCAAGATTGAATCCGGAAACAAACACCACCGGAAAGACTAAAATCAGTTATAAACGCCATGCGGGTCTTTATATTATGTCAGAGGGTATTCATAAATCTTTTTGGACAAGTTAAGGTAATTTGAAATCTTTTATTTAGGAACCCCACCGCGTAACGAGCCGTAGTCGTTGTGGATTGCGTCTCGTTACCCGGCGGGTTATTTAACACTTGTGTGCGGACATGTTGGATTAACCTTATGAGCATTAATTCCTGGAAATTTTCTTTTTTCCAGAGCTGGGTCCCGGCGGGTCTATACAGAACCTGGAGTAAGTTTCCCACCAGTCTCTGTCATGGCTACCTTTGCCCCGGTTTTTGCTTTATGCATTACGCCCTCCTGTTCAGGTATCCCTATTTTTGCGCACACCCTTTGTATAAAATGTGTTAAATGTCTCGACCGCTCAAGGGGTCTGTGGGTGATGCGAAACTGTACCTTTTGTTCCCAACTCAGTTTAAAAGTCTTACAAGACAATGACAAGACCGCAGCGGTCGCCTTACGGGAGGTCAGGCAGCAGATGACAGCTTATACTACTATTGTGGCTCATAAGTCACTTCAATGCGATAATGTCCAGTTATGGGATAAGTTACTAATTGAGCACCCTCCCCTTAAACGTCCCTCTAGAGTAACTGTTCGTAAACCAACAGAGACTGGACTGGGTTCTATACTTGCTCCAGCCCCAGGCACAGCTAAACGACAGCGAGAACCGACGCCCCCGGTGGCAGCCTCCTCGTCCCGGGCGAGATCTAAGTCCAGGTCCCCGCTTAGGCAGCAGCCGCCGAGTCTCTCTTCTTCACCAACGAGCAAGAAGAGTAAGACAGAGGGGTCAACGAGTGAACATAGCGAGAAATCCTCTAAACCCAAGAGCAGTTCGCGGTTGCACCGTAGCCACAAATCTTCCCGGAAGGACTCACATGATTGAAGGGCCTCCCGGCGTTCACCGGAGTCTAGTGCCTCTCGTCATACCTCTACCCCCGACAGAGCTAGTGTGCAATCTCATAGGGGGAATTTAGTACCAGTACCAAAAGATAGTTTACCTCTTAGTATTTTAACTCTAGATTTGTAGAGTTCAGTGGACAGTGATCGTCCACTGGCAGAGTCAAGTGGGAACTCCATAATTGAGGGTATGTCAGACTCGCAAGGGAGTGCAGGCCAAGGCCTGGGTGTTTGGCAGTTTTCTCGACCTATGGCTAGAACTACACAAACAGTGGCTGATGTCCACAGGGACGCGGCGATCCCATCATCTATTCCTGACTTGTTTTTACAACAAGATGAGACTCCGGCTTCGGCGGAATCCTCTCGTGGTGAGCCGGATGACAAAGACGATGTATCTATTATCTCATACATGGAAGTGCAGGAGTCAGGGTCAGTTTTAGACGCCGCACAGGATCGTAATGATTCACCTTTGAGTTCATCATCGAATAAGTTTGTCACAGCAGAGGAAATAGATGGGCTGCTAGTTTATGCTCTCACTAAAATTTTTGCCCAACAGCCGGTGACTCCTACAGTGGACTTGGGAGCTCCTATGACAGGTTCTAACGTCTGGTCTCTGATCACTTCTATTGCTTTGACTCAGATCCCTCACCCTCCCTCTATATCACCATCAGTGGTCACTAGGCCTGCTACGGCGGCACTGACTACTTCGAATGTAAGGGTTATAACGGATGTCAATCCACCCCCTTTAGATAAAGCACCTATGAGAAAGGTAGCTATGCCCTTACTGTACGGCCCAGATGAGTCATGGGTTCACTTGATCCCCACTAATCCAGAGGTCGCTCAACCTACCTTGTCAGGGGAACTTCCGGTACCACGTGAGTGGGTAATACAAGGCAATAAATCTAAAAAATTAAGGGCCTTGGATACTTTGGGGAATGTACTAGATGTTAATGTTAAGGCCATTCCTAATTATTATCACCAGGACTATTTTGTTTATACTGCTAAACCTGCCCTGCCCCCTGCCTCAGCTTCGAAACTGTTTTCTGACTGGTCCAAGCACGATGGTTTTAATGACATAAAAACACTGTCAACCCTCACACCAGAACTTGATTTGCAAACTGTCACAGACTCAGCCGCCAATCCAGTGTTGAAGGTGGGGCAGTTGGGTCCGGGACCTTGGGTGGATTGGGAAACGGAGGCTCAGAACTTTGCGACCACCTTCACCTCAAAAACTTCCCACCAGATCCCTCAGGATAGTCATTCTTGGTTTTCAATGCCAGTGTGTTCTGCCGGCGGAGTCCCTTCGTCTTTGTTTGATTTCTTAGCTGCCCCCAAAATCAATTTATGTGAACTCAAGGATCCTTTCACTACCCCTACCCCTACTCACCTAGACCGAGAATTTAGGCTACGGGGGAAAGCATTTAGACTGTTCTCACAGTACATTGTGACGCAACAGGTGGCTAAATCGATGCTCCGGTCCACTCAGGCAATCGCAGACGCGGATGCTAGAAGATCGGTTGAACTGTCTCGGCGACTGCTCCTTCAGTCGTCAATTCAGTCATTGGGTGACATACGCACAGCCTTGCTTGAGGCGGTGCGAGCACGACAAGATCTCAGGATGTCCTTAGTTCGGAGGCTTCCTGATCGTATTGCAAATCAGGTGGTCATGTCACCAGTGCTCACTCCCTCTTTAATGTCCCCTGAGGTGTGGAGAACCATTTTTAATATGGCTCAGGCCTTTAAACATAGTCCCACCCCTTCTAAGAAACCTGCCTTTAACTTCCCCAAACCCAAGCCAGTCGCAAAAGCACAGCCGGGGGAATCTAAGCCCTTTCATCTACCTAAGCCCTCCTCCACTCAAGGTCAGTACAGGTACAAACAGGGTAAGTTTACAGGTCAGAAAGGACGAGGCTATAATAAACCAGGTCAGGGCACGTCTTCTGCCAACGCCAGCCAGCCGGCGAAGCGTCCACCACCACCACCTCCACCACCATCAAAAAACTAATGTCTCTCTCATTCCCGGGGCCGGTCTTAAGGCGGGTGGATCCAAGGGTAGTACAGCCGGCGAACCCTTGTCTGCTAACTGGGTCGTTCCGAACGTGTCACCAAGCATGGCCGTTAAACACTTGGGCAAGGATGGTGGCACGCAAAGGCATCACTTGGCAGTGGCTCCAGCGACCTCGTTTACGTCAGCCGACAACGGCGAATCTAGTTTCTTTAGAGGTGGAGTCACTGGTCACGGAAATGATGGCCAAGAATGTCATCATCCCGGTCCCTCAAAATTACCCAGTCTTCACATCCAAGCTATTTTTGGTTCCCAAAAGGGACAGTGTTCAGATGAGACCCGTCGTAGACCTGTCGTATCTGAACCTTCACATTCACAATGAGTCATTCAGGATGTTAACAGTGCACCAAATCAGGCTAACACTTCCGCCGGGAGGTTGGATGTGTTCCTTAGACCTGACAGACGCTTATTGGCACGTCTCGGTAAACAAAAGATTTCAAAGATTTCTGGCCTTACGGATCAGGAATCAAACTTATGTTTTTCAGAGGATGCCATTCGGTTTGAATCTGGCACCTCGCTTATTCATGAAATTAGTCCGGCAAGCACTGATGCCATTGTTACAACAAGGGATCAGGATTTTATGGTACCTAGACGACTGGCTGGTGGTGGCAGAGACAGAGCAAGTATGCATAAATCATGTCAACATAACATTAAAACATGTCAAAACTCTAGGGTTCAAGGTAAATCTGGTAAAGTCAAACCTTGTTCCCTCACGAGTAGTTCAGTGGATAGGGCTGGTTTGGGACACAGCTGCTCTCACTCTGAGTCAGAGTGTGGACAATCGAAACAGATTTCGCAGGAAACTGTTCAGGTTCCTTCACAGTCTGACTACGACACGCAGAATCTGGGAGTCTCTGGTCGGCTCTCTCAACTGGATTCAACTAACTGTAATGTTGGGCCGTTTGAAAGTAAAGCGTTTAATATTGGAGGGCAACAGATATTTTCCGCTATTGCCGGCGAAAAAATTATGGCCCATACCAAAATTAATCCACAACTTACTAGCGGTCTGGGCGAAGAGGGAAATGTTGCCCTCGGTAATGTCATGGACCTCTCCTCCGCCGACGGTATGGGTAGACACGGATGCGTCAGGAACGATAGGTTGGGGTTTTCAGTCAAACCAAGGGCACCAGGGTCAAGGGCTTTGGTCCCATTTAGAAATCTCCCACATCAATGTCAAGGAATTACTAGTCCCCTTATATTTCCTTCAGGCTCACGGCTCTACTTTACGGGGCAAGGCGGTGGCCTTCAGAATGGACAATCTGAATGCGGTTCACTGTATTCAGAAACAAGGGTCAACGAGATCTCGAAAGTTGCTAAACGTGTCGGAAGAGATATTTACTCTAGCCAACAGGCTGGACATTCATCTTCATGCATCTTATCTCCCAGGCGTAGCAAACGTCTGGGCAGACGCTCTGTCTCGGAGACAGAGCACAACAGTAGAATAGGCGCTCAAGCAACCCATTTTCAACCAAATGATTGCAGAGCTTTACCATCCACAAGTGGATCTGTTCGCGTCCAAGGAGACTATATAGACAAATATAGACTTTTCCTGAAAGTATATGAAGAAGGGATACATAAATATGTCCCAAGGTTCCAATCAGGGGTAAAGAAGGAAAAAGAATGGTTCAATATAAGATGTAGTAAGGCACAGGATAGAAGAAACCGAGCCTGGAATATAGCACGGAAGAGACATAGTGAAAATAACTGGAATAAGTACAAGGAGAAAAGAAATGAATACGTAAAGATACGACGCGAGGAACAATATAAATATGAAAGGAATATTGTAGAGAAGTGCAAAAATGAGCCAAAACTATTTTATAGATTTATAAATGGAAAAATAAAAACAAAGACTAAGAGTTGGTACAAACAGCTATGAGAAAGATAAAGAATTGTGTGAAGTTATGAATGAAAAGCTTCAGTCAGTGTTTGTAAAAGAGGAGGAGTTTATAGAACCTGATAGAGAAATGAGAACACCACAGATGCCTGAAATGAAAGTGACAAAAAGTGAAGTGCTGAAATTGATGCAGGATTTGGACGTGAGGAAATCAATGGGACCAGATGGAGTGGCTGGATGGATCCTCAAAGAATGTGCGGAAGAGTTAGTGGAACCAATCTATGAAATCATCAAATCTTCACTGAATGAGGGAGACCTGCCAGTGGAATGGAAGAGAGCTAACATAGTACCAATTTACAAAGGAGGAGACAGAGAAACCGGTGTACAGACCGGTGTCCCTCACCAGCATTGTTTGTAAAATTTGTGAGAAAATTATAAGGAAAAAGTGGACACACTTCATTGAGGGACAGGGGGTGCTTAGCGAGAAACAGTTTGGATTCAGGGAACGGAGATATTGTGTATCTAATTTATTAAGCTTTTATAGCAGAGTTGTAGATGTTACACAGGAGAGAGAGGGATGGGTTGACTGTGTTACCTGGACCTGAAAAAGGCCTTTGACAGGGTGCCTCACAAAAGGTTATTGTGGAAATTGCAGGTTGTTGGAGGTGTACATGGTAGGATGTTAAAATGGATGGAAAACTTTTTAATAGGAAGAGAAATGAGGACCACGATACGAGACGAATATTCACAGTGGAGGAGTGTGACGAGCGGAGTACCACAGGGATCAGTGTTGGGTCCGATAATGTTCCTACTTTATGTAAATGACATGCCAGAAAACTTGAATAGTCATATGAATATGTTTGCGGATGATGCTAAGATCATGAAGAATGTCACCTGTATAGAAAGTTGTCAGGATCTTCAAAAGGACCTAGATGAGTTGCACAGATGGAGCCAAACCTGGAAAATGAGTTTCAATGCAGAAAAGTGTCATGTTTTGGAAGTGGGAACAAGTGAGATAAGGCCAAGCTGGGAGTACAAACTAGGAATTGAAATAATCGGCAAAACACGGCATGAGAAGGACCTTGGAGTGATAATACAAGATGATCTATCCCCGGAGAAGCATATTAACATGATCATTGGAGGAGCATATGGAATAACCAATATGAGAGTGGCATTTAACTATTTGGATGAAGAAATGTTAAGAAAACTGATAATGACTATGATAAGACCAAGATTAGAATATGCAGCAGTGATATGGTCACCACATTTGAAAAAACATATAAACAAATTAGAGAAAGTCCAAAGGATAGCAACGAAGATGATCCCAAGATTGAAGGAGTTGACATGAGGAGAGACTTAAGACACTACAACTGCCTACCTTGAAAGAGAGAAAGGAACGAGGCGACTTAATAACGATGTTCAAGGGAGTAAAAAGTTTGGAACGAGTAGATAGGGAAGATCTATTCATGAGGGATAATGGAAGGACAAGAGGGCACGAGTTTAAGCTGAGGAAGGGCAGATGTCGTAAGGACACAAAGAAATTCAGCTTCCCCATAGGAGTATAGAGACTTGGAACAACTTGGAGGAGGAGGTGGTGAGAGCGAGGAACATTAACATGTTCAAATCTAGGTTGGATAAAAGTAAATATGGAAATAGGGCAACATAAGTTATGATATGTTAGTCCAAAATACTGGGAACTGGGAATATCCATTACGATACTTGTCTAAGTAAAATGGATTGATTATAAAGTAACTAAGACAGGACAACACGAGCGCTGCTCAATTCCTGTAAACTACAAATAGGTAAATACAAACTCCCACTATACCTCACCCGCCGGACGATAACGCCGGCAGGGGGGCCAGACGCACTGGTGACAGACTGGAACAGGTGGAGTTCCATCTATCTGTTTCCGCCGCCAGACGCGTCTCTAATGTGCCATGTAGTAAACAAACTACGGGATTATCGGGGCTTAGTCTCGATAATCGCGCCCCTGTGGCCGGCGCAGTTGTGGTACCAGCAATTGAAAACGTGGTGCCCGGACCCGGTGTCGCTCCCGGTCGGGTTTTTCCACTTAGACACGATTGGCAACCTAGCGACCTCGCTGACTTTTGCATTATGGACATTCAGGAGGCCAAGTGGCTAGCACCGTATGGTAGAGAGGTGACCAATAAATTATTGAATCAATATACTCAGTCTACAAAACGACAGTACCAATTGCATTGGCAAGCCTTTACTTCTTGGATCCTTAGAACAGAACAAACGGTGCCCTCGGTGGCGTTAGTTTTTAATTATTTAAATTATCTGTTTGAGTAGAAACGTTTATCTGTGGTAACGTTAAAAAATAACTTAACAGCGATTAGGATACCATTTTGGGACCTTACCGGTCTCTCAATACCAGTTGCGGAGGAAACAGGTTTTATGAGGGCATGTTTTAAACTCCGTCCACCTCCCCGTCAGCTCATGCCTACTTGGTCTCTGGACAAAACATTGTCATTACTTCACTCCCGTCTGTACCAAAATACTGCAGATTTTACATTACTCTTAAAATAGGCGGTATTCCTTTTGGCTTTGGCCACCGGGAACAGAGTGTCAGAGCTGGCGGCGATGAGCAACACACCTAATTGCCTCAGGTTTGGTAGGCTTAATGATTGTATTCACATTGCACCTTCCCCAGGGTTTGTAGCCAAGAATGAGCACAGTGCACGCGTGTTTTCAGAGTTCACTGTGCCGGCGTTGAAAAGGGGAAAGGTGCACCATAATTTATGTCCAGTGCAAGCTCTAACCAAATATTTGAGGGTAGCTCCTCTAAACCCCCAGGGTGCTTTATGGGTGGCAAGTACGGGTAAGCACTTACTGAAGCGTAGATTGGCTTCTCTTTTGGTCGAGGTCATTAAAGAGAGTAATCCCGGCGTTGTGGGTAGGGCCCACGATTTACGCAAATGGGCAGCCTCTTTGCGTATCCTTAAGAATTTTTCTGTGGAAGATATTACGTCCACGCATTTGTGGGCCTCTAATCATACGTTTTTGACTCGGTACCTGTCAGTAGCTCTAGACAAACCTTCCTTGCCATGTATAGCTTTAAGGCAGAGGGTCTAGGTGGCCCTTAAGTCACTTTTTGTTTTAATTTCAAGGAAAGGGGGGGGGGGGGTGCAGTCAGTGTAACATAGGACACCCTAGACCCCGCCGGAGTATAAAGAGCTGTGATACGAGTATGAGTAATGTGATATGAAAATTTCTCTGTTCTATTCAGGGTGGGAAATTGTGCTAGTACAATGTTGGTACAAACAACAGTGTTGTTATATTAGTTTTGCCTGTAAAAGCAATTTATTTTTAAGCATTGGATATATTTTACCAAATATATCCACGAGTATTATGGGATTATATGTGCACATGTAAACTTATAAGTTTTTATTTTTCACCACTTATGTTGAGTGGGGTGCCTTTTTAACTTGCAGATCTGTTCACAGAGTCTCAAGAGTTAACCTTTTGTATCAAGCAGGCTTCTTTGAAGCATGCCCCTGCTTGACCCCCTTTTTGTATATATGTGCTGCGCCATTAAATATATATTTTTCAAAGTAAGAATACTATGTGGTTGTTTGATTATCTGCTTTTGCTAGAGTTATGATATGATTACGAATGTCCCCCTCCAGTCTTAGAAATCAGGCATGTTCGTCAATGATGGAGGGGCCACTAATAAATTATAGGTTTGACTCCTGTAAGGAGATAAAGAAAACCTAATATTTAGTAGTGGCCCCGTAATCATTGACGACTGGGGCCCTCCCGACCATCCCCTTCCCATTCGTTGATGTATTAAGGATTTTGGTTACTTGGTATGTCAGTGAAGGAAGAATGACGCCTGAGTCAGCGTCTGGTCAAAGATCCACACAAGTACATCCACGATATTATGGAAAGCTTATTGAATAGTTATTCTTATTTTCTTTTTCTTTTTTTACGAAGTTTTTTCGTAGTGAGAACCCAATTCATAATGACTGAAGCCATGAGTGAGGTCGCGTGCGCTCATGATGAAGGCTCCTCATATTTTGGATGCTCTGCGCGGTAGATTCAAAACTACGGCGGATGAGTGTTTGAAGAGGGTGCCTTATGTAATAGGCATGTTCGTCAATGATTACGGGGCCACTACTAAATATTAGGTTTTCTTTATCTCCTTACAGGAGTCAAACCTATAATCTTCATAGTGAAGGTAAAATAGGCTCATATGAATAAGTAATAACGATATTTATCGTAAAATGACGATTATAGGCCTGAATGGAGCCAATATGCTCGCCCATGGGGAGCTAGTTCAATACCCCCCCCTCGCCGTTTTCGGGTTAAACACATCATAGAAGACTGCATTCCACACACTCACTTATGCCAATAACATAATCTAAACTCCTTGAGAGCCCTGTGGAAAAGCCCGATCGTGGCCATGGCCTTCCTTAGGGACTCGGGGCTGTTCGGCCAGGCAACCTAGGGAACTACAACAACAACAACTTCCACTGGGAATTCTTCGTTCAGACCCCCATTCACTAACTGCTGCCTGTGATCCCTCATACATTTTCATTATCACATGCACCAACCACTCCTCTAATATGGTGATAGGCTGGTCTATCAGAGTGAGAACTGAGCGATCTCTGCCATACCCATAGCTTACTCTGACTGTTCCTTTTACTTACATATTTTCTAGATCTCGAGTGACGGCGTCTCTTCCGTGGATTGACCTCCCAATCTGCCAAGATTGGAAGCCAAAGCGTCACATTTTTCCTTTGCCCCTCAACTTTTTCTTCATAATTGCTGAGAGGCACAGGGCCCTGGGTGGGGCTTTGGTTTCCCAGGCGTTATGGCACCCTCCTCAGCTCCCCGCCATGGAGTGGCTTCGGTCACCCAGTCTTTATTGTGGTCGGCAGGGAGAGTTCTGTGGGGGCGCTCAGTTATGGCCTTGGCCTTGCTCGGGGCTTTGGGGCTGTTTGGCCAGGCAGCTTGGGGAACAACAACAACAACCACTCCTCTAATCTGAGTTTTCTCATAGCCCACTACATTACTTCCCTTGGCACCTGTTCATAGGCCTTCTCCAGGTCTACAAAGACTAGGTACAGTTCCGAGCATATGAAACAGAGACGCTGTACCAGCCTGTGTCCTCAGCCACGTTGAATCCCCGAGGGGGGGGGGGAATAGAATTGATAGGAAGGAAGGCAGAGGACAGTGGCTGGGCTAGGAGAGGTGGGGTAACAAATGCAATATAAGGTGGAAAGAGGGGGAGGGGGGGGGGGGACATAATGCTAACCCAAACCCACTTTACCTCGAATGAAGTATTTATGAGTTAAACTTAAAGTGTTCCGTTTTTTATTATATGATAAACTATAGCTGTTAAATCTGTAATGGAGCATTATCATAAATAATCAGAGAAAATTGTTCAAAGACTTACATGAAATGGTACGGATGAGAACAGAGTAACTAACTGTACGGGTTTTGGCAGTTTGTAGTTGGCCGGATTGTTAACACCAAGTATCCAAGTGATACCGTATGCATATAAGAGGCTTCTTTATATTCTTTAGCTATAATTATATAATATAACTTCCTTACCCCTTTAATTACTCAATACTGTACACCTTATGAAGTGGACCCCACTGTCATGTGCCGTTGCTGTCATAAGCTTGTGGATCAGTCAGAATTAAATTGAATACACCTGCTAACTTAAACTAATATAGTTATGCCTTTTATTGAATCAGTGCGATCTGACCTAATCTGTTGGTGCGCCTTTTCCTCCTTTCCTCAACATATCAAATCATAGACGACGTCAATATATTTACCCCATCAATAGCAGATTTTACAATATGTTCAGATTACTATGATTTGTAGTATATTATCAATTAATATTGTTGTATATAAGTATCAGCATAGGCTACTCTTACTACCCCCCCTGGTACTACTCTCCTTGTCGCGGGTGGGGGGCTTCGGGGCCGGCGACTGGGGCTTAATGGGGGAGGGATGTGGTTGTTTCCCTCCTTCTCCCCTCCAGCTTTTGTCCTCAGCTTGACTAATTGTGAGTAGTTTTTCTTTCCTCATTCTATGTTTTTCCCCTTCTATTCTTATTCTGTCCCATTCGGCTGTCTTCGGGCATCCTATATCTCATGTCTCCCTGGCCTGGCTAGGTAGTTGACTCCTGACCCGTTTTGTCTCTTCGGTTGCTGATGTGGCCGAACTGACTTGATTCCCTTCGGTAATGCATTTTTTGCTGCTCGATGTGATTTTTTCTACCTTCGACCTGATCTCTCATTCTTCGCCCTGATCACTTCTCGGTTGGTGTTGCGGTGTAGCAGTTCTTGCCTAATCCTTCGGCCGTGCCCTATAAGAGCTCTACTGTGGAGCTCATGTGGTCCGGCTGAACTGGTGAAATGGCGGGAAATGTCTGTGTGTCTTTACCTTCCTCGATTTGTTCCCCTACTGCCCTTCCCTATCTATCTTGACTCGTTTAGTTATATACTTTGATCGAATCCTTCGGACCAGCCCCATGAGAGTTCTTTTGTGGAGCTCAGTGGTCTGGTTATACTAATATTAAAAAAAATAAAATAAAATAAATACTCTTGCTACGATATACAAGTACAGTAGAACCTCGTTTATCCGGCACGCTCGGGGGGGGGGAGAGCATGCCGAATAACCCATAATTCCGTTGTATTGAGAGTTACTCTTAAGGCCTAGGCTATAGATAGGCCCGCCATGAGCATCGTCGATCGCCGACACTCGGTGCCGTCTGCTTACTCTTTTTTTGCTAGAAGACTATATTTATTAGTGGCCCCTCCATCATTGACGAACATGCCTATTACATAAGGCATCCTCTTCAAACACTAATCCGCCGTAGTTTGAATCTACCGCGCAGAGCATTTAAAATCTGAGGAGCCTTCATCATGAGCGCACGCGACCTCACTCATGGCTTCAGTCATTATGAATTGGGTTCTCACTACGAAAAAACTTCGTAAAAAATAAAAACAAAAAGAAAATAAGAATAACTATCCAATAAGCTTTCCATCATATCGTGGATGTACTTGTGTGGATCTTTGACCAGACGCTGATTCAGGCGTTATTCTTCCTTCTCTGCTCTGCGCTCAGCCTGCCCGGACGTGTCTCCCCACGCTCCGCTGGTTCCGCATTTGCTGCGTCCCTAGTGAGTTTTTCTCATTTGTTTACTCCGGGATGTATCGAGTAAGGTTAGGATATGCGTAGCAGGAGTGTCCTGGGCTGGTTGCCCGCAGTGCAGTGTATTTTGGGTCGTGTGTTTGGGGCATCTATTTCGGATGTACCCTCGTGGTCCTGTTGTGGACATGTGATCTTTTCACAGTTGAGTTAGCTTGTGATGCAGGCGGCTTTCATTACGCGTTATTTTATGCCTTTTATCTTTCTGATGAGGTAAGCGTTGCTTCTGACGTTCCCAGCGTATTTTTCTTCACTTAGTGAAGTTTTTTCTGGGTCCCGAGTCAGTCTTCCCTTTGCCGGAAGTATTTGCTACAGTGGTGTGTTGGCGGTGGTTCCTGTTGTTATATTTCCAGTGTTTTTTGTTTATATTTCAACATTTCTTATGCCGTCTACTTAGGCCTAGCCAGCCGCTCGTAGCTTTGCCACATGTACAAGTGTTATTGTTTATTTTATAAATATGTCCTACTGTGTCATGTGTATCCGGGTTTAGTTGTGTATTGGCTCATTCCACGGACTATGTATGTTTCCTGGTTTAGTTGTGTATTGGCTAATTCCACGGATTATTGTGTGGCCCCTAGGCTAGTCGTGCTTGGCTTTCTCTCGGGTCCTAGGTGCGTTCAGATGGTTTCTGAACGGGGTGGGTTACTTTCCGGCGGGTTTTTTCTCGGTTACACCATGAAAAAACCCGGCCGAGAGCCGTGTTGGACCACGCGTGGTTTCAACACAGGCTTGTGTCCCCGGCGATGAGGTGTCTGTGGCTCTCCAGGACTGCGTCTCTGTGTTGGTGCCTGTTTTCAGGCTCCCTTTGATTCCCGGCGGATTGGCTGTACCCATCTAACATTGTTCACGCGGACATATGTTATGAAGTTTTTCTACCCAGTTTTACAAACCACAGGAAAAACCTAGCTGTTGTTAAGGGCTTTCCTCCCCGGCGATCTTTTACAAAGAAGTGGGGACAGGAACTTATGGGGTTAACGTTTTGACATCTCCCCCGGCGGGTGCACCTTGGTAGGGTGGGATGAACGACTGGGTCATTCAGTTAGTTAACCGATCCATTTTAGTGATACTATATGTATCGCCGCCTTCACACTTACGGCGATCGAAGGTTCAATTAGGGTTAACATCTTTTTTCACACCCGGCGGGTGCTCCTGGGAGGAGGAAATAAGGAATTTACAATTCAATTTCGTTAACCAGTTAATTGAGAGATACGTTAATGTATCGCCGCCTTCAAACTTACGGCGATCTTTTGTGACAATTCGTTAGAAATCAGATCTCGTATCAGCCTGCCCTGTGTTATTCTGCTAAATAATTCAGGTGCCGGCGTCTTTGTGGGGGGTTGTTTTCCAAAATTGAATCTTGAAACAGTCACCACCGGAAAGACTATAAACGCCATTCTGGTCCTTTATATTATGTCAGAGGGTATTCTTCACTTTCTTAAAGACATGTTTAGATATTCTGAAATCTTTATAGAACCCCGCCGCGTAGCGAGCTGTGATCGTTGTGTCATTACATCTCGTTACCCGGCGGGTTATTAACACGTGTGTGAACATGTTGGGTTAACCTTATGAGCATTAATTCCTGGAAATGTTCTTTTTTTCCAGAGCTGGGCTCCGGCGGACCAATACAGACCCTGCAGTAGTTTCCCCCACCAGTCTCTGTCATGGCTACCTTGGCCCCAGTTTTTACTTTATGCATTACCCCTACCTGTGCCGGTATCCCTATTTTTGCGCACACTCTTTGCATCAAGTGTGTTAAATGTCTAGACCGTTCAAGGGGTCTGTGGGTGATGCGCAACTGTTCCTTTTGCTCCCAATTAAGTGTCAAGGTCCTCCGCGACAATGATAAGACCGCAGCGGTCGCCTTACGAGAGGTTAGGCAACAGATGTCAGCGTATACTACGATTGTGGCTCATAAGTCACTTCAATGTGACAACGTCCCTCTTTGGGATAGGCTTCTTTTCGAGCACCCTCCCCCTAAACGTTCCTCTCGAGTAACTAGTCGTAAGCCGGCGGAGACTGGTCAGGGTTCTATTTATTAGTGGCCCCTCCATCATTGACGAACATGCCTATTACATAAGGCATCCTCTTCAAACACTAATCCGCCGTAGTTTGAATCTACTGCGCAGAGCATTTAAAAACTGAGGAGCCTTCATCATGAGCGCACGCGACCTCACTCATGGCTTCAGTCATTATGAATTGGGTTCTCACTACGAAAAAACTTCGTAAAAAATAAAAACAAAAAGAAAATAAGAATAACTATCTAATAAGCTTTCCATCATATCGTGGATGTACTTGTGTGGATCTTTGACCAGACGCTACTGCAGGCGTCATTCTTCCTTCTCTGCTCTGCGCTCAGCCTGCCCGGACCTGTCTCCCCACGCTCCGCGGGTTCCGCATTTGTTGCGTCCCTAGTGAGTTTTTTCTCATTTGTTTACTCCGGGATGTATCGAGTAAGGTTAGGATATGCGTAGCAGGAGTGTCCTGGGCTGGTTGCCCGCAGTGCAGTGTATTTTGGGTCGTATGTTTGGGGCATCTATTTCGGATGTACCCTCGTGGTCCTGTTGTGGACAGGTGAACTTTTTCACAGTTAGCTAGCTTTGTGATGCAGGCGGCTTTCATTACACGTTATTGCTTCCTTTTATCTTTCTGATGAGGTAGCGTATTTTTGCTGTCGTTCCCAGCGTATTTTTCTTCACTTAGTGAAGTTTTTTCTGGGTCCCGAGTCAGTTCTTCCCTTTGCCGGAAGTGTTTGCTACAGTGGTGTGTTGGCGGTGGTTCCTGTTGTGATATAATTCAGTGCTTTTTGTTTATATTCCGACATGTTACTGTTATCCGTCTGCCTAGGCCTAGCCAGCCTCTCGTAGCTTTATCACATACAAGTGTTATTGATTTATTTTCTAAATATGTACTACTGTGTCATGTGTATCCTGGTTTAGTTGTGTATTGGCTAATTCCACGGACTATTTATGTGTCCTGGGTTAGTTGTGTTTTGGCTAATTCCACGGACTATGTTGGGCCCGGCGTTAGTTGTGTTTTAGCTACGCCTCGGTCCGGTGTTGCGTTCAGATGGTATCTGGACGGGGTGGGTTTTTTCCGGCGGGTTTTTCTCGGTTTCACCTTGATAACCCCGGCTGGTTGCCAAGTTTTGGCCACGCGTGGTTTAAAACAGGCTTGTTTCCCCGGCGAGTGGGTGTCTGTGGCTCCCCAGGTCTGCGTCTCTGGGGTGCCTGTTTCAGGCTCCTTCTGATTCCCGGCGGGTTGGCTGTACCCATCTAACAGTGTTCATACGGACACGTGTTGTTTGTAGTTTTTTCGGTTTTGCAAAGCCAATATAAAACTATGCTGTAGTTGTATTTCCTCCCCGGCAATCTGTTTCAAAGGAGTGGGGATAGGAACAATTGGGGTTAACTTTTAAACTTTATTCACCCGGTGGGTGCAACCTGGAAGGGTGGGATGACCGAATTTGCAAAATTCAGTTTAGTTGACCAGTCAATTGAGGGATGCTTTGTGTATCGCCTCCTTCAACATACGGCGCTTTAGGGCACAATTGGGGTTAACGTTTTTTAAACTATTATTCACACCCGGCGGGTGCTTCTTGCACGGATGAGAATAACTAATTTACAATTCAGTTAGTTAACCAGACTTTTGAGGGATACGTTTTGTATCGCCGCCTTCAACATACGGCGATCTAAAAAGATACTTCGGCAGAAGTTAGATCTCGTATATTTGTCAGGCTTCCCAGTTTTTTATCTACGAGATAATTCGGGGGCCGGCGTCTTTTTTAGGTTTTTTTTTTCCAAAATTTAATATGGAAACAAACACCACCGGAAAGACTTAATCACTTATAAACGCCATGATGGTCTTTATATATTATGTCAGAGGGTATTCATAAATCTTTTGGACAAATTAAGATATTCTGAAATCCTTTACTTAGGAAACCCCACCGCGTAGCGAGCTGTGGTCGTTGAGTATTACGTCTCGTTACCCGGCGGGTTATTTAACACCTGTGTGCGAACATGAGTGGGTTAACCTTATGAGCATTAATTCCTGGAAATTTTATTTTTCCAGAGCTGGGTCCCGGCGGGTCTATGCAGAACCTGGAGTAAGTTTCCCTCCAGTCTCTGTCATGGCTACCTTTGCCCCGGTTTTTGCTTTATGCATTACGCCCTCCTGTTCAGGTATCCCTAATTTTGCGCACACCCTTTGTATAAAATGTGTTAAAATGTCTCGTTTGGTGGGGGTTACCTTTCCGGCGTTTTTCTCGTTGCTCCGAGAACACCGTTTTTGTTTACCGAGTTTTAGTCAGGATGGCTAAAATAGGTAAGTTACCCCGACGAGTTTGGTCGCTTGAGGGCTCATCAGAAACTGCGTTTTCTGTGGTCGAGCCTGGGATCAGGCTTCCTGTGTTATTCATTGCTTTATGCATTACGCCCTCCTGTTATGTCTCGTTTGGCGTGGGTTACCTTTCCGGCGTTTTTTCTCGTTGCTCCGAGAACACCGTTTTTGTTTACCGAGTTTTAGTCAGGATGGCTAAAATAGGCAAGTTACCCCGACGAGTTTGGTCGCTTGAGGGCTCATCAGAAACTGCGTTTTCTGTGGTCAAGCCTGGGATCAGGCTTCCTGTGTTATTCCCGGTGAGGGGGGCTCCACACAGTTATTTTGTTTGGTCTTTCCCTCCCGGCGACCTTTTTACAAAGAGGTCTGGGGCAGGTATAAGTGGTTTGACATTGCATATAAAACCCGGCGGTTGTACCTTCGGGTGGTTATATTAACGAATTTGCGATTCGCGATAATTTGCCAAACAATTGATTGATACAATAGGGTATCACGGCCTTCAAGACGGCGATCTATGAGGGCTTCTGGCAGAAGCCGGATTAGAGATTAAGATAGGCTTAGACTTTTTATGGGATAAAAAGATGCCTGAATCTTACTAGTGTTTCAAGTGTAAAGGGATACTTGAAGGACTTCATCTTTAATAAAGATATGTTTCATCTTTATGAGGATTCAGAAGTTATGCTTAATTCTTTCGAACAGGTAAAAGATATGCTGAAATCCTTAATAAACAATTGGAACAATGTTGTTTGTTTGTTTAGTCTTTCTCTCCCGGCGACCTTTTTACAAAAAAGGTCTGGGGCAGGTACAATTGGTTTGACATTGCATATAAAACCCGGCGGTTATACCTTCGGGTGGTTATATTAACTGATTAGCAATTCGCGATCATTTGCCAAACAATTGATTGATACAATAGGGTATCACGGCCTTCAAGACGGCGATCTATGAGGGCTTCTGGGAGAAGCCGGATTAGAGATTAGGATAGGCTTAGACTTTTTATGGGATAAAAAGATGCCGGAATCTTACTAATGTTTCAAGTGTAAAGGGATACTTGAAAGACTTCATCTTTAATAAAGATATACTTCATCTTTATGAGGATTCAAAAGATATGCTTAAAATCTTCTGGACAGGTAAATATATCCTGAAATCTTTAATATGAAACTAAAGGAAAACGAAAAGTAGTGGTGGAGTGCTACGGTTCGTTGACCGGCGGTCTTGTGACACATATTTTGTACCATTTTTTGGGTGTAACCCTATGAGCATTAATCCCCGGAAAATTCTCTTTCCAGGGCGGAGTACCGGTGTTGCACCAGGTGACCAGGTAGTTCCCGGGGGCGGGGTAGTTTTCCCCCAGTCTCTGCCATGTCGGCACTTGAACCTCTCATTGCTGTATGTTCAACGCCGTTAAGATCAGGTATCCCTATATATTATTTTTATTTGTTAATGAAATAATTTAATCACTGAATAATAATAACCATATATATTTTCTATGATTATATTAGGATAATATTGTGTTTATTTATAGTAATTTATTTTAATACAATTAAATATAAATTAAATTAATTAGTATACTTTATGATTTTGCTCACCAGCTCTGCTTTCAATGTGTTAATGAGCTATGGGAGCTTTTAATTATCATAAACCTTTACAGGGCTCTCTTTTAGAGAGTATACCGAGCTCGCAAGCGAGGGACAACCACAGCCAAGGTGTATGGCGATACTCACAGTCCTGGCAGGACAGAACACATCCCTTTGTGACTCAACTAGTGCTGACGTCCACGGGATGCCGATGTACCATCTTCTACCCCAGTTTTAACATGGCAACATGTGGAGGTCCCGGCTTCGTCGTGATCTTCCCATGATAAGCCAGACTTAACGGATGAAGAACAACGATCTCTGGTCTCAGAGATGGAGGTTGAAGAGTCCAGTCACCTTCTAGGCGACTCTCAGGGTACTGTCGAATCTCCACGGAGTTCGTCATCGGCTAGGTATGTACCGGCGGAAGAGATTGATGGACTACTATTGAATGCACTTAATAGGTTCTTTGGCCCTACGCCGGAAACTCCTTCTGATACGGGAGATCCCGCGATGTCGACGAATGTGCGACCTCTGGCTACATCCTTTGCTTTAGCTAAAATACCTAGCCATCCGCTTGTGTCAGACCCAATTTCCAATGTGCCAGGCACAACAGCTCTCACTACTTCCACTGTGCGAGTCATATCAGACATATCTCCCCCTCCTTTAGACAAGGCGCCAGTCAAAAAACAGGAGCTATGCCTCTTTTTACGGGCCTGATGAGTCAGGGGTAGCAATGTTACGGAAATGTTTTGGATGTTCATATTAACCCTTAATTAGCGGCTCACCACATAAGTCGTATTTAATAAAGCTGGACTATGTGGCGGCGCTCGACATAGGTCGAGTGGCAATTTCAGCACGTAATGTTGCTGAGAGAGAGAGACAAGTGGTGGCACGAGAGTAGCGAGCGTATGACTGCTCCAGACCACCGCGGCGAACATACTGACACGAATCCCAGCTCCCTCCTCCCTCTCTCACTCGCTATATAAGGAATTGTATCGGGAAAGTGGCTAATTACATGCTTTTTGCACTCGCGTTGCACGGTTATTGCAAGAAAACTAGCCATCATAAAAGGATCGTTATGGTGTCATTCGAAAGCTCTGTTTATGCCCTTTCAGGGATAGGTACTTGTTTTACGTTCTGGGTCTTATTTAGGCATGAAAATGATCACGTAAACAGCCCTATTTTGGCTAAAAACACCCCGCTGGGCGGTACATATAAATAAACCGCATAGGCCGCTCGTAAGGTGTTAAGGACATTCCAAGTTATTATAACCATGACTTATTCTTACCACCAAATCCCTCCAGAACGCCATTCTTGGTTCTCTCTTCCGTACTGCTTGGCTGCCATTAGCACGCCTTCCCCAGCTTACCTAGACCGCGAGTTTAGGTTAAGAGGAAAAGCGTTTAAACTGTTTTCGCAATATATGGTTCCCAGCAAGTAACAAAGTCTCTGTTACGCTCTTCTCAGGCAATAGAAGCCGCGGAAGTCAGGAAAGCCATTGAACTTTCCCGGCGCTTGCTTCTCCAGACTTCCATCCAAGTCTTTAGGAGATATTCGGACGGCCTTATTAGAGGCAGTTCGAGCAAGGCAGGATCTGAGGATGTTCTTAGTGAAGAAACTTCTTGACCGTATTGCAAGCCAAGTAATTCTGTCTCCAGTTCTAATTCCTTCTTTGATTTCACCAGCAGTTTGGAAGACTGTTTTCAATTTGGCACAAGCATTCAAGCAAGGTCCCCGCAAGCCCTGATGCCCTTGTTAGAACAAGGGATCAGGGTCTGGTGGTATCTGGGCGACTAACTGGTGGTGGCAGAAACAGAAAGTTACGCATCAGTCATGTCTACGTTACGTTAACCATCTCATATCTCTAGGATTCAAGGTCAACTTAGTAACAGTCAAACCCTTGTTCCCCCACGAGTATTTCAGGGGATAGGGCTGGTCGAGGACACAGCTTCTCTCACTCTGAGTCAGAGTGTGGACACTCGAAACAGATTTCGCAAAAACTGTTTATGTTTCTCCACAGTCTGAATACGACACAGAAACTTTGGGAATCTCTAGTCGGTTCTCTCAACGGGGTTCAGCTAACTGTGAAGTTGGGCCGGTTGAAAGTCTAACGTTTAATCTTGGAGGGCAACAAATTTTTCCCACTATTACCGGCGGGATAGTATGGCCTATCCCAACGTTATTACACAACTTACTAGCGGTTTGGGCGACGAGAGAAAGGTTGCACGCAGTCATGTCATGAACCTCTCCTCCGCCGTCGGTATGGGTGGACATGGATGCGTCAGGCACGATAGGTTGGGGCTTGTAGTCAAACCTCGGGCATCAGGGTCAAAGGTTTTGGTCCCATTTAGAAATCTTCCACATCAATGTCAAAGACTTACTAGTCCCCTTATCTGTCCTTCAGGCTCACGGCTCTGCTTTACGGGGCTAGTCGGTGGCCTTCAGAATGGACAATCTGAATGTGGTTCACTGTATTCAGAAACAAGGGTCAATAAGATCTCGGAAGTGGCTAAACGTGTCAGAAAAGATTTTTATACTAGCCAACAGGCTGAACATTCATCTTCACGTATCTTATCTCCCAGGCGTTGCAAATGTCTGGGCAGACGCTCTGTCTCAGAGACAAAGCACTTCAGTGGAATGGGCGCTCTTGCGTGTGCGGAGCATGACCATCCACAAGTGGATTTGTTTGCGTCTGAGAAGACTTGCAAACTCCCACTGTACCTCACCCGCCGGACGATAACGCCGGCGGGCGGACCTGACGCTCTGATGACGGACGAGAACAGGTTGAGTTCCTTTTATCTATTTTCCGCCGCCAGACGCGTCTCTAATGTGCCACGTAGTCAACAAACTACAGGATTAGCGAGGCGTAGTCTCGCTAATCGCGCCCCTGTGGCCGGTGCAGTTTGGTACCAGCATTTGTACACGTGGTGCCCGCACCCAGTGTCACTCCCGGTCGGGTTGTTCCACTTAGAACACAATTGGCAACCTAGAAACCTCGCGGACTTGTTCATTATGGACATTCAGGAGGCCAAGTGGCTAGCACCATATGGTAGCGACGTGACCAAGATATTCACGAATCAATATACCCAGTCTACAAAGCGACAGTTTCAATCGCATTGGCAAGCTTTTATGTCTTGGATTCTTAGAACAAACCAAACTGCCCTCGGTGGCGTTGGTTGTTAATTATTTAATGTATCTGTTCATGCAGAAACATTTATCTGAAATTGATTTATGAGGGCAGGTTTTAAACTCCGCCCACCTCCCCGTCAGCTCAGGCCTACATGGTCTCTGGACAAAGCATCGTAGTTATTCTCGTTCCCGTATGTACCAAAGACTGCAGATTTTACAAAAGGGCAGTATTCCTTATGGCTTTGGCTACCAGGAACAGAGTATCTGAGCTGGCGGCAATGAGCAACACACCTATTTGCCTCAGGTTTGATAGGCTTCATGAGTGTATTCACATTGCACCTTCCCCAGGATTCTTAGCCAAGAATGAGCACAGTGAACACGTGTTTTCAGAGTTCACGGTGCCGGCGTTAAAAAAGGGGAAAGGTGCACCATCTTTTTTGCCCAGTGCAAGCTCTAACCAAATATTTAAGAGTGGCACCTCTAAATCACCAGGGTGCTTTATGGGTCGCAAGTCCGGGTGAACGCTTGATGGAGCGTACACTGGCTTCTCTCTTGGTCAAGGACTTTAAAGAGAAGAATCCCGGCGTTGTGCGTAAGACCCACGATTTACGCAAGGGGACAGCCTCTTTACGTTTCCTTAATAATCTTTCGGTGGAAGTTATTAAGTCCACACAGTTGTGGGCCTCTAATCAGGAGTTTTTTGACGCGATGCCTTTCAGTAGCTCTGGACAAACCTTCCTTGCCATGTATAGCTTTACGGCAGAGGGTCTAGGTGGCCCTTTTAGTCACGTTTTGTTTAATTTCAAGAAAAAGGGGGGGAGGGTGCAGTCAGTGTGACATAGGACACCCTAGACCCCTCCGGAGTATGTGTTCGGAACATACGAGCTGGGATACTGTTTGTAGGCATTGTTTTATAAAATTTCTCTGTAGTATTTATTGCAGGAAATTGTGCTAAAGGCCAATAGTAGTGTTACAACAATTCTTGTTGTAAGTAGCTTTGGTTGTGAAGCAATAGATTTTTGAGAAATCTCGGTAGTTGCAACTACGACTTTTACTTTTGAAGTATTTACTTCTCCATAAATACACGAGTTCAGTACTTCTATGAATGTACAAGAATTCATTTATGTTTGGTTATATTTTTAGGAATATATCCACTAGTTAATGGGGTTTATATGTGCACATGTAAACTTATAAGTTTTTAGTTTTCACCACTTACTTTAAGTGGGGTGCCTTCTTAACTAGCATATCTGTGTACAGAGTCTCAGAGTTAACCCTTTTTCAAGCAGGCTTCTTTGAAGCACGCTCCTGCTTGTACCCCTTTTTGAAGATTTAGGCTGTATAAAGTTTATGCACCCGAATATCTCTTTTTTACAAGAGTAAGAATACTATGTGGTTGTTTGATTATCTGCTTTTCTAGAGTTATGATATGATTACGAATGTCCCCCTCCAGTCTTAGAAATCAGGCATGTTCGTCAATGATGGAGGGGCCACTAATAAATTATAGGTTTGACTCCTGTAAGGAGATAAAGAAAACCTAATATTTAGTAGTGGCCCCGTAATCATTGACGACTGGGGCCCTCCCGACCATCCCCTTCCCATTCGTTGATGTATTCAGGATTTTGGTTTACTTGATATGTCAGTGAAGGAAGAATGACGCCTGCAGTAGCGTCTGGTCAAAGATCCATACAAGTACATCCACGATATGATGGAAAGCTTATTAGATAGTTATTCTTATTTTCTTTTTGTTTTTATTTTTTACGAAGTTTTTTCGTAGTGAGAACCCAATTCATAATGACTGAAGCCATGAGTGAGGTCGCGTGCGTGGAATGATGAAGGCTCCTCAGTTTTTTAAATGCTCTGCGCAGTAGATTCAAACTACGGCGGATTAGTGTTTGAAGAGGATGCCTTATGTAATAGGCATGTTCGTCAATGATGGAGGGGCCACTACTAAATATTAGGTTTTCTTTATCTCCTTACAGGAGTCAAACCTATAGTGTCTTCTGCTGCTACTACGAAACGTCCAAGAGAGCCTACACCCCCGGCGGCAGCCTCCTCGTCTTGGGAGAGATCTCGGTCTAGGTCACCTCTCAGACACCAGCCACCTAGTCTTGCCTCTTCACCATCGAGTAAGAAGAGTAAGACGGAAAGTTCCACCAGTGGTCACGGCGATAAATCCTCCAAATCAAAGAGTAGTTCACGGTCACACCGCAGCCATAAATCTTCAAAAAAGGATTCCCATGATAGAAAGGCCTCCCGACATTCGCCAGTTTCTAGTGCTTCTCATCGTACCTCTACCCCAGACAGAGTTTGTGTTCGGTCTCAAGGGTCCAGTATAGTGCCTGTACCTAAAGATGATTTACCCATTAACATTTTAACCCTGGAATTGGAGAGTTCGGGGGATCAGTGATTGAGAGTGTTTCAGACTCCCAAGGGAGTGTAGGCCAAGGCCTCGGTGTTTGGCGATTTTCTCGGCCGGGGTCTGACCACCCACTTCCGGCTCAAACTATTCACACAGTGGCTGACGTCCACCGGGACGCGGCGATCCCATCCTCTATTCCTGACTTATCTTGGCAACAAGGTACCCCAGCTTCGGCGGGATCTTCTCAGGAGGAACAGGATGATAAAGACGAGGTTTCAATGATTTCGGATATGGAAGGGCAAGAGTCAGGTTCAGGCTTAGACGCCGCGCAGGATATTAATGATTCACCAGTGAGTACATCATCAAGTCAATTTGTCACTGCACAGGAAATTGATGGGCTACTTAGTAATGCTTTATCTAAAAAAATTGGCCAACAACAGGAAACTCCCACAGTGGACTTGGGAGCTCCCACGACAAGTTCTACGGTACGGCCTCTGATGACTTCTATTGCTTTAACTCAGATCCCTCACCCTCCCACTCTGTCACCATCAGTGGTTACTGAGGTGGACGAAGAGGAACAACGAAATGCAAGACAGGAAATTACAAAGAGCAGAGAAGAGAGACAGAAACATAGCCTAGAACAAATTAAGACCAGATGTAGGGAAGAACTGAAAATGAGAGTTGAGATGGCACAAGACACGGGGGCTTCAAATTGGCTCACATCATTACCAATAAAGGAGAAAGGCTTCAGCTTAAATAAACAAGAATTCAATGATGCCGTAGCCTTGAGGTATGGGTGGCCAGTTTCGAACCTGCCGCTGAAATGTGCTTGTGGTGAAATAAACAACTCAGACCACTGTATGACTTGTAAGAAAGGAGGATTCATCTGTATCCGGCATGATGAAGTACGAGACATCACTTCACAAATGCTGGACGAGGTGTGTCATGATGTCAGAATCGAACCGGAACTTCTGCCTATGGACGGACAGCGCTTGGCCCACAATACTGCAAATACTTCAAATGAAGCAAGAGTGGACGTAAGTGCTCGAGGTTTTTGGACGAGGGGACAACGGGCTTTTTTCGACATCAGAATCTTCAACCCAAGAGCACAAACATATCGTGAGCGAGGACACAAGGCGGCATACTTGAGAAACGAAAGTGAGAAAAAACGCGCTTATGAAGAAAGAATTTTGAACAGGGATCAAGGAAGCTTTACTCCTCTGGTCTTCTCATCGTCGGGAGGTATGGGACCTTCTGCAAGTGTCTTCTATGCCAGATTAGCTGAACAAATATCGGAGAAAAAGCGCCAGCATAGAAGCCAAGTCATAACTTGGATGAGATGCCGGCTCTCTTTCTCTCTTCTCAGGTCTGCACTCCTATGTCTCAGGGGTACAAGGTCCTCCCCGCTACAGAGGACAAGAGTGAGAGACTTGGACTTTGAAATGGTCGTGGCGGAGGGACGAATTGGGGAACAACTAGGTTGATTGTAGGGAGGTACTGGTACAATAAGATAAACTACAATGTAACTAGAATAAGATAGATTGTACACCACTTTGTAACTGTCACCTTAATAAAAAAAAAAAAAAAAAGAAAAAAAAAAAAAAAAAAAAAAAAATAGAAGGAAACATGCTTACATTACTGAAATGTTTGTAAAAAAAAGTGGTTACTAGGCCTGCTACGGCGGCATTGACCACTTCGAATGTAAGGGTTATAACGGATGTCAATCCACCCCCTCTAGACAAGGCGCCTCTCAGAAAGATAGCTATGCCCTTGCTTTACGGACCAGACGAGTCATGGGTCCTTTTGACCCCCACTAAACCAGAGCTCGCCCAACCTACCTTGTCAGGGGAACTCCCAGTACCACGTGAGTGGGTCATCCAGGGCAATAAATCTAAGAAATTAAGGGCCTTGGATACTTTGGGAAATGTACTAGACGTCAATATAAAGGCTATACCTAGTTATTATCACCAGGACTATTTTGTTTATGCTACTAAGCCGGCTTTACCCCCTGCCTCAGCTTCAAAATTGTTTTCAGACTGGTCTAAGCTGGATGGGTTTAATGACATTAAGACTCTGTCAGCTCTCACTCCAGAACTTGATTTGCAAACCATCACAGACGCAGCAGCTAATCCAGTCTCCAGTTGGGTCCAGGACCTTGGGTGGAATGGGAGACAGAGGCTCAAAACTTTGCGACCACATTTACTTCCAAAACTTCCCACCAGATCCCTCAAGATACTCATTCTTGGTTCTCCATGCCCGTGTGTTCTGCCGGCGGAGTCCCTTCAGCTTTGTTTGCTTTCTTAGCTGCCCCTAAAATTAATCTTTGTGAGCTAAAAGACCCTTTCACTACCCCTACCCCAACTCACCTAGACCGAGAATTTAGGCTAAGGGGGAAAGCTTTTCGCCTGTTCTCTCAATACATAGTGTCTCAACAGGTAGCAAAGTCTTTGCTCCGGTCCACTCAGGCAATCGCAGACGCGGATGCCAGACGATCGGTTGAATTGTCCCGGCGACTGCTTCTTCAGTCGTCAATCCAATCTCTGGGTGACATCCGCACCGCCTTGCTTGAGGCGGTACGAGCGAGACAAGACCTCAGAATGTCTTTAGTCCGCAAACTGCCTGATCGCATTGCGAATCAGGTGGTCATGTCACCAGTGCTCACTCCCTCTTTAATGTCCCCTGACGTGTGGCGAACGGTGTTTAATATGGCGCAGGCCTTTAAACACAGTCCCACCCCTTCTAAGAAACCTGCCTTTAACTTCCCCAAACCCAGGCCAGCCGCTAAGGCTCAGCCGGGGGGATCTAAGCCCTTTCTTCCACCTAAGTCCTCCCCCTCCCCTCAAGGTCAGTACAGGCATAGACAGAGTAGGTTTTCAGGTCAGAGAGGACGCGGCCATAATAAGCCAGGTCAGGGCCCGTCTTCGGCCAACGCCAGCCAGCCGGCGAAGCGTCCACCACCACCAACTCCACCACCATCAAAAAACTAAAGTCTCTCTCACTCCCGGTGCCAGTCTTAAGGCCGGCGGATCCGAGGGTAGTACAGCCGGCGAACCCTTGTCTGCTAACTGGGTCGTTCCGAACGGGTCACCAAGCATGGCCGTTAAAAACTTGGGCACGGATGGTGGCACGCAAAGGCATCACTTGGCAGTGGCTCCGGCGACCTCGCTTACGTCAGCCGACAACGGCGAATTTTGTTTCATTAGAGGTGGAGTCACTGGTCCAGGAAATGATTGCCAAGAATGTCATCATCCCGGTCCCCCCAAATTACCCTGTATTCACGTCCAAGCTATTTTTGGTTCCCAAAAGGGACAGTGTTCAGATGAGACCAGTCGTAGACCTGTCTTATCTGAACCTTCACAACGAGTCATTCCGAATGTTAACAGTACACCAAATCAGGCTAACACTTCCGCCGGGAGGTTGGATGTGTTCCCTAGACCTGACAGACGCCTATTGGCACGTATCGGTCAACAAAAGATTTCAAAGGTTTCTGGCCTTACGGATCAGGCACCAAAATTTTGGTTTTCAACGGATGCCATTCGGTTTGAACCTGGCACCTCGATTATTCACGAAATTAGTCCGGCAAGCCCTGATGCCGTTGTTAAAGCAAGGAATCAGAGTTTTGTGGTACCTAGACGACTGGCTGGTGGTGGCAGAGACAGAAAAATTCTGCATCAAACATGTCAACATAATTTTAAATCATGTCAAAACTCTAGGGTTCAAGGTAAATCTGGTAAAGTCAAACCTTGTTCCCTCACTAGTAATTCAGTGGATAGGGCTGGTCTGGGACACAGCTGCTCTCACTCTGAGTCAGAGTGTGGACAATCGCAACAGGTTTCGCAGGAAACTGTTCATGTTTTTTCACAGTCTGACTACGACGCGGAGGGTCTGGGAGTCTCTGGTCGGCTCTCTCAACTGGATTCAACTAACTGTTATGTTGGGCCGGTTGAAAGTAAAACGTTTAATATTGGAAGGCAACAAATATTTCCCACTCATACCGGCGGGAAAATTATGGCCCATCCCGAAATTAATCCACACCTTACTAGCGGTCTGGGCGAAGAGGGAAACGTTGCACTCAATAATGTCATGGACCTCTCCTCCGCCAACGGTATGGGTAGACACGGATGCGTCAGGCACAATAGGTTGGGGATTTCAGTCAAATCAGGGGCACCAGGGTCAGGGGCTTTGGTCCCACTTAGAAATCTCCCACATCAATGTCAAAGAATTACTAGTCCCCTTGTATTTCCTTCAGGCTCATGGCCCTGCTTTACGGGGCAAGTCGGTGGCCTTCAGAATGGACAATCTGAACGCAGTTCACTGTATTCAGAAACAGAGGTCAACGAGGTCAAGGAAGTTGCTAAACGTGTCGGAAGAGATTTTTACTCTAGCCAACAGACTAGACATTTATCTTCACGCATCTTATCTCCCAGGCGTAACAAACGTCTGGGCAGACGCTCTGTCCCGGAGACAGAGAACGACAGTAGAATGGGAGCTCAAGCAACCCATTTTCAACCAAATGATTGCAGAGCTCTCCTATCCACAAGTGGATCTGTTTGCGTCCGAGGAGACTCACAAACTCCCTCTATACCTCACCCGCCGGACGAAAACGCCGGCTGGGGGGCCAGACGCCCTAGTGACAGACTGGAACAGATGGAGCTCCATCTATCTGTTTCCGCCGCCACACGCGTCACTAATGTGCCACGTAGTGAACAAACTACGAGATTATCGAGGCTTAGTCTCGCTAGTCGCGCCCCTGTGGCCGGCGCAGTTGTGGTACCAGCAATTAAAGACGTGGTGCCCGCACCCGGTGTCGCTCCCGGTCGGGTATTTCCACTTAGACACGATTGGCAACCTAGCGACCTCGCTGACTTTTGCATTATGGACATTCAGGAGGCCAAGTGGCTAGCACCATACGGTAGAGATGTGACCAATAAATTATTAAATCAATATACTCAGTCTACGAAACGACAGTATCACTCACATTGGCAAGCCTTTACTTCTTGGATCATTAGAACAGAACAGACTGTGCCCTCAGTAGCATTAGTTTTTAATTATTTAAATTATCTGTTTGAGCAGAAACATTTATCTGTGGTAACATTAAAAAATCACTTAACTGCAATTAGAGTGCCCTTTTTAGACCTTACAGGTCTCTCCATACCGGTGGCGGAGGAAACAGGTTTTATGAGGGCATGTTTTAAACTCCGCCCACCTCCCCGTCAGCTCATGCCTACTTGGTCTCTGGACAAGGCATTGTCTTTACTTCACTCTCGTCTGTACCAAAATACTGAAGATTTTGCATTACTCTTAAAAAAGGCTGTATTCCTTTTGGCTTTGGCCACCGGGAACAGAGTGTCTGAGCTGGCGGCGATGAGCAACACACCTAATTGCCTTAGGTTTGGTAGACTTAATGAATATATTCACATTGCACCTTCCCCGGGATTTGTAGCCAAGAATGAGCACAGTGCACACGTGTTTTCTGAGTTCACGGTGCCGGCGTTAAAAAGGGGAAAGGTGCATCATAATCTATGTCCAGTGCAAGCTCTAACCAAATATTTGAGAGTGGCTCCTCTAAACCCCCAAGGTACTTTATGGGTAGCGCGTACGGGTAAACGCTTACTGAAACGGAGATTAGCTTCTCTTCTGGTCGAAGTCATTAAAGAGAGTAATCCCGGCGTTGTGGGTAGAGCCCACGATTTACGCAAATGGGCAGCCTCTTTACGTTTCCTGAAGAATTTTTCAGTAGAAGATATTTTGTCCACACAGTTGTGGGCGTCTAATCATACGTTTTTGACTAGATACTTGTCAGTTGCTCTAGACAAACCTTCCTTACCATGTATAGCTTTAAGGCAGAGGGTCTAGGTGGCCCTTCAGTCACTTTTGTTTACTTTCAAGAAAAAGGGGGGGGGGGGGTGCAGTCAGTGTAACATAGGACACCCTAGACCCCGCCGGAGTGTAAGAGCTGTGATACAATTTATGGTTAATGTGATATGAAAATTTCTCTGTGAGAAATTGTTCTAGTACAATGTTAGTACAAAACAACGGGGTTGTTATAGTAGTTTTAGCTGTGAAAGCAATTTAATATTAAACAGTGGAGATCTATTGCAAATTATCTCCACGATTATTTTGGGGTTTATTATGTGCACATGTAAACTTATAACTTGTTATTTTTGTCACCACTCGTTGAGTGGGGTGCCTTTGTAACTACAGATCTGTTCACAGAATCTTCAGAGTTACCGTTTTTTGTCAAGCAGGCTTCTTTGAAGCACGCACCTGCCTGAACCCCTTTCTTGTATATATATGGACTGCGCCGTATTTAAATATATTTTCAAAGTAAGAATACTATGTGGTTGTTTTATTATCTGCTTTTCTAGAGTTATGATATGATTACGAATGTCCCCCTCCAGTCTTAGAAATCAGGCATGTTCGTCAATGATGGAGGGGCCACTAATAAATTATAGGTTTGACTCCTGTAAGGAGATAAAGAAAACCTAATATTTAGTAGTGGCCCCGTAATCATTGACGACTGGGGCCCTCCCGACCATCCCCTTCCCATTCGTTGATGTATTAAGGATTTTGGTTTACTTGATATGTCAGTGAAGGAAGAATGACGCCTGAATCAGCGTCTGGTCAAAGATCCACACAAGTACATCCACGATATGATGGAAAGCTTATTGGATAGTTATTCTTATTTTCTTTTTGTTTTTATTTTTTACGAAGTTTTTTCGTAGTGAGAACCCAATTCATAATGACTGAAGCCATGAGTGAGGTCGCGTGCGCTCATGATGAAGGCTCCTCAGATTTTAAATGCTCTGCGCGGTAGATTCAAACTACGGCGGATTAGTGTTTGAAGAGGATGCCTTATGTAATAGGCATGTTCGTCAATGATTACGGGGCCACTACTAAATATTAGGTTTTCTTTATCTCCTTACAGGAGTCAAACCTATAATATCTCCACAAAGAAATTACCTAACCTAGGTTAGATGTGACCTAACCTATGTTCGATGTATATCAGTCAGCAAAACTCATTGTTATCTCTTGTTTGGGTTTGTTTACTACTGTACCGAACGGTCCGCAACACACAAACTTGTTGCTAAGGTCAAAGCAGTGACCACTGGTACAAAACAACAACCTTAGCAACAAGTTGCCAAGTCACTAGCTAGCCAGACCAAGAAATGGTCTAACCTAGCTTAGATATATATCAGGAGTCAGAAATCACTTTTACTTAAATAATAAAAGTTGTTTTGGACTCGTGGTCACTGCTTCGAGTCAGCTGTGTGTGTGTGTGTGTGTGTGTGTGTGTGTGTGTGTGTGTGTGTGTGTGTGTGTTTGTTTGTGAGTTGCGGAACGTTCGGTACAGAAGTAAACAAAGCCAAACAAGAGATAACAATGAGTTCTGCTGATTGATATACATCTAACATAGGTTAGGTCATTTCTTTGTGGAGATATATAGGCTAGGCCTATGTCTTCTAGCAAAAACAGAGTAAGCAGACGGCGCCGAGTGTGTCGGTGATCGACGATGCGCATGGCGGGCGGTTTGAATTAATTTTCGCCGCATTTTCTCTGATTTTATACCTAATTAATGCCTGGGCGATTCGTGCCGTTGTTTTGAGGGTGCCGGTGTTCTGAATGCCGGATAAACGAGGGTCTACTGTAATATGTTCACGGCGAAAGAGGAGAACCGGGTAATCACGAACATCTGTATTGTTTTCAACATTTCAACTTATCATCAGGGTCTAAATTTACCAGCATACAACATCTCAGTACTAATAGAGTTTTTTTATATATTTTATCTATGACTCATACTTTTTAATTATTATTTTACTTTTCCATGAAACTCAACTAAATAGAGTTCAGTACACTAAGCAATTTATTAGAAGCAAAGTTGCTCGGGGAGTATAAACTAACAATTACCTAAAAAAAGGAAATTATCTTTAATTTCTCATATAAAACACCTTTGCAGTCCTCCTCTTTCTCGTAAAGGGACTTACTTTATGTCATCCTTCGACATTGGGTATGAAATTGTCATCTCCCTATCACACTGGCTTAACGCATGACTCGTCATCTACCAATATCAGAAGAACTCGCTCCTTGGCTTTATTTACTCCAATTTTAGCCAAAATAGATTCCCTCTGTATTATTAATGTTTCGCAATCACCAATAATAAGTCGAGCTTATACCATATTAACGCAATTATGATCATTTTGACTGATAATACAATGAAAAAAGTCGACACAAATTGAAGGTAGCAACTCATGTGTAAGATAAATGTGAACGAGAGTACACCGACGGTTGTCAGTTTATTAAGTAGTGCAGTGGTAACCGTAATAGGCATAAATTCAAAGTGTAGGAGTTTGAGCCCCTCAAACGACAACTTTTTTTGTAATTTCTAATTAGGATAATTTTAATCTAATGTATGGTAGTCTATCACAGAACTGTCACAAAATACATTACTGGTTCATACCACTATCAGTATGCAATATTAACTCACTGTAGTGATGTGCAGAGAAAACCAAGAGGACAGGCACTGAGGGCAAGAGCGACTGGGGATACGTCTGTACTGTCTCACTCCCGGACCAAGAGAGAATGATATAGCGTCTGGCAGCGACTGGCAATGGTGCATAAGGAAGTGAGCGAGAGATAGCGCAACAGACTGCGAGATTCAAACACGTACTTTTTCTTCTATCTTCTATTTTTTCTGGTGGCATCCACAACAAAGACGTTTCTTGGGAACTATTTAACCCTTCTGTCCCGGGCAGCATTTTAAAATGACGCTGCGGTAGATGGGCCGGAGCCCGGTTGTCCTTTTAAAATCCCTATGCTTGAAAGCGTGCTTTGAATTCGCGCGGCGAAAAAATGTCTTTGCAGGGGCGATCGCAGCGCCACCAAGCCTCAACTACTACCGTTATCAGTTCCTACGTGCCCGCCATAGCGAGTTATAGCAATAAAATGTCGTCCGACGCGTCCGATTCCGTGCAACCTCCCGCGCGCCCCAGTACTACCCCGCTCGCCCCAGTACTACCCCGCTCGCTACGTCTATGCCTGTTGCAAGCAAGAAAAAGGCTCAACGCAAGAAACCAAAGGTATTATTGAGTGATAATGCGTTTGAGAGAGAACTTTTTGCCATCGAAGAAAGCAGTGGCGAAAGCTTGATCGATAAAGAACAGTTTATTACTAGTGCGAGTGAAGACGATGATTTTGTGGGGTTTGGGGGATGATGACAATGTTGACTTATTTGAGGGAGGAGACAGTAGTGATGATCCTGATGTGGAAGTGGTGACTGAAGGTGCAGTCGAACTTCCGAGTGTGCTTGAGCCTAGGCCTACCCCGTCGCCATCTTTGCGTGGTCAGCCTAGGCCTAGCCCGGGACCTTCCCCTTTGCCTGCCCGTATGCCCTTGAAAGTGGGTAAATATTTTTGTAAACAATCATTGGTGAAAAGTGCGGCCAAGAAAGCACGCAGGGCAGCAGAAAAAGCTAGGGAAGGCGATGATAGTGATAGTGACGCCGACCCTGCTCTAGCAACCACCTGCATTCCTTTGTCCCGACGCCTTGACCCGGGACGCCGCGCGGGTCACCCACAGCCCTCGGCTTCATCTCGCCCTCAGGATGAACAAAGGGCCTCTACAAGTGGTACTAGTGGTGCGGCATTGTCCTCCCACAGTGTGCCACCACAACCCCCGCATCGTAGAGCATTATTTGGAGCGGAGAAGCCCTCGGCTCGCTGCAAAAGGAGCCCAACTCCCGAGGCTGAGGCTCCCATTGTCCCACCTCCCGCCCCCCACGCCACCGACGCCCGGTCACTTCTTCGCCAGAATTGTCCCCCGAAGAAGATGCTGACGACCCCAACATTGCCCCAGATGATTTGAAATCACCTGAGGAGGAGGAGGAAGAAGAGGAAGTCCCAACACGACGAGTTCGAGGGCGAGGTCGTGGGCGTGGGTTTCAGCCTGCCGACGCCGCTGCCCCTGGGCGTGGGCGTGGGCGTGGGGGGCGTCCGCCTGGGCAAGGGCGTGTGCCTGCTGCGCCTGCGCGTGCTCGCTCATCTAACTTGTTTGTCTGGACAGATGGGGCAGATTTTGAGCCAGATTGTCCTGCCTTTGACGAGCAGCAGATTGGCTCAGGGGTGTCACCAGCATATTCCTGTGGCCCAGATGCTACCCCCAGTGAACTTTTTTGTGGCTTCTTAGACAATGAAGTCATGGAATACCTCGTCGAGGAAACCAATAATCACCATGGCATCTGTTCTAACTTTCTTGGCAGGAAGACCAATGCCAAGATGGTGGCATGGAGAGCTGTCACTGTGGCAGAACTGTATGTGTTTCTGGCACTTACTATGCTGATGACACACATCAGGAAGCACGCTCTGGCTGATTATTGGATCACTGCCGACCTCATCACAACTCCAGCATTTGGAAAGTACACGTCCAGGGACAGGTACTTTGACATCCTCTCCTATCTCCACCTGACCAACAACATGCATGTCCACCTTCCCGACACACTATGGAATATCAGGAAGCTGTATGACATGATACGTCATCGATTTACCACCTACCTGATTCCATTTCAGAGATGTGCCTCGATGAGTCTCTGGTCCTGTTCCTTGGTAGGCTGCATTTCAGGCAGTACATCCCGTCCAAGAGACACCGCTTCGGCATCAAGCTCTTCGTCCTCTGCGACTGCAAGACGGGATATGTGCTGGACTTTGTGGTCTACAGCGGCAGTGGTGGCGAAATTCAGACTGACCCCGACATTGGATTTGGCGGCGCTGTCGTGCAGAGAATGATGGAGAAACACTTCCATAAGAACCACATTCTCTACACTGATAACTACTACACGTCGCCCATCCTAACCAAGTACCTCCATGACCGCAAGACCGGAACTGTCGGCACAGTCAAGGCCAAGAGGAGGGGCATGCCAACCTACCCAACAAAGACGAAGAAGACGGACATCTACCACGAGAAGAGTGGCCCGATCCTCTCCATCCACTGGCATGACCAGCGGAAGGTCAACCTCCTCACCACATGCCACAAGGCCGAGAGTGTCGCCACAGGGAAGGTGGACCGAAGAACGAAAAACCCCGTCCAGAAACCAGCTGCTGGCCTGGACTACAACCTAAATATGCGCTTCGTCGACAAGTCCGACGTGCAGATGGGCTTCATCGACTGCCTGCGAACATCTTGCAGGTGGTATAAGAAGTTTATTCTGCATACGGTAGATATGTCTGCCCTCAATGCCTACAACATCTACCATCTGTGGACTCCCGGAGCCAAGAAGTACAAGTCCCTGCGGAAGTTCCAAAAGCAGGTGATACTTGAGCTCCTGGCTAAATATGCGGAACCTGGTAGACCACTACAAGGACCAGGCCAGCTGGACCGCACGGGGTGTGCGGACTTCTTCAGGAAGCACCAGCTCCACCCCCTTCCTTTTAAAGCACCAGGTAGTACAGTGCCAGTACAGTACAGAAGAGGTGCCATGTGTGCAGCCACACAACTCGCATACCCCACAAGGTGAGCAAAACTACATGGGAATACCTCGAGTGTGAAGTGGCACTGTGCGCTGGACGGTGCTTCAACGACTTTCACACTCTAGTGCAATATTGAAGTGCCCGTGACAATGACAGTGAAAGTGACACTCTAAAATGTAGGCTAATAGTAATAATAAAACTAAGTATAAGTGAAAGAGACACACATAAGTAATAATAAGTGCCTTCATAACAATATGAACAAGTGAAAGTGACACTATACTGTATATATTATTAGCTTACCTAGCAATACATAAAAGTGAAAATGACACTATCAATTATCATAGTCCAGTGAAAGTGACACTATAATAATAATAAAACTAAGTATAAGTGAAAGAGACACACATAAGTAATAATAAGTGCCTTCATAACAATATGAACAAGTGAAAGTGACACTATATATATTATTAGCTTACCTAGCAATACTGTACATAAAAAATAAAATTACACTATCAATTATCATAGTCCAGTGAAAGTGACACTATAATAACAATAAAGCTGAGTAAAAGTGACAGATACAAATAACTTCATAAAAATAACTTTATTGAGTGAAAATAACATAAGTATAATAAATGGCAGAATAAACAATAAAAACTCAAATCGCTTCCCGGCATAATTGCGGGTAGGGCGACGAGTGCAACAGTGCGTCGCAGCCGGGGCCGCGGTTGAGTGTTCGGACGCGCCAAGGTAAATACGTGCCAAACGTTACCTCCACTAACATCGCCATAACTCCGGAACCAGTTGAGCTAGAGAGGTCTACTCAACGCGAGTCTATGCAGCAAGGTAAGGCGCACATTTTCATGTTTGTTTCATTCTTGTAGCTCTTATATTAAGGGAGATAGGCCTTTGTTTACACGAGTCATTTTTCAGCCAGATCGCCCGGATACGAGCTCCGTCATTTAGAAAGCCAGCCCGGGCCACGAGGGATAAGGGGTATCTTCTAGGATGATTTATCGATCTTGGTTGGCAAGTTAAGCGTTTACCAGGCTCCCTGGGACCCGGTCCATGACCCGAATACTAATTAGGCTCTACGTCATTGACAGAGAGAACCAATAATAAATAGTGATTTTCATAAGTTCTTTTGTCTTTATGTTGTTCGGTTCATGTTCATTTGGTTTGTTTGTTTTGCAAGTTTTACATTTGTTTTTAATTTAATGTTAGCATAGTTTTTTTGTTATGTTAATTTTCCAGGGCTCGCTAATTAACCCTCCAGCCCCGCCTATGTATTCCATATATATTCCCAAAAACCCAGGGGTTTTGGCCGAAAAACTTCTACGCCTAGGCTACCGTATCTTTGTTATTTTGACTGCTTCCGCATTCCCGCACATCCCCAACCGTAGATGTGTTTCATACCTGTAGAATGGCATTAAGTAGAGCTCTCGAAGTCAACTGGTTCAGTTGTGATGACAATTTCCGTGGAGATAACATTGTGGCAAAATCAGCCACTTTACACTACTTTTCGCTACTTAACAATAACATACAGCAGGCACACATGAACAAGCGACGCACTCCTTCTTGTGGTCGGAGATGCGCGGCGTCGGTCCAGCCGGCTGTTGTTTACATGCGTCGGACGGACGCCTCGCACACAAAGCTTACAGGCTTAAAAGCTGCCGGAGCCTTGGCACCCTTCCGGGTTGCGCGGGGGGTGTTTTTTATGGATGCCTCAGAGCCCTTCCGGGTCTGAGGGGTTAAATTAGAATAAAGCATATGACATAAATAGAGCTGGGGGCTGAGTGTCTCCTCTCTGTGATTGCTGGAGTTCACCCCGGGGGTTGGACTCAGTTCTTTTCATTTTTATTATTATTATTATTTTTTATTATTATTTTTATTTTTATTATTATTATTATTATTATTATTATTATTATTATTATTATTCTTATCTATCTATCTCTATCTCTCTCTCTCTCTCTCTCTCTCTCTCTCTATCTCTCTATTGCCTGACGCCGTGATCCCCGAAGGGGTGGCCACGAACGAACCGCCCCCATGCACCTCTGTCCCCAGTCAGTCGACGCCCTTCCTCCCAACCAGCACTGCCTTCATCCATATACTTCCCCACTCCATCCTTCCACCTCTCTTTTGGTCTACCTCTCCCTCTCTGTCTTTCCACCTCGCTCTCGTACACCTTCTTAGTCATTCTCTCGCTTCCCATACGTTCCATATGGCCGAACCATCTCAAGGTGTTCCTTTTCACACTTTCCAGCACATCTACCTCCACACCACACCTCCGTCTTACTTCCTCATTCGGCTGTATATCCCTCCATGTAACTCCGCACGCACTTCTCAAGTAACTAATTTCCACCCCTCTCACTCCTGGTCTGAGTCTCTTCTCAAACGTCTATGCTTCGCTTCCGTAAGTCAGTGTCGGGATTACCACACTGTCATGCAAGGACTTCTTCACTTCCATACTGACCACCCTATTTCTTGTTACTGCTTTCAGCGTTCCTACAACCCTCTTCCCCTGTTGTACCCTCTCCCGCACTTCTTCATACACTTCATTTACTCAACACGCTGCCAAGATACTTCAAAGAGCTGACGATCTCCATAGCCTGACCGTTCAGCTTCACCTCACCCTCTTTGACTTCACCCCTTTCGAAGACCATAACCTTGCTCTTCCCCGCATTTACCTTCAAATTCCGTTTTTCGCACACTGTTCCAAACTCATTTACCAGACCCTGCAACTCCCATTCATTATCTCTCATCAGAACTGTATCATCCGCAAACAGCAGTGTAGGCAGCTTCCACTCATTTCCCTCCCTTTTCAGCGATACACCAACATCCACTGCTCTTCCTAGTATTTCTTTCATAACTCCATCCATACATACAGTAAACAACCACAGGGACATCACACACCCCTGTTTCAACCCAACATTCAGGTCAAAGAACTCGCTCTGCTCATTCTCCAACCTGCCGCGTTTGCACCCTCATACATGCTCTTCACTGCTTTCAGCAACTTGCCATCTACTCCGTATATTCTAAGTACTTTCCACATACCTTCTCTATCTACTCTGTCATAGGCCTTCTCCAAGTCCATAAAGGCAACATACACCTTTTGTTGCTTCTCCAGATATTTCTCCACAACACAATTCAGGGTAAAAATCTGATCTACACATCCTCTTCCCTTCCTAAATCCTACCTGCTCGTCGCCTATCCATTTCTCCGTTCTCACTCTCACTCTCTCATTCACTACCCTACTGTACACCTTCCCTACTGTGCTAGAAGACATATTCCTCGGTGGTTACCACACACTCCCCTTTCCCCTTTGCCCTTATATAGGGGACTATTATGCCAGTCATCGGGTGCACTCCCCTTCTCCCATGCTAGTTTGCACATTTTCCGTACCCATTCGATCACTATCTCACTACCATACCTCAACATTTCCCCACACACTCCATCTGTTCCTGGTGCTTATTATTATTATTATTATTATTATTATTTGTAGTATTATTATTATTATTATTATTATTATTTATAGATTTCTTACCTCTTGCTTATACAGTACATGTACTGTATATTATTCTCTAGGACAGATAGAGTTTCTAATTTTAAAATTCTATTAATATAATTTTTGTAAGGTTCACAACTTTTGCATCTGTTTTATTTCAAAGTATTTTGGTTGTTCATAATTTTCATAATATTAATTTTTCAGTTGTTTATCTGTATAATTTAATTTTGTTTACATGATTTAATTATAATTTTGGTACTGTTCTTCAGTTGGAAATGGTATCATCCCGGGTGACCGAGTCGAGCGGTGACATTACTGACCTGGACTCCCAACTTGAGGCCATAAAGGTTAGAGGTTACTTAACTATATATAGTAATACACTAAAACAAATAACACATAACCGAGTCGAACACTTTTAGTACAATGATGCTTGGTTACAGTATTGTACATAACTATACAGTCATGTCTCGATATACTGTGCGCGGTTAATTCGTACCGTGTACGTGCCGTTTTTATAAAAACTGAGTTTTAGAAATAACGGGCCTTATGGGAATAAATTAATTCGTTCCAGCCACTTTCCAAAAGTCCCCCTTTTGACCCTTTTTGCCTACCTTCAGCCAACTTATATTACATTATACCACCAACATCATATATGACATAACATAGAATACATTAACCCATCATATATGACATAACATAGAATACATTAACCCATCGGATCCGGGGGGCCTCATATGATCCCGATCGCTGTGTCCGGGGCCATTTTTGTACAGTCAAGCTTCATAATTCAGTAGCTACTGAATGAGACCACCTAGAGCAGTCAATTTTTTTGCAAATTGTAGATCTATTTGTTGTCTGTAGACTGCCGTTGAGATGACATCGCTACGACGCGTGGTTGCCGAGTTATTATGATTTTAGCAGCGATTTTTAGCCGCGCATTTTGCTTCATATGAGGCCTCCCGGATTCCTGCCAATATTTTTGTTTGCCTCATATGAGGCCTCCCGGATTCCGAGGGTTAAGCATCAATACACACTGTTTTTTACCTGTTACTGAACTTTTTGTGTGGATCGATGTGTTGACGTTCGGTAGATATCCCTGCCGCTGTACTCCCTATCCCCCTCCCCCCCGCCCTGTCCCGGCCCCAACCCCAACCCCAATCCCGATCCCCAATCCCCAATCCCGATCCCAACCCCGACCCCGACCCCGTAACTGTGATGAAGTTGATGAGCCTTGTGCTACAGCTCACACATCGGCCCCTCCAGGTCCCCCAGCATGTTCATCGTCCTCATCGAAACCAGAGAACACAGAAATATTGTCCATCATATTATTATCATCATCAGACTTGTTGTCACTGTCGGGGACGCTCCCGCCATCTCCCCTCCCTTTATTATGGTTCAATAGACCAGAAAGTAGTATGACCCTTAGTGAGAATGCAAAACTATTAAACACATGTGTTTGTTAATTTCATTAATCGAGTTTAGGAGTAAAGTTGGTTGGTGAAGAGAACATAATAAACAAACTTAAACTGGTGATGGGCTGGTCTATCAGAGTGAGAGCTGAGCTATCTCTGCCATACCCATAGCTTACTCTGACTATTCCTTTTCTTACCGTTTCTTACAGTAGATCCTCTGGAAAAAGGCAAACTATGCCTGTGTATCCAGCTCAGTACCAGTACTTGCACTGCTGCGGTCGTTCACGGTGTTGGCGGCGGCAGCAGCAGACGCAACATTTTTACTATTCTGTATTTTTGTTTTATAATCAAACTTCAACTTTTTACTTATACATCTTCTAGATCTCAAGTGACTGCGTCTTTTCCGTGGATTGACCTCCCTACTGCCAACCTAGAAGTTGGCAGATTGGGAGCCAAAGTGTCACTTTTTTCCCTTGCCCCTCAACTTTCCCTTCATAATTGCTGAGGGGCACAGGGCCTTGGGTGGGGCTTTGGTTTCCCGGGCATTTCTGCACCCTCCTCAGCTCCCTGCCTTGGAGTGGCTTCGGTCATTTGGGCTTTGTTAATGGTAAGCCGCCCATATGCGAGAGAGTGATCAGGTTTAGAAACTACAGAAATACTGACCAGAATATTGCTTGCAATGAAATAAGACAGCACCTTGCAAGTATTGATACTTCCAATCTTTCTTCAGACGAGCTGGTGGCGGTACAGAATGGCACACTTAAGTCTGTGTTTGATCATCACTATCCGGAGGTAGAAAAGAGAATCATAGTGCGAGATGACTCACCATGGTACAGCCCTCGAGTCAAATTTCTTAAGAAGAGAGCGTAGAAGAGCCGAACGTAAATGGCGGAAAAATAAAACTGACATCACATGGCTGCCATACATGTTGGCAAAAAGAGCCGTAGTCCACACAATCAAAGACGAAAAGAAAGCATATTATCAGGGGAAAGTCGAGTCATGTGGTGGTGATCAGAGAAAGCTGGCTTCGGTTGTCAGTAGCCTACTTGGAAAAAGACACGTGAACTCAAGACCTTCTGCATCTGATGCGGAGTTGGCTGCAGACTTTGTCACATTTTTTACTAGCAAGATAACTCGCATGAGACATGAACTGGATGAAGAATATTCAATTGTACCCCAACCACGACATACTCTTAATAGTGTCCTCTCATCATTCCATCCGGTGGAGGCTGATGTTGTTTCATCCTATATAAGAAACCTTAATAAAACATTTTGTCAATTGGATCCTATAAAAGTTTCCAAACTACCTGGTGTATATGATCATGCAGTGGAACTTATTTCCAAAATAGTTAACAAATCTTTCTCCGAAGGCAACTTCCCAGTGTCTGAAAAACATGCCTTGCTCCGACCTATCCTTAAGAAACCTGGACTTGATGTAGAGAACATGTCGAACTACCGTTCTGTCTCCAACTTGTCTTTTTTATCGAAGATATTAGAGCATGCCATACTTGATCAACTGCTGCTACTACTTCAACAAAATGAAACTACAGTGAACCCTCAAACTACGCGTGGGATGCGTACTGTGCTGTCGGCGCGTACGTTCGTTTGCGCGTACATGGGAGTTAATTATAAATGGGGAAAATAGGTATTGGTCTGGGTCCGACCGAAAGTTGTACTATTTCTACCTTTCATCACCTATAATCCACAAATATATAACATATTACTGTACAAATATGTTTTCATAACCTAATCTACCACACAAAATACATTTAATGTATACAAATAAGACACAAACGTAAATTAACTCACATTGGTAGTGGTTGAGCAATGCTGGATCTGCGCCATCAATCGATAGCACTGCTCCCGAAACGGATCGACCGAAATAATAGGCCTAGCCGCCTAGGCTTACTGGTAAAGTTTTGAGTCGAAAAGTAATACACCCTGTATAGCCTATAGTTTCATATAGCCTACATAGTGTCAAGTGAGATAGTTCAATAGCTCATATACATATTAAAGAATTGGCTTCTCATCATTTAGCCAGGGGAGAGCAGTGGGCTTTGAAGCGACTTTCGAAAGAAGTGTAAACAATCTCGCCTCCAACTACCGAACAGACACAGATTTTCCATTTCCGATTTTGTTAGCTCAATAAATGATACATGCAATGTAAAACGAAGAATAGTCTTTTAATAGATTCATAATATCCTGTTGTGCTTTATAGATACATAATAGTTTGGTACGGGATATGTGTGTCTCTCCACAGTCAACAGTGACGACGTTGGAGGGCTTGGCGTCACGTCAATATGGCCACCCGAAACTCTCCAACAGATACGAATCGACTCACGCTCGTACGCTCGGCGCGTACATTCGAATAATTGAGCATACTTACGTATTTGTGTCCTCAATTGTGGTTAGAGCGTAGTTTTATTTCGCGTAGATAAATTGCGCGTAATTTGAGGGTTCACTGTATTCCTATTTTTCAGTCTGCTTATCGGCAGCATCATTCGACTGAGACAGCATTGATCAGAATACATAATGATTTAGTCAAGAACACTTGTGACGGTGAGATCTCATTGTTGGGATTACTTGATCTCTCTGCAGCCTTCGACACAGTGGATCATGAGCTGCTATCGAGTGATCTTTATGACTGTGGTGTGCGTGACTCTGCTCTCTTGCTTCTCAGGTCATACTTGTCAGTTAGATCCCAGAGTGTGATGATGAATCGGATAGTCTCGGACTCGGCACCCCTGCTCTATGGCGTTCCGCAGGGATCAGTGTTGGGTCCTGTCCTGTTCACGATATACACTAGTGGCTTGTCTCTTCTGCTTCGTGCACACGGTGTCACCTATCATTTCTATGCTGATGACACCCAAATTTACGTGAGGATCACAGGTATAGCTGATACACAGAGGAAGGTGGAAATGCTGATGACCGATATCAAGAAGTGGATGAGGACAAGAAAACTTAAACTAAATGATAACAAAACTGAAATTCTCATCATCCGAGGAAACAGAAGGGCTACTGACGCAGTAAATGCCCTCTCCATCGATACGGGTGACTCACAGCTGCAACCAGTAAACTCTGTTCGAAATCTGGGAGTGTATCTGAACTCAAGACTGGATTTTAAGGAGCACGTAAGTCAGATTGTCAAAAGTTGCTACCTACACATCAGAAATCTCTACTCGGTGAGGCAGTTTATACCTAGACGTTGCCTTCTGACACTGGTCCACTCATTGATATTCTCTCGTGTTAATTATTGCAATGCCTTATTCGTGGGTCTTCCAAATTACATATTAAAGAAAGTACAATCTGTTCTGAACAGAGCTGCAAGACTCATTTTTGGAATTCCACCAGGAACCCCTACCACTTCGTATCACATCGAACTGCACTGGTTACCAATAAAAGCTAGAATAGAATTCAAGTTGTGTCTGGTAACTTTCAAGGTCCTCAAATTTGGTGAGCCCGGGTATCTTGCAGAGCTGCTCAGGCATCCACCGGCACGCCATGGTGTAGTCGTGCGCCATGATGATGACCCCCTGCGTCTTGATGAGTCGTGGGCTTTCCGGCAGTCTTCTTTCTTTGAAAGATCATTCTCTTACATGGCTCCAAGGTTATATAACAGACTGCCACTGACCATGAAACAACTAAGTTCTGTTGAGTGCTTCAAGAGGCAACTTAAGACTTTTCTCTTTGAAAGAAGCTACGATCTCGAGAGGGGTGTCATCATCGAGGGCTATAGGGTGTAAGCTATTTGCCATTGCTGGTGGCTGGGTGATGCGTATAGGTTTTGTGTTTCATTGATTTAAGCAATTCGTGTTTGTTTTTTTGGTTTGGTTTTGGTTTTCGAGCGCCAGTGAATTCTGCGGAAAAATTGGCGCTTGTGAGAAATAAGTAACATGCTTATTATTATTATTATTATTATTAAGCAGGGAGGATTTGTGGGGGCGCTCGTTTATGGCCTTGGCCTTGCTCGGGACCTTGGGGCTGTTCGGCCAGACAGCCTGGGGAACAACAACAACAAACTTAAAAGTGTATGATATTTGATCTCTACAGTGTCATGAAGAACAAGGAGAGTGTCGTGAGGGAGGCCATGGACAGGGATAGAGATATAATCATGCATGGAGATATAGAGGCTCATATGAATGATAATGGAGTGAGAAAAGTGAGAGATATGGAGAAAGTGAAGGAGGTCATGAAAGCTGTTGATGTAGATGGATGTGGATGGGATGGGCAGGTGGAGGAAGTCAGTAGGATAGGTAGATATAGAAGGGGGGAGATGAGACCTATAAGGGTACTGTTTAAAACCAGGGCAGTGGTAGAGACAGTGAAAAATTTTAGTTGGAGACTAAACACAAATGAAGAACTGAAACATATAAGATTAAAGAAGGATTTGAGCATAGAACAAAGACAAAAAATAAAGGAACTACAGGAAAAGGCTGATGAGGAAAATGGAAAGTTGGGTGAGGAGGATAAGAAGAAGTTTTTCTGGAGAGTGAGGGACGGGAAATTGAGGAAGTGGTTTATAAGAATAGAAGGGAGAAGGAGAGCTGGGAGGGAAGAGAATGTGACAGAAGTTGTGGCAGAGGTGGAGAGCAGGGTGGAAGCGTCTCGGGGAGAGACAGAAGAAGCTGCAGACCCAGTACCAGTAGTGTGAGGGGGGGAGTAGGGCACGGACAGGAGTAGCTGCTGAAGGAATGGTAGAAAGATTAAGGATTATGTTTAGTAATGTTGATGTGTTTACACAGGACAAGAAAAGAGAACTGATATTTAGGTTGCAGGATGAAGAGGAAAAACCTGATGTCATAGCCTTACAAGAAGTAAGACCAAAAAATGCTAGAATTGAAAGGGAACTGGTGGAGTATAGTTTGGAGGGTTTTGAGTTGTACGAGAGGAATGCTATTAGAGTAGAGGTTGGAAGAGGACTGTTTATTTATGTAAGAAAATAGCTCAAGGTAAATGAGGTGGATATGAGACAGCAGTATTGTGAGTATTTGTGTATTGAAGTAAAATGTACAAGAGGGTCAATTCTAATTTCCTCTATATATAGAAACCCAAATAATAGTAGGGAAGAGGATGATAGCCTACTGAAAGCAATGGAGGAAATAGATAATAGAGAGGGGAAAGCACCAGGAACAGATGGAGTGTGTGGGGAAATGTTGAGGTATGGTGGTGAGATAGTGATAGAATGGGTATGGAAAATGTGCAAACTAGCATGGGAGAAGGGGAGTGCACCCGATGACTGGAAGACTGGCGTAATAGTCCCCCTATATAAGGGCAAAGGGGAAAGAGGAGTGTGTGGTAACCACCGAGGAATATGTCTTCTAAGCGTAGTAGGGAAGGTATACAGTAGGGTAGTGATTGAGAGAGTGAGAGTGAGAACGGAGAAATGGATAGGCGACGAGCAGGGAGGTTTTAGGAAGGGAAGAGGATGTGTAGATCAGATTTTTACCCTGAATTGTGTTGTGGAGAAGTATCTGGAGAAGAAACAAAAGGTGTATGTTGCCTTTATGGACTTGGAGAAGGCCTATGACAGAGTGGATAGAGAAGGTTTGTGGAAAGTACTTAGAATATACGGAGTAGAGGGCAAGTTGCTGAAAGCAGTGAAGAGCATGTATGAGGGTGCAAAGGCGGCAGTACGTGTGGAGAGTGAGCAGAGCGAGTTCTTTGACCTGAATGTTGGTTTGAAACAGGGGTGTATTTATTAGTGGCCCCTCCATCATTGACGAACATGCCTATTACATAAGGCATCCTCTTCAAACACTAATCCGCCGTAGTTTGAATCTACCGCGCAGAGCATTTAAAAACTGAGGAGCCTTCATCATGAGCGCACGCGACCTCACTCATGGCTTCAGTCATTATGAATTGGGTTCTCACTACGAAAAAACTTCGTAAAAAATAAAAACAAAAAGAAAATAAGAATAACTATCCAATAAGCTTTCCATCATATCGTGGATGTACTTGTGTGGATTTCTGACCAGACGCTGAATCAGGCGTCATTCCTCCTTCTTTGCTCTGCGCTCAGCCTGCCCGGACGTTCCTTTCAGGCTCCGCTGGTTCCGCATTCGTGGCGTCCCTAGTGAGTTTTTTCTCATTTGTTTACTCTGGGATGTATCGAGTAAGGTTAGGATAGGCGTAGCAGGAGTGTCCTGGGCTGGTTGCCCGCAGTGCAATGTATTTTGGGTCGTATGTATGGGGCATCTATTTCGGATGTACCCTCGTGGTCCTGTTGTGGACACGTGAACTTTTCACAGTTTGGTTTAGTTGGTGATGCAGGCGGCTTTCATTACGCGTTAATAATTGCTGCCTTTTATCCTTCTGATGAGGTGAGCTGTGTGTTTGCTGACGTTCCCAGCGTATTTTTCTTCACTTAGTGAAGTTTTTTCTGGGTCCGTGTCAGGCTTCCCGGGGTTGGAAGTTATCGCTTCGGTGGTGTGTTGGCGGTGGTTCCTGTTGTGATATTCCAGTGTGTGTTTATATTTCAACTATTTTCATGCCGTCTACCTAGGCCTAGCCAGCCGCTCGTAGCTTTGCCACATGTCTAGTGTTATTATTTATTTTATAAATATGCCCTACTGTGTCATGTGTATCCGGGTTTTAGTTGTGTATTGGCTAATTCCTCGGACTATATTTGTTTCCTGGTTTAGTTGTGTATTGGCTAATTCCACGGATTATGTTGTGACCTTGGTTAGTCGTGCGTGTCTCTCCTCGTGTCGTTTTGTTCAGATGGTGTCTGTTCAGGGTGGGGTTTGCCTTCCGGCGGGTTTTTCTCGGTTTCACCGTGAAAAATCCTGACCGATGAGCAGTGTTAGGCCACACGTGGTTGTTAACACTGGCTGGTTCCCCGGCGAGGGGAGGTGTCTGTGGCTCTCCAGGACTGCGTATCTGTGGGTGCCTGGTTTCAGGCCTCCTTTATAATTCCCGGCGGGATGGCTGTACCCATCCTTACATATATATTTAGTTATATATAAAGAAACGACGTTCGTGAGAACACTCGTTTTTTATAGGTTTTTCTACCTGGTTTACGACAAACCACGGGGAAAACCTAGCTGTTGTTTAGGCGTTCCTCCCCGGCGATCTTTTACAAAGTAGTGGGGTCAGGAACTTGTGGGGTTAACTTTTAGACTTCTCACCCGGCGGGTGCACCTTAGCAGGGTGGGATAAAACGACTTAGGTCTCTTATAGTTAACCAATCCATGTGAGTGATACTCTGTGTATCGCTGCCTTTACTCTTACGGCATTTGAAGGATCAGTGAGGTTTAACCAAATCGATTTCCACACCCGGCGGGTGTCCCTAAGTAAAGGAACTAAGGAATTTATAAACAAATTCAATTTCGATTAACCTTAATTGGGTGATACTTTCAGTATCGCCGCCTTCTAATTTTACGACGATCGTTTGGGACAATTCGTTAAAAAAATCAGATCTCGTATATTCCTGCCCTGGGCTATTCTACTAAAATATTTCAAGGGCCGGCGTCTTTATGAGGGGGGGCTTTGTTACAAAATTGAATCTTGAGACAGTCACCACCTCCTACAGACTATTAGTGCCATACTGGACCATTATATCAGAGGGTATTCTTCATGTTCTTAGCTAAGAAGACTTGTTTAGCCTCTTTATACCCAGCCGCGTGGCGAGATGTGTTAGCTGTGTCTTTGCATCCCGTTACCCGGCGGGTTATTAACACTTGTATGCGAACACTTGGGTTAACCTTATGAGCATTAATTCCTGGAAATTTTCTTTATTTTTCCAGAGCTGAGCTCCGGCGGACCAATACAGACCCGGCGGTAGTTCCTCTCACCAGTCTCTGTCATGGCTAATGTGACCCCAGTTTTTGCCCTGTGCATTACCCCTACTTGCGCGGGTATCCCAATTTTTGCACATACCCTTTGCATAAGGTGTGTTAGATGTCTAGACCGTTCAAGGGGTCTCTGGGTTACACGTAATTGTTCTTTTTGCTCCCAATTAACCAATAAAGTCCTGTGTGACAATGACAAGACCGCGGCGGTAGCGTTGAGAGAGGTCAGACAACAAATGTCGGCCTACACTACCATTGTCGCACATAAGTCACTTCAATGTGACAACGTCCCACTTTGGGATAAGTTGCTGTCAGAGCACCCTCCCCCTAAACGTACCTCTAGAGTAAGGGGTTTTAAGCCGACAGAGACTAGCCGGGTTTCTGTATCGTCTGTGGAGACGTTTAAACGCCCGAGAGAGCCTACTCCCCCGGCAGCCACCTCCTCGTCGCAGGCGAGATCGAGGTCAAGGTCACCCCTCAGACAACGGTCTTCAAGTCGGGCCTCTTCCCCGGCTAGTAAGAAGTGCAAGACTGAAGCTTCCCCCAGGGCCATGGTGGTGATTCTTCCAAACCTAGGTCCAGTTCGCGGTCACACCGTAGCCACAAATCCTCCAAAAAGGATTCCCATAAGAAGTCCTCTCGACATTCTTCTAAGTCTAGTGCATCTCATCGTACCTCTACACCTGACAATGTTTCTGTTACAGCCTCAGAGTATAGTGAAGCGCCTGTCCCTAAACAAGATTTACCTATTGATATTTTAACCCTAGAAATGGAGAGTTCAGGATATTCAATAATTGAGAATGTTTCAGACTCTCAAGAGAGCGTAGGCCAGAGCCTCGGTGTTTGGCGATTTGCTCAGCCAGGGTCTGTCCATCCACGTCCGACTCATACGAGTCACACAGTAGCCGATGTCCACAGGGACGCGGCGACCCCATCCTCTATCCCTGATTTATCTTGGAAACAAGGTGCCCCTGCCTCGGCGGGGTCTTCTCAGGAGGATCGGGAGGAACAAGATGAAGTGTCATTAATTTCAGATAGGGAAGGACAAGGGTCAGGCTCAGGCCTGGACGCCGCCCATGATAATACTAATTCACCTGAAAGTTCTGCACCTAACCAGTTTGTTACAGCACAAGAAATTGATGGGTTACTTACTCATGCTCTATCAAAATTCTTTAATCAACAACGAGAAAACCCCACAATGGACTTGGGGGCTCCCTTGACAGGTTCTGCGGTACGGCCTCTGATAACGTCAATCGATTTATCTAAGATTCCTAACCCTCCTACTCTGTCACCGGCAGGGAGCTCTAAGCCAGCTACGGCGGCATTCACTACGTCAAATGTCAGGGTCATTACGGATGTTAATCCACCCCCTCTAGACAAAGCGCCTCTTAGAAAGGTAGCTATGCCTCTGCTTTATGGGCCAGACGAGTCATGGGTCCCTTTGAACCCCTCTAAGCCAGAGCTTGCCCAGCCTACCTTGTCAGGGGAACTCCCGGTACCACGTGAGTGGTTTATCCAGGGAAATAAGTCTAAGAAATTAAGGGCATTGGATGCCTTGGGTAATGTTTTGGACGTAAATATCAAGGCTATACCTAGTTATTATTATCAGGATTATTTTGTTTATGCATCTAAGCCTGCTTTACCCCCTGCCTCAGCTTCAAAACTTTTTTCAGACTGGTCTAAGCTGGATGGGTTTAATGATATTAAGGCTCTGTTGGCTATTACTCCTGAACTAGATTTACAGACCGTCACAGACGAGACAGCTAATCCAGTGTTGAAGGTGGGACAGTTAGGACCAGGACCTTGGGTGGATTGGGAGGTAGAGGCTCAAAACTTTGCAACCACTTTCACTTCTAAATCTTCCCACCAGATCCCTCAGGATACACATTCATGGTTCTCAATGCCGGTAGGTTCTGCCGGCGGAGTTCCGTCAGCTTTATTTTCCTTTTTAGCTGCCCCTAAGATTAATCTTTGTGAACTAAAGGAACCATTCATTACCCCTACCCCTTCTCACCTAGACAGAGAATTTAGGCTAAGGGGAAAAGCTTTCCGCCTGTTTTCACAGTACATAGTTTCTCAACAGGTGGCTAAGTCTTTACTCAGGTCTACTCAGGCAATCGCAGACGCGGATGCTCGAAGATCAGTTGAATTATCCCGGCGTCTGATTCTTCAGTCGTCAATTCAATCCTTAGGTGACATACGCACAGCCTTACTTGAGGCGGTGCGAGCACGACAGGATCTTAGAATGTCATTAGTTCGCAAGCTGCCTGATCGCATTGCTAACCAGGTGGTAATGTCCCCAGTACTTACACCTTCTTTAATGTCCCCTGATGTATGGCGAACAGTGTTTAACATGGCACAGGCCGTGAAGCACAGTCCCGCACAGGCTAAGAACATGTCAATATCATTTTAAATCATGTCAAAACTCTAGGCTTCAAGGTAAATCTGGTAAAGTCAAACCTTGTTCCCTCAAGAGTAATTCAGTGGATAGGGCTGGTCTGGGACACCGCCGCTCTCACTCTGAGTCAGAGTGTGGACAATCGCAACAGGTTTCGCAGGAAACTGTTCAGGTTTCTTCACAGTCTGACTACGACACGAAGAGTCTGGGAGTCTCTGGTCGGCTCTCTCAACTGGATTCAGCTAACTGTCAAGTTGGGCCGGTTGAAAGTAAAACGATTAATATTGGAGGGCAACAAATATTTCCCACTCTTACCGGCGGGAAAATTATGGCCCATACCAAAATTAATCCACACCTTACTAGCGGTCTGGGCGAAGAGGGAAACATTGCACTCAATCATGTCATGGACCTCTCCTCCTCCAACGGTATGGGTAGACACGGATGCGTCAGGCACCATAGGGTGGGGATTTCAGTCAAATCAGGGGCACCAGGGTCAGGGACTTTGGTCTCACATAAATGTCAAAGAGTTACTAGTCCCATTGTATTTCCTTCAGGCTCACGGCCCGGCGTTACGGGGCAAGTCAGTGGCCTTCAGAATGGACAATCTGAATGCAGTTCACTGTATTCAGAAACAAGGGTCAACGAGGTCAAGGAAGTTGCTACTCGTGTCGGAAGAGATTTTTGTTCTAGCCACCAGTCTAGATATTTATCTTCACGCATCTTATCTCCCAGGCGTAGCGAACGTCTGGGCAGACGCTCTGTCCCGGAGACAGAGCACGACAGTAGAATGGGAGCTCAAGCAACCCATTTTCGACCTAATGATTGCGGAGCTCTCCCATCCACAAGTGGATCTTTTTGCGTCCGAGGAGACTCACAAGCTCCCTCTATACCTCACCCGCCGGACGATAACGCCGGCAGGGGGGCCAGACGCCCTAGTGACAGACTGGAACAGATGGAGCTCCATCTATCTGTTTCCACCGCCAGATGCGTCACTAATGTGCCACGTAGTGAACAAACTACGAGTTTATCGAGGCTTAGTCTCGCTAATCGCGCCCCTGTGGCCAGCGCAGGTGTGGTGCCAGCAGTTAATAATGTGGTGCCCGGACCCGGTATCGCTCCCGGTCGGGTACTTCCACTTAGACACGATTGGCAACCTAGAGACCTCGCTGACTTTTGCATTATGGACATTCAGGAGGCCAAGTGGCTAGCACCATACGGTAGGGATGTGACCAATAAATTGCTCAATCAATATACTCAGTCTACTAAGCGACAATATCAATCTCATTGGAAAGCTTTTACTTCTTGGATTGTTAGAACGGAACAAACTGTACCCTCAGTGGCATTGGTTTTTAATTACTTGAACTATCTGTTTGAGCAGAAACGTTTATCTGTGGTTACTTTGAAGAATCACTTAACTGCGATTAGAGTGCCCTTTTTCGACCTTACAGGTCTATCCATACCGGTGGCGGAGGAAACAGGATTTATGAGAGCGTGTTTTAAACTCCGCCCACCTCCCCGTCAGCTCATGCCTACTTGGTCTCTGGACAAAGCTTTGTCTTTACTTCATTCTCGTCTGTATCAAAATACTGCAGACTTTGCTTTAATCTTAAAGAAGGCAGTTTTCCTTTTGGCTTTGGCCACCGGAAACAGAGTGTCTGAGCTGGCGGCGATGAGCAACACACCTAATTGTCTTAGGTTTGGTAGACTTAATGATTCAATTTCCATTGCACCCTCCCCGGCGTTTGTAGCCAAGAATGAGCATAGTGCACACGTGTTTTCTGAATTCACGGTGCCGGCGTTAAAAAGGGGAAAGGTGCATCATAATTTATGTCCAGTGCAAGCTCTAACCAAATATTTAAGAATAGCTCCTCATAACCCCCAAGGTGCTTTATGGGTAGCGAGTACGGGTAAACGCTTACTTAAACGGCGATTAGCCTCTCTTCTAGTAGAAGTCATTAAAGAGAGTAATCCCGGCGTTGTGGGTAGGGCCCACGATTTACGCAAGTGGGCGGCCTCTTTACGTTTCCTGAAAAACTTTTCAGTTGAAGATATTGCGTCCACACAGTTGTGGGCGTCTAATCATACGTTTCTCTCTAGATACTTGTCAGTTGCTCTAGACAAACCTTCCTTACCATGTATAGCTTTAAGGCAGAGGGTCTAGGTGGCCCTGCAGTCACTTATGTTTATTTTCAAGGAAAGGGGGGGGGGGGGGGGGTGCAGTCGGTTGACATAGGACACCCTAGACCCCGCCGGAGTATGAGAACTGTGATACAATTTAAGGTTGAAATGTGATATGAAAATTTCTCTGAGAGAATTTGTGCTAGTACAAAGTTTAGTACAAAACAACGGTGTTGTTATAGTAGTTTTAGCTGCGAAAGCAATGTAACATTAGTTCAATGGAGTTCATTAGCAATTGATCTCCACATGTATTTTGGGGTTTATGATGTGCACATATAAACTTATAACTTATTATTTGTCACCACTCGTTGAGTGGGGTGCCTTTTGTAACTACAGATCTGTGTTCAGAATCTTCAGGGTTACCTATTTTTGTCAGGCAGGCTTCTTTGAAGCACGCACCTGCCTGAACCCCCTTTTTCTTGTATATTTCCGGCCTACGCCGTATTAAATACATTTTTCAAAAGTAAGAATACTATGTGGTTGTTTTTATTATCTGCTTTTCTAGAGTTATGATATGATTACGAATGTCCCCCTCCAGTCTTAGATATCAGGCATGTTCGTCAATGATGGAGGGGCCACTAATAAATTATAGGTTTGACTCCTGTAAGGAGATTAGGAAAACCTAATATTTAGTAGTGGCCCCGTAATCATTGACGACTGGGGCCCTCCCGACCGTCCCCTTCCCATTCGTTGATGTATTAAGGATTTTGGTTTACTTGATATGTCAGTGAAGGAGGAATGACGCCTGATTCAGCGTCTGGTCAGAAATCCACACAAGTACATCCACGATATGATGGAAAGCTTATTGGATAGTTATTCTTATTTTTCTTTTTGTTTTTATTTTTTACGAAGTTTTTTCGTAGTGAGAACCCAATTCATAATGACTGAAGCCATGAGTGAGGTCGCGTGCGCTCATGATGAAGGCTCCTCAGTTTTTAAATGCTCTGCGCGGTAGATTCAAACTACGGCGGATTAGTGTTTGAAGAGGATGCCTTATGTAATAGGCATGTTCGTCAATGATTACGGGGCCACTACTAAATATTAGGTTTTCCTAATCTCCTTACAGGAGTCAAACCTATAGTGATGTCCCCGTGGTTGTTTACTGTATATATGGATGGAGTCATGAAAGAAATACTAGGAAGAGCAGTGGATGTTGGTGTATCGCTGAAAAGGGAGGGAATTGAGTGGAAGCTACCTATACTGCTGTTTGCGGATAATACAGTTCTGATAAGTGATAATTAATGGGAGTTGCAGGGTCTGGTAAATGAGTTTGGAACAGTGTGCGAAAAACGGAATTTGAAGGTAAATACGGGGAAGAGCAAGGTTATGGTCTTCGAAAGGGGAGAAGTCACAGAGTGTGAGGTGAAGCTGAACGGTGAGGCTATGGAGATCGTCAACTCTTTTAAGTATCTGGGCAGTGTGTTGAGTAAAGATGGGACTATGGATGAAGAGGTGCGGGAGAGGGTACAACAGGTGAAGAGGGTTGTAGGAACGCTAAAAGCATAACAAAATAGGGTGGTCAGTATGGAAGTGAAGAAGTCCTTGCATGACAGTGTGGTAATCCCGACACTGACTTACGGAAGCGAAGCATGGACGTTGGTTGAGAGACTCAGACCAAGAGTGAGAGCAGTGGAAATGAATTACTTAAGGAGTGCGTGCGGAGTTAAATGGAGGGATAGACAGTCTAATGAGGAAGTAAGAAGGAGGTGTGGTGTGGAGGTAGATGTGCTGGAAAGTGTGAAAAGGAACAACTTGAGATGGTTCGGCCATATGGAACGTATGGAAAGCGAGAGAATGACTAAGAGGGTGTACGAGAGCGAGGTGGAGGGACAGAGAGGGAGAAGTAGACCGAATATGAGGTGGAAGGATGGAGTGAGGAACTACATGAACGAAGGCGGTGCTGGTTGGGGGGAGGGGCATCGACTGACTGGGGACAGAGGTGCATGGGGGCTGTTCGTTCGTGGCCACCCCTTCGGGGATCACGGCGTCAGGCAATAGATAGATAGATAGACAAATATAAGATTTTGATTGGAGATTTCAATTTGCCAAGGATCAACTGGGCAAATTGTACTACTCCAGCGGGACAGTGTAGCCTGGAAAACAAGTTTATAGAGAAAGTAAGAGATTGTTTTTTAACGCAACATATTACAGAGATGACAAGATTATAGGTTTGACTCCTGTAAGGAGATAAAGAAAACCTAATATTTAGTAGTGGCCCCGTAATCATTGACGAACATGCCTATTACATAAGGCATCCTCTTCAAACACTAATCCGCCGTAGTTTGAATCTACCGCGCAGAGCATTTAAAATCTGAGGAGCCTTCATCATGAGCGCACGCAACCTCACTCATGGCTTCAGTCATTATGAATTGGGTTCTCACTACGAAAAAACTTCGTAAAAAATAAAAACAAAAAGAAAATAAGAATAACTATCCAATAAGCTTTCCATCATATCGTGGATGTACTTGTGTGGATCTTTGACCAGACGCTGATTCAGGCGTCATTCTTCCTTCACTGACATATCAAGTAAACCAAAATTCTTAATACATCAACGAAGGGGACGGTCGGGAGGGCCCCAGTCGTCAATGATTACGGGGCCACTACTAAATATTAGGTTTTCTTTATCTCCTTACAGGAGTCAAACCTATAATTTATTAGTGGCCCCTCCATCATTGACGAACATGCCTGATTTCTAAGACTGGAGGGGGACATTCGTAATCATAACTCTAGCAAAGCAGATAATCAAACAACCACATAGTATTCTTACTTTGAAAAAATATATTTAATTACGGCGCAGACCATATAAATACAAAAAAGGGGGTTCAAGCAGGTGCGTGCTTCAAAGAAGCCTGCTTGACAAAAAAGGGGGTAACTCTGGAGATTCTGTGAACAGATCTGTAGTTACCAAGGCACCCCACTCAACGAGTGGTGACAAAAAATAACAAGTTATAAGTTTACATGTGCACATAATAAACCCCATAATATTCGTGAAAAATAATTTGCAAAAAAATCTCCACTGTTTAATACTAAATTGCTTTCACAGCTAAAACTACTATAACAACTCCATTGTTTTGTACTAACATTGTACTAGCACAATTTCTCGCAGAGAAATTTTCATATCACATTAACCCTAATTGTATCACAGCTCTTATACTCTGGCGGGGTCTAGGGTGTCCTATGTTACACTGACTGCACCCCCCCCCCCCCTTTTCCTTGAAAGTAAACAACAGTGACAGTAGGGCCACCTAGACCCTCTGCCTTAAAGCTATACATGGTAAGGAAGGTTTTTCCAGAGCAACTGACAAGTATCTAGTCAAAAACGTATGATTAGACGCCCACAACTGTGTGGACTCAATATCTTCTACTGAAAAATTCTTCAGGAAACGTAAAGAGGCCGCCCATTTGCGTAAATCGTGGGCCCTACCCACAACGCCGGGATTACTCTCTTTAATGACTTCGACCAGAAGAGAAGCTAATCTCCGTTTCAGTAAGCGTTTACCCGTACTCGCTACCCATAAAGTACCTTGGGGGTTGAGAGGAGCCACTCTCAAATATTTGGTTAGAGCCTGCACTGGACATAGATTATGGTGCACCTTTCCCCTTTTTAACGCCGGCACCGTGAACTCAGAAAAACACGTGTGCACTGTGCTCATTCTTGGCTACAAATCCCGGGGAAGGTGCAATGTGAATACATTCATTAAGTCTACCAAACCTAAGGCAATTAGGTGTGTTGCTCATCGCCGCCAGCTCAGACACTCTGTTCCCGGTGGCCAAAGCCAAAAGGAATACAGCCTTTTTTAAGAGTAATGCAAAATCTGCAGTATTTTGGTACAGACGAGAGTGAAGTAAAGACAATGCCTTGTCCAGAGACAAAGTAGGCATGAGCTGACGGGGAGGTGGGCGGAGTTTAAAACATGCCCTCATAAAACCTGTTTCCTCCGCTACCGGTATGGAGAGACCTGTAAGGTCTAAAAAGGGCACTCTAATCGCATTTAAGTGATTTTTTAACGTTACCACAGATAAACGTTTCTGCTCAAACAGATAATTTAAATAATTGAAAACTAAAGCTACCGATGGCTACAGTCTGTTCTGTTCTAACGATCCAGGACGTAAAGGTTTGCCAATGTGATTGATACTGTCGTTTCGTAGACTGAGTATATTGATTTAATAATTTATTGGTCACCTCTCTACCGTATGGTGCTAGCCACTTGGCCTCCTGAATGTCCATAATGCAAAAGTCAGCGAGGTCGCTAGGTTGCCAATCGTGTCTATGTGGAAATACCCGACCGGGAGCGACACCGGGTGCAGGCACCACGTCTTTAATTGCTGGTACCACAACTGCGCCGGCCACAGGGGTGCGACTAGCGAGACTAAGCCTCGATAATCTCGTAGTTTGTTCACTACGTGGCACATTAGTGACGCGTCTGGCGGCGGAAACAGATAGATGGAGCTCCATCTGTTCCAGTCTGTCACCAGAGCGTCCGGCCCCCCTGCCGGCGTCTTCGTCCGGCGGGTGAGGTATAGAGGGAGCTTGTGAGTCTCCTCGGACGCAAACAGATCCACTTGTGGATGGTAGAGCTCTGCAATCATTTGGTTGAAAATGGGTTGCTCGAGCTCCCATTCTACTGTCGTGCTCTGTCTCCGGGACAGAGCGTCTGCCCAGACGTTTGCTACGCCTGGGAGATAAGATGCGTGAAGATAAATGTCTAGTCTGTTGGCTAGAGTAAAAATCTCTTCCGACACGTTTAGCAACTTCCTTGACCTCGTTGACCCTTGTTTCTGAATACAGTGAACTGCGTTCAGATTGTCCATTCTGAAGGCCACCGACTTGCCCCGTAACTCAGGGCCGTGAGCCTGAAGGAAATACAAGGGGACTAGTAATTCTTTGACATTGATGTGGGAGATTTCTAAGTGGGACCAAAGCCGGACGCATCCGTGTCTACCCATACTGTTGGCGGAGGAGAGGTCCATGACATTATTGAGTGCAACGTTTCCCTCTTCGCCCAGACCGCTAGTAAGGTGTGGATTAATTTTGGGATGGGCCATAACTTTCCCGCCGGTAAGAGTGGGAAATATTTGTTGCCTTCCAATATTAAACGTTTTACTTTCAACCGGCCCAACATTACAGTTAGTTGAATCCAGTTGAGAGAGCCGACCAGAGACTCCCAGACCCTTCGTGTCGTAGTCAGACTGTGAAGAAACATGAACAGTTTCCTGCGAAACCTGTTGCGATTGTCTACACTCTGACTCAGAGTGAGAGCAGCTGTGTCGCAGACCAGCCCTATCCACTGAATTACTCGTGAGGGAACAAGGTTTGACTTTACCAGATTTACCTTGAACCCTAGAGTTTTGACATGATTTAAAATTATGTTGACATGTTTGATGCATAATTGCTCTGTCTCTGCCACCACCAGCCAGTCGTCTAGGTACCACAACACTCTGATTCCTTGCTTTAATAACGGCATCAGGGCTTGCCGGACTAATTTCGTGAATAATCGAGGTGCCAGGTTCAAACCGAATGGCATCCTTTGAAAAACAAAATTTTGGTGCCTGATCCGTAAGGCCAGAAACCTTTGAAACCTTTTGTTTACCGATACGTGCCAATAAGCGTCTGTCAGGTCTAGGGAACACATCCAACCTCCCGGCGGAAGTGTTAGCCTGATTTGGTGTACTGTTAACATACGGAATGACTCGTTGTGAATGTGAAGGTTCAGATAAGACAGGTCTACGACTGGTCTCATCTGAACACTGTCCCTTTTGGGAACCAAAAATAGCTTGGACGTGAATACAGGGTAATTTGGGGGGACCGGGATGATGACATTCTTGGCAATCATTTCCTGGACCAGTGACTCCACCTCTAATGAAACAAAATTCGCCGTTGTCGGCTGACGTAAGCGAGGTCGCCGGAGCCACTGCCAAGTGATGCCTTTGCGTGCCACCATCCGTGCCCAAGTTTTTAACGGCCATGCTTGGTGACCCGTTCGGAACGACCCAGTTAGCAGACAAGGGTTCGCCGGCTGTACTACCCTCGGATCCGCCGGCCTTAAGACTGGCACCGGGAGTGAGAGAGACTTTAGTTTTTTGATGGTGGTGGAGTTGGTGGTGGTGGACGCTTCGCCGGCTGGCTGGCGTTGGCCGAAGACGGGCCCTGACCTGGCTTATTATGGCCGCGTCCTCTTTGACCTGAAAACCTACTCTGTCTATGCCTGTACTGACCTTGAGGGGAGGAGGAGGACTTAGGTGGAAGAGAGGGCTTAGATCCCCCCGGCTGAGCCTTAGTGATTGGCCTGGGTTTGGGGAAGTTAAAGGCAGGTTTCTTAGAAGGGGTGGGACTGTGTTTAAAGGCCTGAGTCATATTAAACACCGTTCGCCACACGTCAGGGGTCATTAAAGAGGGAGTGAGCACTGGTGACATGACCACCTGATTCGCAATGCGATCAGGCAGTTTTCGGACTAAGGACATTCTGAGGTCTTGTCTCGCTCGTACCGCCTCAAGCAAGGCGGTGCGGATGTCACCCAAAGATTGGATTGACGACTGAAGAAGCAGTCGCCGGGACAATTCAACCGATCGTCTGGCGTCCGCGTCTGCGATTGCCTGAGTGGACCGGAGCAAAGACTTTGCTATCTGTTGAGACACTATGTATTGAGAGAACAGGCGAAAAGCTTTCCCCCTTAGCCTAAATTCTCGTTCTAGGTGAGTTGAGGTAGGGGTAGTGAAAGGTTCTTTTAGCTCACAGAGATTAATTTTAGGGGCAGCTAAGAAAGCAAACAAAGCTGAAGGGACTCCGCCGGCAGAACACACTGGCATGGAGAACCAAGAATGAGTATCTTGAGGGATCTGGTGGGAAGTTTTGGAAGTAAATGTGGTTGCAAAGTTTTGAGCCTCTGCCTCCCATTCCACCCAAGGTCCTGGACCCAACTGCCCCACCTTCAAGACTGGATTAGCTGCTGTGTCTGTGACGGTTAGCAAATCGAGTTCTGGAGTGAGAGCTGACAGAGTCTTAATGTCATTAAATCCGTCATGCTTAGACCAGTCTGAAAACAATTTTGAAGCTGAGGCAGAGGGTAAAGCCGGCTTAACAGCATAAACAAAATAATCTTGGTGATAATAACTAGGTATAGCCTTGATGTTGACATCTAGTACATTGCCTAAAGTATCCAAGGCCCTTAATTTCCTAGATTTATTGCCCTGGATGACCCACTCACGCGGTACTGGGAGTTCCCCTGACAAGGTAGGTTGGGCAATCTCTGGTTTGTGGGGGGTCAAAAGGACCCATGACTCGTCTGGTCCGTAAAGCAAGGGCATAGCTACCTTTCTGAGAGGCGCTCTGTCTAGGGGGGGCGGATTGACATCCGTTATAACCCTTACATTGGAAGTGGTCAATGCCGCCGTAGCAGGCCTAGTAACCACTGATGGTGACAGAGTGGGAGGGTGAGGGATCTGAGTTAAAGCAATAGAAGTCATCAGAGGCCGTACCGTAGAGCTTGTCGTGGGAGCTCCCAAGTCCACTGTGGGAGTTTCCTGCTGTTGGCTAAACAATTTAGATAAAGCATTACTGAGTAGCCCATCAATTTCCTGTGCAGTGACAAATTGACTTGATGATGTACTAACTAGGGAATCATTAAGTCTTGTGCGGCGTCTAAGCCTGACCTTGCCCTTCCATATCTGAGATAATTGAAACCTCGTCTTTTTGATCCTGTTCCTCCTGAGAAGATCCCGCCGAAGCTGGGGTATCACCTTGTTGCCAAGATAAGTCAGGGATAGAGGATGCGATCGCCGCGACCCGGTGGACGTCAGCCACTGTGTGAATAGTATGAGCCGGAAGTGGGTGGTCAGGTCCTGGCTGAGAAAAACGCCAAACACCTAGGCCTTGGCCTACACTCCCTTGGGAGTCCGCAACACTCTCACCCCCTGAGCCCCCTGAATTATCTAATTCCAGGGTTAAAATGTTAATGGGTAAATCATCTTTAGGTACAGGCACAATACTGGACCCTGGAGCCCGAACACCAACTCTGTCTGGGGTAGAGGTACGATGAGAAGCACTAGAAACTGGTGAATGTCGTGAGGCCCTTTTATCATGGGAATCCCTCTTTGAAGATTTATGGCTGCGGTGTGACCGTGAACTACTCTTCGATTTATAGGATTTATCGCCGTGACCACTGGTGGAACTTTCTGTCTTACTCTTCTTACTCGATGGTGAAGAGGCAAGACTAGATGGCTGGTGTCTGAGAGGTGACCTAGACCGAGATCTCTCCCGGGATGAGGAGGCTGCCGCCGGGGGTGTACTTACACTAGTTGTACTTACACTAGTTGTATTTGCGGGAGTGAGCATGCTCGTTAATTCCCGCCTCCTAAGATATGTTTGTCATACCGTGCTTTGAAACTATGCACTGATGGTGCAGACACTACTTCGGCTGGCAATTTGTTCCACCCACTAATCGAGTTGGTAGGAAATCTTTTACTTTTCAGATCAGATTTACTATTTAGCACCTTTAGTTTGTAGCTGTGACCTCTTGTCCTCTCACCTCCATCCCTCTCTATGAAGTTTTCTTGGTCGATTTTGTCAATACCTCTAACACATTTATATATCTGAATTTGCTGTCCTCGTTTCCTTCTCTGTTCCAGTGTAGGTAGATTCAATCTCTCGAGCCTCTCGTTGACGAGAGGCATTGTTGTAGGCTCTCGTTGACGTTTCGCAGTAGCAGTAGGAGCAGACACAGAAACCTGACCAGTCTCTGCCGGCTTACGACTAGTTACTCGAGAGGGACGTTTAGGGGGAGGGTGCTCAACAAGAAGCCTATCCCAAAGAGGGACGTTGTCACATTGAAGTGACATGAGCCACAATCGTAGTATACGCTGCCATCTGTTGCCTAACCTCTCGTAAGGCGACCGCTGCGGTCTTATCATTATCGCAGAGGACTTTGACACTTAATTGGGAGCAAAATGAACATTTGCGCGTCACCCACAGACCCCTTGAATGGTCTAGACATTTAACACACTTGATGCAAAGAGTGTGCGCAAAAATAGGGATACCGGCACAGGTAGGGGTAATGCATAAAGCAAAAACTGGGGCAAAGGTAGCCATGACAGAGACTGGTGGGAAACTACTGCAGGGTCTGTATTGGTCCGCCGGGGCCCAGCTCTGGAAAAAAAGAAAATTTCCAGGAATTAATGCTCATAAGATTAACCCAACATGATCGCATACACACACACACATATGTGTCAATAACCCGCCGGGTAACGAGCCGTAATGTCACAACGATCACAGCTCGGTACGCGGCGGGATCCTATAAAGATTTCCGAATATCGAAACATGTCCTAAGAAGTTAAGAATACCCTCTGACATAATATAAAGGACCAGTATGGCGTTTATAACATAGTCTTTCTGGTGGTGACTGTCTCAAGATTCAATTTTGGAAAAAACAACCCCCCACAAAGACGCCGGTACCAGAATTATTTAGCAGAATAACACAGGGCTGGCTGATACGAAATCTGATTTCTAACGAATTGTCACAAAGGATCGCCGTAAGTTTGAAGGCGGCGATACATTAACGTATCTCTCAATTAACTGGTTAACTATATGGAATTGTAAATTCCTTATTTCCTCCTTCCAGGAGCACCCGCCGGGTGTGAAAAATTTGTGAAAAGATGTTAAACCTAATTGAGCCTTCGATCGCTGTCAGGCTGAAGGCGGAGATACCCAAAGTACCACTTAAAATGGATCGGTTAACTAAATTGAATGACCAAGACGTTCATCCCACCCTACCAAGGTGCACCCGCCGGGTGAGATGTAAACAACGTTAACCCCATAAGTTCCTGTCCCCACTTCTTTGTAAAAGATCGCTGGGGAGGAAAGCCCTCAATCAACAGCTAGGTTTGTTCTATGTGGTTTGTAAAACCGGGTAGAAAAACTTCATAACATCTGTCCGCATGAACAATGTTAGATGGGTACAGCCAGACCGCCGGGGATCATAGGGAGCCTGAAACAGGCACCAACACAGAGACGCAGTCCTGGAGAGCCACAGACACCTCCTCGCCGGGGACACAAGCCTGTGTTGAAACCACGCGTGGCCCAACACGGCTCTCGGCCGGGTTTTTCATGGTGAAACCGAGAAAAACCCGCCGGAAAGTAACCCACCCCGTTCAGAAACCAACTGAACGCACAACGGACCTGGGATCAAGCCAAGCACGACTAGCCCAGGGCCCACACAATAATCCGTGGAATTAGCCAATACACAACTAAACCAGGAAACATACATAGTCCGTGGAATTAGCCAATACACAACTAAACCAGGATACACATGACACAGTAGGACATATTTATAAAATAAACAATAACACTTGTACATGTGGCAAAGCTACGAGCGGCTGGCTAGGCCTAAGGAGACGGCATACGAAATGTTGAAATATAAACAAAACACTGGAAATATAACAACAGGAACCACCGCCAACACACCACTGTAGTAAAGACTTCCGACAAAGGGAAGACTGACTCGGGACCCAGAAAAAACTTCACTAAGTGAAGAAAATACGCTGGGAACGTCAGAAGCACAGCTTACCTCATCAGAAAGATAAAAGGCAGCATAAAATAACGCGTAATGAAAGCCGCCTGCATCACAAGCTAACTCAACTGTGAAAAGATCACATGTCCACAACAGGACCACGAGGGTACATCCGAAATAGATGCCCCAAACACACGACCCAAAATACACTGCACTGCGGGCAACCAGCCCAGAACACTCCTGCTACACATATCCTAACCTTACTCGATACATCCCGGAGTAAACAAATGAGAAAAAACTCACTAGGGACGCAGCAAATGCGGAACCAGCGGAGCGTGGGGAGACACGTCCGGGCAGGTTGAGCGCAGAGCAGAGAAGGAAGAATGACGCCTGAATCAGCGTCTGGTCAAAGATCCACACAAGTACATCCACGATATGATGGAAAGCTTATTGGATAGTTATTCTTATTTTCTTTTTGTTTTTATTTTTTACAAAGTTTTTTCGTAGTGAGAACCCAATTCATAATGACTGAAGCCATGAGTGAGGTCGCGTGCGCTCATGATGAAGGTTCCTCAGATTTGAAATGCTCTGCGCGGTAGATTCAAACTACGGCGGATTAGTGTTTGAAGAGGATGCCTTATGTAATAGGCATGTTCGTCAATGATGGAGGGGCCACTAATAAATATAGAGATGGGAAGCAGGGGAGTGTACAGTACTTTATTTAATTTTTAGCAATGAGGAGGATATAGTGGAACATGTCAATGTGGATACCCCTATAGGTCTTAGTGACCATGCCTGTATACGTTTTAGTTGCAATATTAAAACAGAGAGGGATGATAGAAGCAATACAAAAATATACATGTATGACAGAGCAGATTATGAGCTGCTGAGAAGGTGTCTGGACATTGACTAGGGGGAATACTTGAACGGTGAAGATGCTGAAGGAATGTGGAGGAAGTTTAGAGTCAAACTGGAGGATGTTATATCCAAATGTGTACCAGTAAGGGAATATGAGGATAAAACAAAATTGAGGAAAAGAACGAACCCAGAATTACCAATGAAAAGAAAGCTGTGGACTTTGATAAGAAGAAAGAAACGATTGTGGGATAGATTAAAAGTGTTAAAAAAGAACAGGGGGTCTCGTATAGAAGCTAAAGTAGTGGATTTGGAACGTAGACAGATAAATAATAAAATAAGGTGGGAGACAAGGAAAGGGAGAGAGAGATTGCAAGAAATGTGAAGGATAATCCAAAAATATTCTGGAAGTACAGTACATTCAGGAAAAGTTAACGAGAAGAGTAGGGATCCCGGAGCTGGTAGGGGGGTTGGATGATGGGAGTAGAGTGGAGACGGATAAGGAGAAAGCAGAGGTGCTGGGGAAATACTTTGGGGGGGTACTAACAGTAGAGTCGGATGATGCAGTGCCAAATATTCCCATCAAACAGGCACCTGCACTAGAACTAATAGAGTTTTCCCATGCTAGAATAAGAAGGGCTATAGAAAAAATGAACAGAAGTAAGTCCCCAGGACCGGATTGGATACACCCAAGAATCATAAAGGAAGGAGGTGAGATGTTAGTAGAGCCATTGAAAATGTTATTTGAGGTATCTTTTAATACAGGACAAATCCCGATGGACTGGAGAGAGGCGAACATAACAGCTATATTTAAGAAGAGAAAGAGAAATGACCCAGGAAATTATGGACCAGTCGGTTTGACAAGTGTTGTGTGTAAACTAATGGAAACGGTAATTAGAGAGGGAATAATGGAGCATATGAAATCAAACCAACTTTTCAGTGGGAGACAGTTCGGATTCTTGCCGGGGAGGTCGACGGTACTACAGCTAATTAAGGTGGTAGATAATTGGATGCAAATTCTAGAGGATGGTGATGTAATAGACGTGGTATATTGTGATTTTATGAAGGCCTTCGATAAGGTCCCACATAAAAGGTTAATAGAGAAAGTTAGAAGCCATAATATAGGCGAGAAATGTGTGAAATGGATAGAAGCCTTCCTGAAAGATCGGAGACAGAGGGTGCTGGTGAATGGAATAGGCTCGGGGTGGAGGGAAATTACAAGTGGGGTTCCTCAGGGATCTGTGTTGGGACCGCTACTGTTCGTTATATTTATCAACGACTTACCTGAAGTTATAACTAATGGAAGTGAGGTATACCTGTATGCGGATGACACTAAGCTGTATAGAAGAGTGAGGAGTAAAGAAGATGTGGGTTTGCTTCAAGGAGATGTGGAGGGCATGAAGGGATGGTCTGAGCATTGGTTAATGCCTTTTCATCCAAAAAAATGCAAGTAAATGCAGATTGGGACAAGCAAGATAGACAAGGTAGGATACAGTATGTATGAAGTAATGGAGGAAGTGAATGCAGAAAAGGATATAGGAGTAGTGATAGACAATAAGTTAAATTTCTCAGAACATTTAGCGGAAAAGATAAACAAAGCCAATAGAATTGTAGGGCTGATAAGGAGGACATTTGTGTCACTTGACGAAGAAATCTTCAGGAATCTCTATACAGTGCTGGTTAGGCCGTACCTGGAATATGCAAACCAGGTGTGGGCTCCATATATGGTAAAGGATATAGAAGCAGTGGAGAAAGTGCAGAGGAGAGCTAGCAAGCTAGTACCAACGTTGAAGAACGCGGGCTATGAGCAGAGGTTGAGGACACTGGGGCTTCCGGCACTGGCATATAGGAGAAAGAGAGGGGATATGATAGAGACTTTTAAGATAGTGTCAGGAAAGTATGATGAGGATGTGTGTGAAGGTATCTTCTTGATGCGGGAGGGAACAAGAACGAGAGGACACTCAAAGAAAATTTACAAAGAAAGAAATAGGCTTGAGAAGGCAAAGAACTCATTTTGTGATAGAGTGGTAAATGAGTGGAACGCACTGCCCCAGTATGTAGTCGATTCCGAATCAATAAGGGAGTTTGAAAGTAATCTTGATAAAGCATGGGGAAGACAAGATTTGAAGTTTGATTATAAATAAAAAATACAGAATAGTAAATAGCAGAGCGAGTTCTTTGACCTGAATGTTGGTTTGAAACAGGGGTGTGTGATGTCCCCGTGGTTGTTTACTGTATATATGGATGGAGTCATGAAAGAAATATTATAAAGAGCAGTGGATGTTGGTGTATCGCTGAAAAGGGAGGGAATTGAGTGGAAGCTACCTATACTGCTGTTTGCGGATGATACAGTTCTGATGAGTGATAATGAATGGGAGTTGCAGGGTCTGGTAAATGAGTTTGGAACAGTGTGCGAAAAACGGAATTTGAAGGTAAATACGGGGAAGAGCAAGGTTATGGTCTTCGAAGGGGTGAAGTCACAGAGTGTGAGGTGAAGCTGAACGGTCAGGCTATGGAGATCGTCAACTCTTTAAGTATCTGGGCAGTGTGTTGAGTAAAGATGGGACTATGGATGAAGAGGTGCGGGAGAGGGTACAACAGGGGAAGAGGGTTGTAGGAACGCTAAAAGCAGTAACAAGAAATAGGGTGGTCAGTATGGAAGTGAAGAAGTCCTTGCATGACAGTGTGGTAATCCCGACACTGACTTACGGAAGCGAAGCATGGACGTTGGTTGAGAGACTCAGACCAAGAGTGAGAGCAGTGGAAATGAATTACTTAAGGAGTGCGTGCGGAGTTACATGGAGGGATAGACAGACTAATGAGGAAGTAAGAAGGAGGTGTGGTGTGGAGGAAGATGTGCTGGAAAGTGTGAAAAGGAACAACTTGAGATGGTTCGGCCATATGGAACGTATGGAAAGCGAGAGAATTACTAAGAGGGTGTACGAGAGCGAGGTGGAGGGACAGAGGGGGAGAGGTAGACCGAATATGAGGTGGAAGGATGGAGTGAGGAAGTACATGAACGAAGGCGGTGCTGGTTGGGGGGAGGGGCGTCGACTGACTGGGGACAGGTGCATGGGGGCAGTTCGTTCGTGGCCACCCCTTCGGGGATCACGGCGTCAGGCAATAGATAGATAGATAGAATAGTAAAAATGTCGCGTCTGCTACCGCGGCGGTAGCAGACGCAACATTTTTACTATTCTGTATTTTCGCCAACACCGTGAACGACCGCAGCAGTGCAAGTACTGGTACTGACCTGGATACACAGGCCTAGTTTGCCTTTTTCCAGAGGATCTACTGTAAGAAACTGTAAGAACTGTAAGTATATAATCTGTGAATCATTTCCGATATGATGGAATTAAAGAAAAAAAAAATCCACCAACTCATAATTAGCAAAAATTACACAAATGTCAATTAAAAACATGTTACAATATTTCCCAATCAATTTGTGTAGACACACTTTCAAGGCGAAAATAAACCGTGGGGAAAAAAACAATAAATAAATAAAATAAAATTTCCCGACGCTCGGAACCTCGCGCCTATTTGCAGAGAAGACGGGGGAATATTTGTTGTTGACTGTATTTTATTTCTTGTTTTTCTATGTGCTGGAACGATATTATATTTTTCAATTCCATCGCATTAGAAATGATTCATAGATTACAAAAAGTCCAAATAAGACATAGTTATGTTAATGTATAAAGGAGTTATAGATACAGTAGATTCATTAGAGAGATAGATAGAGAGAGAGCGAGAGAGAGTTGCAGAGGGGGAAGTGATCGATAACATACAAACTATTATAAGACTTATGAAACGGACTCAAGTTTCTGAAAAGACAGAGGAGACATTTTTATTGACTCTTTTTCATTTTATTATTTGTGTGTTTGAAGGATAATATTGTTTTCAATTCCATCGCATTAGAAATGATTCATAGATTACAAAAAGTCCAAATAAGACATAGTTATGTTAATATATAAAGGAGATGGATAATGTATAGAGAGAGAGATAGATAGAAAGAGATAGTTGCTAGGGGCAAATGATCGATAAAATACAAAATTATATGAGACTGATTTAAGTTTCTGAAAAGACAGAGGAGATATTTGTATTGACTCTCTTTTTAATTTTATTATTTGTGTGTTGGAAGGGTAATATTGTTTTCAATTCTATATATTAGAAATGATTCATAGATTAAAAAGATACCAAACAAGACATAGTTATATTTATGTATAAGGAAGATAGATTCCATAAATAGATAGCCAGACAGACATTTGATGCATACATAACATTCTTAATCTTAATAAATAATAATAATAATAATAATAATAATAATAATAATAATAATAATATATACAGTACCTACTGTAGGTTTGGGCCGCCACCCTTATATGATCCCGACTTTTCCGTGTTTGTGGCCGACTTTGGAACTTTTGAGGTTACCGTGTCCAAGCAAAACCGTGTATATCGAGACCTGACTGTATTGCCGAAGAGCCTCCAAGTCGGCAGCGCCAAAGTGCCACAAGCGCTGCCGGTTGGGAGGATCGGGTGGACGTACTGGAGAGATAGGACAGGTGACAGATATTAGTTTATGGTCGGAGTAGCCCAAAGGAGAAAGAAGAATTACAGTATAAGCAGAAGGGTTAGAGGTTAAAAATAAGTCAAGAATGTTGGGCCGATCTCCGAAGCGGTCTGGGATACGGGTCGGTTGCTGGACTAACTGCTGGACTACTGTACAGTATATTATTATTAGCGGTCTGGGATACGGGTCGGTTGCTGGACTACTGTACAGTATATTATTATTAGCGGTCTGGGATACGGGTCGGTTGCTGGACTACTGTACAGTATATTATTATTAGCGGTCTGGGATACGGGTCGGTTGCTGGACTAACTGCTGGACTACTGTACAGTATATTATTATTAGCGGTCTGGGATACGGGTCGGTTGCTGGACTACTGTACAGTATATTATTATTAGCGGTCTGGGATACGGGTCGGTTGCTGGACTACTGTACAGTATATTATTATTAGCGGTCTGGGATACGGGTCGGTTGCTGGACTACTGTACAGTATATTATTATTAGCGGTCTGGGATACGGGTCGGTTGCTGGACTACTGTACAGTATATTATTAGCGGTCTGGGATACGGGTCGGTTGCTGGACTACTGTACAGTATATTATTATTAGCGGTCTGGGATACGGGTCGGTTGCTGGACTAACTGCTGGACTACTGTACAGTATATTATTATTAGCGGTCTGGGATACGGGTCGGTTGCTGGACTATCTATCTATCTATCTATTGCCTGACGCCGTGATCCCCGAAGGGGTGGCCACGAACGAACCGCCCCCATGCACCTCTGTCCCAAGTCAGTCGACGCCCCTCCCCCCAACCAGCACCGCCTTCGTTCATGTACTTCCTCACTCCATCCTTCCACCTCATATTCGGTCTACCTCTCCCCCTCTGTCCCTCCACCTCGCTCTCGTACACCCTCTTAGTCATTCTCTCGCTTTCCATACGTTCCATATGGCCGAACCATCTCAAGTTGTTCCTTTTCACACTTTCCAGCACATCTACCTCCACACCTCCTTCTTACTTCCTCATTAGTCTGTCTATCCCTCCATGTAACTCCGCACGCACTCCTTAAGTAATTCATTTCCACTGCTCTCACTCTTGGTCTGAGTCTCTCAACCAACGTCCATGCTTCGCTTCCGTAAGTCAGTGTCGGGATTACCACACTGTCATGCAAGGACTTCTTCACTTCCATACTGACCACCCTATTTCTTGTTACTGCTTTTAGCGTTCCTACAACCCTCTTCCCCTGTTGTACCCTCTCCCGCACTGTGGACTACTGTACAGTATATTATTATTTTTAATATTCTATTTTTTACTATACTTTCCTAGTGGCATCCGTGACAAATGACGTCCCATAAGTATTTTCACAGTGTCGCCTATGAAGATGGTTATATTTTGTTGGAAAGTGTATGGGAGCTTCCAACTTAGCCTATGATTTAAATACCGTATTTCCTCGAAGATAAGGCGACATTGTGTATAAGTTTGTGCCAAATCAGACCTATAAAAGTCTTTCTATCAAATATAAGTCGACTCCCGAAACCAGGGACGTGGGAAAAAAATATAATAGGCCTAGGCCTACGCTACTGATACCGTATTATTTTGTTTTCCGTCATGAGCCTATTTAAACCCTCACAAGTCCTTTATACAGGTATTTGTAGTTTGACTTGAATACTGTTGGAATCTTCAAAATTATGGAATAACACTGAATAATTGCATCAACTGATCATGGAGGTGGAACAGAGGGAGAGAGAGGGGGAGGGAGGAGAATAGAATTAGCAGGGGAGGTGGAACTGGGTCATGGAAGGGATAGAGGAGGAGGTGAACCTGGTAGGAGGCAGAGAGGGAAGAGAAACAAGGAGGTGGATTCAAATATACTGTGCTACTACACTAATATAGATGGAATAAACAGTAAAAAGGTAGAGTTAGATGATATATTAAGAAAAGATCAACCACAGATAGTCTGTTTGACGGAGACAAAGCTGAACCAGGACTTTGACAGCAACATAGTGTTTAGTGAAGGATATAATATATGGAGCTATGATAGAAAGGGTAAAAGGGGAGGTGGAGTGGCAGTATTAGTTAAGAACCCTATGACAGCAAAGCATGTGGAGTTAAATAATGACAAGGCAGAAATAATGGCAGTTGAACTCAATGATATAGAAGGAAAAAAGCTAGACATAGCAGTAGCTTACATGCCACCAAAGACCAGAGCATGGAGGGAGTTGGAGTTTGAGGAGATGGTAGAGGATATGATTCAGTCGTTGAGAAGATTGCTTTTAAGGAAAAATCGATTGATCTTGGTAGGAGATTTCAACTGTAGTGAGGTTGATTGGGAATCGGAAGATGCAGGGCCAAATCAGAGATCTTGGGGAAGTCGGCTAGTGGAGTTGGTTACGGAAAATGTACTTGCACAACATGTGAAGGAAAATACAAGAATGAGAGGTAATAACGAACCTTCTAAACTCGATCTGATTTTTACAAAAGATCCTCACGAAATTAGTGATATAAACTATCTATGTCCTGTAGGTAAAAGTGATCACCTATTACTAAAATGGAAGTTGACCTCGAGTAATGCCAATAGATTAGACAATAGCTACATTAATGACAGATTAAATTATAGTAAAGCTGTTTATGTATCCTTGAAAAGATATTTAGAGGGAGTAGATTGGGATCTTGTTTTTGAGGAGCGGGACGTGCAAGGTAAATATGGTAGATTCCTCGAAATTTATAGAGTAGGAACCAATCTGTTTGTCCCAAAATATAAAACTGGAAATTTTACTAAGCAGAAAGATTGGTTTAATTTGAAATGCAAAAGAGCTTTGGGTAGGCGTGATACAGCTTGGGCTAGATTAAGAAGAAGGAACACTGAGAGTAATCGGAATGAATATAAACAGGAGAGGAATAGATGTGTTAACATAGTTGGGCAAGTTAAAATGAACTATGAGAAGAGCATAGTAGGTGAATGTGAAAGTGACTCTAGATTATTTTATAAATATATAAACAGTGGGTTGGGGGTAAAGAAGCAAATTACTAAATTAAGAGTTGATGCTGGGACGTATGAAAATGTATCGGACATGTGTGAGGTAATGAATAACAAATTGGGGTCAGTTTTTAGTTTTTACTAGAGAGGAAGGTTTTGACGAACCACAGGCGGGAGTACTGGAGAGTGGTCTTAGTAAGATTGAAATAACTAGAGATGAGCTGTTAACTGCGATGAGAGGACTTGAAGTAAGGAAAGCTGTGGGACCGGATGAAGTGTCTGCCTGGGTTTTAAAGGAGTGTGCAGAGCAATTAGTGGAGCCAGTGAGGGACATAATTCAAGCTTCCTTAGATAAAGGACAGGTTCCTGTTGAATGGAAAAGAGCAAATATCATCCCGATATACAAGAATGGAAACCCTGAGGACCCTCTAAACTATAGACCAATTTCACTTACTAGTATTGTATGCAAGATTTGTGAAAAGCTAATTAGGAAGAGATGGATGAAAATGTTGGAGAGAAAGAAGATAATAACCCCAAAGCAATTTGGATTCAGAGAAGGGACATCTTGTGTTACCAGTCTGCTATGTTATTACAGTAGGGTGATAGATGTACTCCAAGAAAGAGGCGGATGGGTGGACTGCGTCTACTTAGACCTTTCCAAAGCATTCGATAAGGTACCACATAAGAGATTGTTATCTAAGCTTGAGACGCTAGGATGTGTCAGGGGGAGTTTGCTGAAATGGATGGAGAGCTATCTAACAGATAGGGAAATGAGGACCAACATTAGAGGAACTTACTCATCGTGGCGGAAAGTTGAGAGTGGTGTGCCGCAGGGATCTGTGTTGGCACCTCTCATGTTCCTTATGTACGTGAATGACCTGCCGATAGGCATAAATTCCTACATGTCAATGTTTGCAGACGACGTAAAAATTATGAGACAAATAACAAATAAAAGTAGTTGTGAGGAGCTGCAAGGGGATTTAGATAGAATATATGAATGGAGCACCAAGTGGAAAATGAAATTTAATATAAGTAAATGCCATGTGTTAAATATGGGAAGAAGTGTGAATAGACCAAATTGGGAGTACAGGATGGGAGATAATATAATTAGCAAGGCCGAAAAAGAAAAGGATTTAGGGTTGATTATACAAGATAATTTGTCGCCAGAGAAACATATTAACAAGCTCTTTAGCGGAATGTATGCAATGGCCGGGAATATGAAAGTTGCTCTGAACTACTTGGATGAGACCATGGTAGCGAAAATTATGAAGAGTATGATTAGACCAAGATTGGAGTATGCAGCAGTGGTGTGGTCCCCGCATCTAAAGAAGCATATTCACAAGTTAGAAAGAATCCAGAGAGCAGTTACTAGATTGGTTCCAAGTCTCAGAGAACTGCCATATGAAGGGAGGCTAGACAAATTAAATCTACCAAGTTTAAAAGAGAGGAGAGAGAGGGGAGACATGATAATGATGTACAAATGCACCTGGGGGCTGGAGAGGCTGGATAGGGAGGATATGTTAATTATGGATACAGGAATAACTAGAGGCCACAGCTACAAAGTAAAAAGACCTACCTGCAAGAACGATATCAGGAAGTTTAGCTTCCCCTATAGATGTATTGACAAATGGAATGGGCTGGAGGAGGAGGTGGTAGGGGCAAGGAACATCCATATTTTCAAGAAAAAATTGGATAAAAAGTAGACTGAGAGACGGGACAACACGAGCTTAGCTCAACTCCTGTAAACTACAATTAGGTAAATACAATTAGGTAAATACAAGCTAGCCAAAATGGGCATCGGTAGGATACACACGTGTTCCCACCTCCATTGTCAGCTTCTACTGGTACTGGATGTTACATGCAAATATTTTCCACCCCTCAATTTCTGTTTTACCTTACCGTAATCATATCCTTGCTGGTTTATCTCTTCATTGCCCCTTATTTAAAGTTTTTACTTTTTATTCTCTTATTTTTCACGAAAGTTTTTTCGTAGTGGGTACCCGATCTATGACGACACCATAAGAGAAGTAGCGTTGCACTTATGAATATGACTCTTTTTCTTCCCCGCGCGGTTAATTCAAACGGCTGACCGCGGGTGTTGAATGGAGACTATTATACTAATAGGCAACATCGTCAATGATGAAGGGGCCACTATTAAATATAGACTATACAAACATTTGCCATTTGCATGTCACCACTTCTAGATATTTTATTTATTTACACCAAGCAATATATTTGACTTAGGCCTATATCTAGCATACAATTGTAATGTAAGTGTATATACTATTTACACCAAGCAATATATTTGACTTAGGCCTATATCTAGCATACAATTGTAATGTAAGTGTATATACTATTTACACCAAGCAATATATTTGACTTAGGCCTATATCTAGCATACAATTGTAATTTCTTACAGTTTCTTACAGTAGATCCTCTGGAAAAAGGCAAACTATGCCTGTGTATCCAGCTCAGTACCAGTGCTTGCACTGCTGCGGTCGTTCACGGTGTTGGCGGCGGCGGTAGCAGACGCAACATTTTTACTATTCTGTATTTTTGTTTTATAATCAAACTTCAAATCTTGTCTTCCCCATGCTTTATCAAGATTACTTTCAAACTCCCTTATTGATTCGGAATCGACTACATACTGGGGCAGTGCGTTCCACTCATTTACCACTCTATCACAAAATGAGTTCTTCGCCTTCTCAAGCCTATTTCTTTCTTTGTAAATTTTCTTAGAGTGTCCTCTCGTTCTTGTTCCCTCCCGCATCAAGAAGATACCTTCACACACATCCTCATCGTACTTTCCTGACACTATCTTAAAAGTCTCTATCATATCCCCTCTCTTTCTCCTATATGCCAGTGTCGGAAGTCCCAGTGTCCTCAACCTCTGCTCATAGCCCGCGTTCTTCAACGTTGGTACCAGCTTGCTAGCTCTTCTCTGCACTTTCTCCACTGCTTCTATATCCTTTACCATATATGGAGCCCACACCTGGTTTGCATATTCCAGGTGTGGCCTAACCAGCGCTGTATATAGATTCCTGAAGATTTCTTCGTCAAGTGACACAAATGTCCTCCTTATCAGCCCTACAATTCTATTGGCTTTGTTTATCTTTTCCGCTAAATGTTCTGAGAAATTTAACTTATTATCTATCACTACTCCTATATCCTTTTCTGCACTCACTTCCTCCATCGCTTCATACATACTGTATCCTACCTTGTCTATCTTGCTGGTCCCAATCCGCATGTACTTGCATTTTTTTGGATGAAAAGGCATTAACCAATGCTCAGACCATCCCTTCATGCCCTCCACATCTCCTTGAAGCAAACCCATATCTTCCTTACTCCTCACTCTTCTATACAGTTTAGTGTCATCCGCATACAGGTATACCTCACTTCCATTAGTTATAACTTCAGGCAAGTCGTTGATAAATATAACGAACAGCAATGGTCCCAACACAGATCCCTGAGGTACCCCACTTGTAATTTCCCTCCACCCCGAGCCTATTCCATTCACCAATACCCTCTGTCTCCGATCTTTCAGGAAGGCTTCTATCCATTTCACACATTTCTCCCCTATATTATAGCTTCTAACTTTCTCTATTAACCTTTTATGTGGGACCTTATCGAAGGCCTTCATAAAATCGCAATATACCACGTCTATTACATCACCATCTTCTAGAATTTGCATCCAATCATCTACCACCTTAATTAGCTGTAGTACCGTCGACCTCCCCGGCAAGAATCCGAACTGTCTCCCACTGAAAAGTTGGTTTGACTTCATATGATCCATTATTCCTTCTCTAATTACCGTTTCCATTAGTTTACACACAACACTTGTCAAACTGACTGGTCTATAATTCCCTGGGTCATTTCTCTTTCCCTTCTTAAATATAGCTGTTATGTTCGCCTCTCTCCAGTCCATCGGGATTTGTCCTGTATTAAACGATACCTCAAATAACATTTTCAATGGCTCTACTAACATCTCCCCTCCTTCCTTTATGATTCTTGGGTGTATCCCATCCGGTCCCGGTGACTTACTTCTATTCATTTTTTCTATAGCCCTTCTTATTCTAGCATGGGAAAACTCTACTAGTTCTAGTGCCGGTGCCTGTTTGATGGGAATAGTAGGCACTGCATCCTCCGACTCCACTGTTAGTACCCCCCCAAAGTATTTCCCCAGCACCTCTGCTTTCTCCTTATCAGTCTCCGCTCTACTCCCATCATTCAACCCCCCCACCAGCTCTGGGATCCCTACTCTTCTTGTTAATTTTTCCTGAATGTACTTCCAGAATATTTTTGGATTATCCTTCACATTTCTAGCTATCTCTCTCTCCCTCTCCTTCACCCCCCTCCTTGTTTCCCACCTTATTTTATTGTTTATTTGTCTGCGTTCCAGATCCACTTCCTTAGCCTCTATACTAGACCCCCTGTTCTTTTTTAACAATTTTAATCTTTCCCACAATCGTTTCTTTCTTCTAATCAATATCCAAAGCTTTCTTTTCATTGGCAATTCTGGGTTAGTTCTTTTCCTCAATTTTGTTTTATCCTTATATTCCCTTACTGGTACACTTTTGGATACAGCATTCTCCAGTTTGACTCTAATTTTCCTCCACATTCCTTCAGCGTCTTCACCGTTCAAATATTCCCCCCAGTCAATGTCCAAACACCGTCTCAGCAGCTCATAATCTGCTCTATCATACATGTATATTTTTCTATTGCGTTTATTATCCCTCTCCGATTTAATGTTACAACTAAAGCTTATACAGGCATGGTCACTACGACCTATGTTCCACTATATCCTCTTCATTGCTAAAAATCAAATCAAGTACACTCCCCTGCGTCCCATCTCTATATCTTGTCATCTCTACAATATGTTGCGTTAAAAAACAATCTCTCACTTTCTCTATAAACTTATTTTCCAGGCTACCCTGTCCCGCTGGAGTAGTACAATTTGCCCAGTTGATCCTTGGCAAATTGAAATCTCCAATCAAAATTTTATATTTGTTCTCTCTATTATCTATCTCCTCCATTGTTTTCAGTAGGTTATCATCCTCTCCCCTGCTATTATTTGGGCTTCTATATATAGAGGCAATTAGAATTGATCCTCTTACACATTTTACTTCAATACACAAATACTCACAATACTGCTGTCTCATATCCACCTCATTAACCTTGAGCTCTTTTCTTACATAAATAAACAGTCCTCTTCCAACCTCTGCTCTAATAGCATTTCTCTCATATAACTCAAAACCCTCCAAACTATATTCCACCAGTTCCCTCTCAATTCTAACATTTTTTGGTCTTACTTCCTGTAGGGCTATGATATCAGGTTTTTCCTCTTCATCCTGCAACCTACATATCAGTTCTCTTTTCTTGTCCTGAGTAAACACATCCACATTACTAAACATAATCCTTAATCCATCTACCATTCCTCCAGCAATTACACCATCCCGCTCCTCCAGTCCGTACCCTACTCCCCTGTTAGCACTACTGGGTCTGACTCTTTGTCTCCTGTCTCTCCCTGTGACACCTCCACCCCGTTCTCCTCCTCCGTCACAACTCTCATCACATTCTCTCCCCTCCCTGATCTCCCCCTCCTTTCTACTCTTATAAACCACTTCCTCACTTTTCCGTCCCTCACTCTCCAGTAAAAATTTCTCTCCTCCTCATCCAACTTTCCATTATTTCATCAGCCTTTTCTTGTAATTCCTTAATTTTTTTCCTTTGTTCTATACTCAAATCCTTCTTTAGTCTTATGTGTTTCAGTTTATCATTTGTATTTAGCCTCCAACTAAAATTTGTCACAGTCTCCGCCACTACCCTAGTTTTAAACTGTACCCTTATAGGTCTCATCTCTCCCCTTTTATATCTACCTATCCTACTGATCTCCTCCACCTGCCCTTCCCATCCATATTCGTCCTCATCCACACCTTTCAAGACCTCCTTCACTGTCTCCATATCCCTCACTTTTCTCACTCCATTATCATTCATATGAGTCTCTATATCTCCATACAAGATTACACCCCTATCCCTGTCCATGGCCTCCCTCACGACACTCTCCTTGTTCTTCATGACCCCTACAACTGCACTCTCAAAACTTTGTTTGGTCATATTCATTTCTTCCTTTTGCTCTTTCATAATATCCTCCAAATCCTTGACTTTTTGTTTACCTACCACCGTCCATGCAGTCGACTCCTTTACTTCCGTGAAACGTCCTTCGTATTCCTTCAGCTGCTCCTTCAATGCCATATTCTCTGCTCCCAGTTCATCTACCCTTTTCAATAACATCTCTAGGCTCTCATTAACTGCCAAAAAAGGCCTGCATTCACTTCCTTCGCTAGTCCTATTCCCTTCCCCACCTATCACACCACACATTACACACAGTGCCTTAACTTTCTCACCAATATCCCCCTTCCATTTCTCCGTATCACTCATCCACTTTTCCAAATCCTTCACAACAATACTAACCTCTTCTAACTTCTTATCTGTGCTCTTAAATCCCCGAAAACGTTGTAACCTTCCTTCCGACTCCGTCATACCCGAAATTCCCTCTGCCATGTTTGTTTACAAACTCAACAACTCACAACCCTACCGCTGTCCCGTCACTACACACTCTTATTACACTATATATCACCCCTCCACCACACCAATATATCCTCCAAACCTTCACTAAATCCTTCCTCTTCTTGTTAGCCCCGTATGTACTCGATATCCTTGAATTAATTGACTATTCCCATAACATATGCCGGAGCCTCAAACTTGCGTCCGCCTTCCGCCATGGTGTGCCGCCAATAGTATATAATGTAAGTGTATATACTATTTACACCAAGCAATATATTTGACTTAGGCCTATATCTAGCATACAATTGTAATGTAAGTGTATATACTATTTTGGATGTTTTGCTCCATTAAGCAGACACAAGAGTGGGAATATAAGGAAACAGCTAAATAAGTGATCAATCTTATTAGAAAAAAGGTGAAGCTATGGAATTTACAAACAAAACAGTTCATACCATTACAGTACCGTACTTTTTATTCACTCGAAAAGAGGTTGGACAAATGATAAAATGATATAAGATTGAAATAGCAAGTTTATCCATCAATAATTGCAGACTCCCATGTACGATACAAATGATATAACGAAAACAAAAAACAAGTTTCTACCGGTATCAATAATAAGAGACTCGCATGTAAGATACATAATGGCATGAAACAAAGATTTGTGAAATAATACGCAACACTGGCTGGACAGTCAGCTGTGTGGAGAGAGCCGAGAGACACCCCTCCCTCCTCCCTTTAACTCCGTGAGACGAGAGGAGGTACGTTCATACAGGAGGCCGTAACTTTGGTTTGTAATCGGTAACTTTAACTTTTTTAGTTCTGGTATCGATTTTATATACTTTACATGTGTTATAATGAATTAAACTGTTTCATATTTAATTAAACTTAGTAGAAACTTATAATTATTATAAACAGTAGAAACTACCTAAATTAAAAATATATCTACCGTACGATAATAAACAATATTCGGTACTGGTACATGTCCGATTTTGGTGCTTGGTACCGGTATCACCCACATTTTTGATCACTTGAAATTATGATCAGTGTATTAGGCGACTACCGACTTTTTTACCTTGAAAAGGGTCCTAAAAAGCCGACTTGTACATGATGATATACGGTAGGGCCATATATATTTAACGGCACTACGTCATTTGACTCCGGAGTTACTACAGTACTAAGTATCAGGTTTTCCTCTCTTCCCTTTCGGTTGTCAAACACTTGATGAAAGCATCCTACACTCGCGTAAAATATTTACTAACTCACTCTACACAACCCAAACATAACTTAGAACTCACTAGGGAAGGCAAGGCAAAGTTACGAGTATGACAAGTGGAGGTGCACACAGTACAAAATAACACGTGTGACCAGTGCCAGCACCCACCATAGAAGGGATATTAAGAGCAAGACAAGCGAGAGACGCGTTTGGGGACAACAGACGTATGAGAAACGCAAAGTACCACAACAGCTTTAAATTATATTTTAGCATATTTACTTTAAATATTTTGCTTTTTTTTTATTCTCTATAATTATTTACTATTTTTAGCTATTACTGTACTTCATAGTGGCATTTGTGACAGATGACGTTCCATATGTAATTTCACACTGTCGCCTATCAGTTTAGCTATAGGCTAAATAGGGCCAAATATACTTATTTGCTGTAGGTATGACTGTATGACGACCTATAACGTTGACTACTGCATGACTTTACTTCACCTCACCCTGGTGATGGGCTGGTCTATCAGAGTGAGAACTGAGCGATCTCCGCCATACCCATAGCTTACTCTGACTGTTCCTTTTCCTTATATATTTTCTAGATCTCAAGTGATGGCGTCTCTTTCGTGGATTGACCTCCCAATCTACCAAGATTGGAAGCCAAAGTGTCACATTTTTCCTTTGCTCCTCAGCTTTCTCTTCATAATTGCTGAGGGGCACAGGGCCCTGGGTGGGGCTTTGGTTTCCCGGGCGTTTCCGCACCCTCCTCAGCTCCCCGCCATGGAGTGGCTTCGGTCACCCAGGCTTTATTGTGGTCGGCAGGGAGGGTTCGGTGGGGCGCTCGGTTATGGCCTTGGCCTTGCTCGGGGCCTTGGGCCTGTTCGGCCAGGCAGCTTGGGGAACAACAACAACAACAACAACAACAACTTCACCTCACCAATGACTAGCCTTGTGAGGGTCAGTGACCCAGAGGGCTAGTATAAAATAACCGCATCATCTACTACTGTACTGCCGTAGGTGCCACTAATGAATTTTTTTTTTTTTTTTTTTACTTAACCACTACTGCATAATGTTTTTGATAAATTCCTCTTGGTTGTTGGTGCTGCATTTATGTTGCACCATTTATTGTTATAGATAATGATAAGAATATAAGTAAAAGAATTTGTAAGAGTTTTTATTTTATTTTTTTCAATGTGATTATTATAATTGATATAGATACATACATAACATTTTAAGACTGAGTGCTCCACACATACGTGCAGTTTCAGTCTCTTGTCCTAATGGCTGCATTTCAAGCAACCCTGTAAAGGGCTGCTTCACTTATCAAGTTTTTGGATTTGAGATCGGCACGTATACAGTAGTCTGATCCCAGGTCTTCCTCGGTCCACCCCTTGGTGCAGCTCCCTCCACAACACAGACCTGCATTTTTTCACCCAATTTTGTTCATCCATTCTCTCCACATGTCCATACCATCCCAGTCTACTTGCACGCATCACCTCACTAATACTCTTTATACCTAAACGTCTCCTCAGCTCAACATTTGTTATTCTATCCTGTAGCCTGGCCCCACACATCCATACTCACCATTCTCATCTCATTCTGTTGACATCCTCTACTTTAACGGCCCATGTTTCTGAGGCATACGTCATTGCACTTCTAACACATGAGGCATACTGTACACCTTTCCCTTCAGCGGGAGAGGCATTCTTTTCATGGTCAGAATTGGCAGCAGTTCTCTGAACTTATCCCAGCCACATCTAATTCTAGCGACAGCGGCAGCCTCGGCCCCACCACCGCCAGAGATGGTATCTCCTAGGTAACAAAACTTGTCCACCAGCTCCAATGACTCATTTTCAAAATTCACAGCCACAGGATCATCACTTAACACAAGCTCGCCTTTGCACTCTACGCACTCAAATTTCTCTATTTCTGACTTACCCTTAGGCAGGGGTCCCTTTATTCTACTACAGCGCTTACTCCCATGGTGCACCCAGCGTCGACAGATGCTACATTGAATCGCGTTTACGCCCACACTCTGCACATGGGTATGCACCGCTCTTTTCCACATTGCCTCGTCTCAATCTACAATGCATAACCTTCGTTTTGTTAATATTGGCTCTTAAACCCTTGCTCGCCATACCCTCTCTCCATCTTCTAAATTTGGCCTCAGCATCTTGCATACTGTCAGCTATTAGGACTAAATCGTCTGTATAAAACAGTTCCAACGGGAGTCCGCCTCTAAAAACTCTAGACAGTACCTCCAGGACCATAATAAAGAGGAGGGGCTTAACACTGAACCCTGATGGACTCCAACACGGACTGCGAACTCATCACTCGGTACACCCTTCACCCTCACCGCACTTCGCGAATCCTCATACATCTTCATTATCACACGCACCAGCCACTCTTCCACACCAAGTTTCCTCATAGCCCACTGCACAACATCTCTAGGCACCCTGTCAAAGGCCTTCTCCAGGTCTACAAACACAAAGTAAAGATTCCTGCCTTTTAGTAAGTATCTTTCCTGTATCTACCTGGCTATGAAGATAGCATCGGTTGTACTACGTCCTGGCATAAAACCAAACTGCATATCATCAATGGAGATGCTTTGCCTGATCAAACCCTCAAAGACTCTCACAGACCTTCATGATTTGGTCAAGCATTTTCAGGCCCCTATAATTACTTCTATGTAGCTCATCCCCTTTTCCTTTGTATATATTTACTATTACACTTTTGTGCCAATCCTCTGGGATTTTTTCATCTTTAACCCTTCCAGCCCGGGTGTCCTTTTAAAAGGATACCGCGGCAGATGGGCAGGTACCCGGGTGTCCTTTTAACAGACCTATTCAGCTTGGTCTGAACGCTGTGCGTCCGACGCATGTAAACAAAGCCGGTCATTGCGTCACCGCACCTCCGAAAACAAGAAGGAGACGTCGGGCAATGTTGTTGTTGTTGTATGATATGACAAAATTAGTGTCTGAAAAGCTCCGATATTGTCAACATCGCGGAAAAATTCGCTCCATGGAAATCGTCATCACAACTGAACCAGTTGACTTAACCCTCCAGCCCCGGGGGCTATAGCTTACGACTGTGCTCCGGTACCGGGTGTTTTGACGATCTTTGGCCTATGTTAACTACTCTGTAAGTCAATGAATATGTCATGTAATGTTGTGAATAAAAAAGAATAATGTTCCACAAACCTTCCTCTGTCGAATGGCGTTGAGTAGAGGTCTCTAGCCCCTCTGGTTGCATAATGGTGAGCGCGGGAAGACGAGTGTTTTTCGGCGGCAAAATCTTCCCGCGTTCGGACGCGTCGCCCCGGCCATGGCTACGACGCACCTAGCCGCTCGCCGCGCCAAAGTATTTATCTCCCTTAGACGATTTTAGTGTTTGATATTGAGAATGTGATGTTTATTTGATATTTTCTAGTTATTTTGAGGCCAATTATATAAAATATGTTTATTAGGGTATCACTGTCACTGATATTGCTAATTTTCACTCGATACCGTACATTTTATTAGTAATTGAGGTAGCTTATTGTTGTATTAGGCACTGATTATTCGTTATCACAGGTGTTTATTATACTTTGGCCATCAAATATTAGGTCTTGTGTCACTTTCACTTTGACAAATATGCTTTAGAGAGTGTCACTGTCACTGATAATGCTCATTTTCACTCGATACCGTACATTTTATTAGTAATTGAGGTAGGTTATTGTTGTATTAGGCACTGATTATTCGTTATCACAGGTGTTTATTATACTTTGGCCATCAAATATTAGGTCTTGTGTCACTTTCACTTTGACAAATATGCTTTAGAGAGTGTCACTGTCACTGATAATGCTCATTTTCACTCGATACCGTACATTTTATTAGTAATTGAGGTAGGTTATTGTTGTATTAGGCACTGATTATTCGTTATCACAGGTGTTTATTATACTTTGGCCATCAAATATTAGGTCTTGTGTCACTTTCACTTAGTTATATGATTTGTAAACATTTTATATACAATTTATTGTCTTTTTTCACTGATTTCTATATTTCTATAGGTTCTAATCATATGAATGTCACTTGGTATATACATATGTGTCACTTTCACATATTATTATGGTGTAATTGTATTTGTATCAATGTTCTCATAATACATGACTTTTGTATTACAATACATTGGTTTTCTTCCACTTTTTGCCTATATATAATTATAGTGTACATATTGTCATTTTATTTGGCAATTTCAGTATGATTATTAGAACTCCAGCTTGGAGTGGTAATCAAAGAAGCAATCTACAGCACAGAGTGCCACCTTGCACTCCACACACTCCAGGGTTGACTTTTTACCTGACCTCGGCTTCACCCTGCTGTTGTAGCAGACATGGCACTGCTTCTGCTGTGTTCTTCCGGATTCATTCTGAGGCAGGGAACCAAGCCTGTGCCTAATCAAGTATTGAGCAGACTGCAAGCGGTCAATAACGGCGGGCCCAGGATGTGCCACTGCCCTCTGTGGCATAGCATACTTCTCCAGGAGCTCCGTCAACACCTGCTTTTGGAACCTCCGCAGGCTATTGAACTTCATGGGTGTGTTCACATTCCGAAGCTTGTATATGTTGTAGGCATTCAGAACTGACATGTCCACCATATGCAGAAAGAACTTTTTGTTACCTCTGCACGAGGTACGCAGGCAGTCAATGAAGCCTATCTGCATGTCGGACTTGTCCACCAGCCTCATGTTGATGTTGTAGTCCAGGACAGCATCGGGCTTGGTCACCCTGGCCTGGGTGCGGCGATCCACCTTGCCAGTCTCCACCATTTCCCCCTTGTGGATGGTGGTCAGGAGGTTGACCTTCCGCTGGTCGTGCCAGTGGATAGCCAGAATGGGCCCCGACTTCTTCTTGAACACATCACCTTTTTTGGTCTTTGGAGGGAAAGGTGGCATGCCCTTCCTTTTCCCTCGTACTGTGCCTACAGTCCCCGTCTTGCGCTCATGCAGGTACTGTGAGAGAGTGGGGGACGTGTAATAATTGTCCGTGTAGAGGATGTGATTCTTATGAAAGTAGCGGTCCATCATGGCTTGCACCACTGCTCCGCCAAAGCCAATGAGGGGGTCCACAAGCAAGTCCCCTTCCTTCCCGCTGTAGACCAGGAAGTCCAGGACATAGCCAGTTTGGCAGTCGCACAGCACAAAGAATTTTATGCCAAAGCGATGTCTTTTTGAGGGGATGTACTGCCGGAAGCTGAGTTTTCCCCGGAACAGCACAAGAGACTCGTCAATGACGACCTTGCGGAAGGGCTTGAAGTAGGAGGTGAAGCGTTCTCGCATCATCTCATACAACGCCCTAATCTTCCACAGCTTGTCTGGGAGGTGGACGTCAAGGTTGGTGACAAGATGGAGCGCTGCGAGGATATCAAGGTACCGGTCGCGAGACATATATTTCCCGAAGGCAGGGGTGGATATCAGATCATTGGTGATCCAATAGTCAGGCAACCTATGCTTCTTGACATGAGGCATTAGCATGGTGAGTGCCAGGAACACCATGAACTCTTTATGAGTCACTGGGGTCCACTGCCTCATGTGGCCCTTGGTCACCTTTCCCAAAAAGTGGACCTGGAATTGGTGCTGCTTATTTGTCTCTTTGACAACATAGCCTACCACCTCCTCATCAAAGAAGGCCTCAAACAGTTCGTGTGGTGGAGCATTGGGGCCTGCAGGAAAATTGGGGGTAACGCCTGAACCCTCCAGTACCTCATCAAAAGCTGGCACATCAGGGTTGTATGCATCCTCATCAACTACGTCTTGCCACTGAAAAACGTAGAATGGGTCTTGTCTACGCTGACGAGGAGCTCCAGCTGGTGGCCCAGCACGGCCACGGCCAACTCGGGAGGCGCGCGCCCTAGGGCGGCGAGGGCGGCGGCCAGGGCGGTGGGCAGCACGACGGGCAGCACGACGCCGGGCCAAGCGGATGGGTCGAGGGTCGTCGATGTCCATATAGTCATCGTCAGAGTGGTCATCTTGCCCTGACGGTGGACCTATGTAATCATGGCCAGAGTCAGTGCCCTTCATCATCAGTGGCCCCCACATAATCTGGCGGGGAACCAGTGATGCGTGGGCGGCGTGCGGGTGGGCGAGGTGGGGAAGGAGTGGCAGGTGAGGCTGTGTCCCCCCGAGGTCCCGGGCTCCTTGGCCTGCGACGAGTGACAGAAAGCAATGTTTCACTGTCACTAGGCCCAGGTATTGGTGATGCGAGCTCAAAGACTTCTTCAGGAAGACATGTTGAAGGCGGGAGAGGTGGGGAGGACCGTGGGGAAAGTTGCGGGGACGTATGGCTGGGGCCGGCCGGGTGGACGCCGCGGGAGCCTCGAACAAAACTCTCTTACTTTTCTTAATTTTCTTGGTATATTTCCTACCTTTCCCCTTTTCGGCAGCAGTATGTCTCCTGTCGGGGGACCTAGGAGGCAAATAGGCCGAAAGTGTGGGGTCTTCAACCCTTGGCAATGGTGGGGGTGGTGGGGAAGAATGCGGGGCATCCGGGTCATCTTGGGTGGCGTGGGTAGATAAGGGAGACAATGGCGGACGAGAAGGGTCACCACGCTGACCCTCACTCACAGCCTCATCCTCACCAAGTAGTTTTGCTTGTTCCCTAGCTGCCGCGGCCGCCTTCTCAAGTATTTTCTGCTTATACAAATGTAGCTTGAAAGGCGATTTACCTGGGGAAGGGCTTGGCGTCGTGTCACTTAAGCGAAATTTGGTGAGTGACCTTGAACTCGCCCACTCGCTCACTCTCTCAAGTTCACTGTCTTTAGGTAAACCAGCTTCCTCAACAACTGGTACATCACCTTCATCACTCTCATCACTGTCATGTTCTCTCGCAAATCCCAGGAATTGCTCTTCTTTATCACTCTCATGGCCATAATCACTCGACTTATAATTACTGGAGTCGTCACTGACTTCATCATCAACATTATGCTTGGCATCAGCTCGCTCATAAAGTCTCAATGTCGTCTCAATACCTCCGGGAGATAACACATTTAGGCGATGGCGTCGGGATAAGGCGCGACGAACAAGCAAGGGCGTCGTAGGAAGCACGGTATCGGACACAGCGGAATCACTATTTGGCGTACTGTCCATGATGGCGTCGGGGTAGATACTGTTGCTGTGGCGGAGTTTACGCCTGGTGGCGCCACCTACCGTCCCACGATACCGAAAATGTACGCGCGGCATTCGAAAGCACGCATGCAAGCAATGGGCGTTCAAGAGCCCTTCCGGGTTGCGCGGGCCGAGGTTGTTATGGGCGTTCAAGAGCCCATCCGGGTTGGAGGGGTTAAAGAGCTCTACTCAATGCCAGTCTACAGATTGGAAACCGCACTATGTTTAGGGATGCGTGGGAAATTTCTAGCAGTTAAAATAACAAAGATACGGTAGCCTAGGCCTAGACGTTTTTCGGCCAGATCGCCCGGATACGACCTCCGTCCTTTGGTAAGGCAGCCCAGGGCGGGAGGGTTAATAATGGTGTTTATCAACACAGTGACTAAGTTGACACCAGTCTCTCCTGAGGCTTTTATCATCTCAGCGACAATGTCAGAGCACCCTGGAGCTTTACCGTCCTTCATTTTATTGATTGCGTCGCTCACTACAGCTGGTGCTATCAAAGGAGGGTGTCCAGATATTGTTTTTTCGATACTAAGCTGTTCCTTATCCCATTCAAACTCTACATTTAGCAATCGTTCATAGTGTGCCTTCCATGCTTCTCTGATTTCATTTTCTGCATACACAATCTTCCCATTATCGTTTCTAACACACTGGTCACCTATAATATAGGTTTGATTCCCGTAGGGAAGTAGAGAAAACCTAATATTTAGTAGGGCCCCGTAATCATTGACGACTTCGCCTATTAGTATAATAGTCTCCATTCAACATCCCGCGCCAGCATTTTGAATAGCCCGCGCGGAAGTTAACCTGGAGTACTCGTCATAAGTGCACGCTTAATTCCCTTACGGGATCGTCATTTTGATCGGGTACCCTACAGTAAAAAACTCTGTAAATTATAAAAAATAAAAAATAACTTAATATCTGTTATCATATGACTTGCCATATGCGTGGATTTCTCATGTTTCGCTTCCCCAACACCAGGCCCTCTAGCGGCCATCGTCTTCCTTCACTGATATACCAAGAATAAACTATAGAAATCAACGAATGGGAAGTGGGATGGTCGGGAGGGACAGTGTCGTCAATGATTACGGGGCCCTACTAAATATTAGGTTTTCTCTACTTCCCTACGGGAATCAAACCCATAATTTAATAGGGCCCCTTCATCATTGACGACTTTGCCTGATTAGCAAGACTGGAGGCGGGACATTCGTAAAATATCCTAACCTTAGGGACGAAGAATCCAAGTAACATTTTTTAAAGTTTTATTGTATGCAAACAATATATAAAAAAGTATAAAAGAGTTGCAAGCAGTGCGTGACATTAAGAAACTGCTTGCTCATGGTCAGATCTCTACATTAGATCGTATGCATGATAAAGTGGGACACACCTGTGTTCCCGAGAACTGTAACTCTACAGTAGTTATTCGTTCCATTCTTAAAACTATTTGTACATTAAATATATATTTGTACAATCTTGTAAAAAACATACATAGTTGCAACTATGTGAGATATCTTCTTAGAATTAATCATAAAATTAATATTGGACTGTAGAACCTGTCCTATCACAGCTCGTGATTCATCACAATCATCAGGGGCACAGAGGGGATATGGACTGTAGAACCTGTCCTATCACAGCTCGTGATTCATCACAATCTTCAGGGGCACAGAGGGGATATGGACTGTAGAACCTGTCCTATCACAGCTCGTGATTCATCACAATCTTCAGGGGCACAGAGGGGATATGGACTGTAGAACCTGTCCTATCACAGCTCGTGATTCATCACAATCATCAGGGGCACAGAGGGGATATGGACTGTAGAACCCGTCCTATCACAGCTCGTGATTCATCACAATCTTCAGGGGCACAGAGGGGATATGGACTGTAGAACCTGTCCTATCACAGCTCGTGATTCATCACAATCTTCAGGGCACAGAGGGGATATGGACTGTAGAACCTGTCCTATCACAGCTCGTGATTCATCACAATCTTCAGGGGCACAGAGGGGATATGGACTGTAGAACCTGTCCTATCACAGCTCGTGATTCATCACAATCATCAGGGGCACAGAGGGGATATGGACTGTAGAACCTGTCCTATCACAGCTCGTGATTCATCACAATCATCAGGGGCACAGAGGGGATATGGACTGTAGAACCTGTCCTATCACAGCTCGTGATTCATCACAATCTTCAGGGACACAGAGGGGATATGGACTGTAGAACCTGTCCTATCACAGCTCGTGATTCATCACAATCTTCAGGGACACAGAGGGGATATGGACTATTCCGCACCCCCCCCCCCCCTTTTAACAGCAAAACTTAACTTCATAGAACATTACCTACTGACTACTGTACCCGTTGACGTAAAGCTACACAGGTACGCTTTGGTTTATCTAGAGCGACGGACAGGTAGCATGTTAGGAACGTATGATTGGAAGCCCATAATTGAGTATTAGAATCTGAGAGAGACTGCCCATTTCCTGATATCCCTGATATCGTGAGCCCTGCCTATCACGCCGGGATTACTTTCCCTAATAACGTCCACAGGCAAGGAAGCTAACTTTCGTTTTGTAACACGCTTACCTGTCCGGTTGACCCATAAAGCACCTGGTTGGCGAGGCTGCGCAGCCCTCAAAAACATTGTGAGTGCTTGCACAGGACATACAAGGTGATGAGTGAGGCCCCTCTTTAAAGCCGGGACGGAAAATTCAGAAAATACATGTTCAGAATGTTCGTTCTTAGCTATAAATGTGGGAGACGGCGCGATTTGCACTTGATCGCGCAGTCTCCCAAACCTAAGGCAATTAGGTTCGTTGCTCATCGCCGCCAGCTCAGACACCCTGTTTCCGGTGGCTAGAGCCATGAGGAAAACAGCCTTTTTCAAAAGTGAATCAAAATCCGGCGCATTATTATATTTGCGCGATTGAAGTACTGATAAGGCTTTGTCAAGCGACCAAGTGGGCATGAGCTGACGGGGCGGTGGGCGTAGCTTGAAAGACGCCCTCATAAAACCTTTCTCCTCCGCCTGCGGTATGGAAAGGCCAGTGAGATAAAAAAAGTGGGTTCTAATGGCAGACAAATGATTTTTTAGAGTGGTTACTGAAAAATGTTTTTGTTCGAATAGATAGTCTAAATATTTGAAAATTAAAGCCCCTGAGGCGGTAGTTTGCCCTGACTCTACAATCCAGGATGTGAAGGTTTTCCAATAGGATTGATATTGTCTCCTGGTAGACAAGGTGTATTGGTTCATTAATTTATTAGTGACACTGTCTCCAAATTAAGCTAACCATTTGGCATGGTAAATATCCATAAGGCAAAACTGAGCGAGGTCCGAAGGTTGCCAATTGTTTCCAAGTGGAAAGCGGAGACGTGGAGGGACACCGGGTTCCTGCACCACTGTTGCAATTGGTGGTACCACACCTGGGCTGGCCATAGCGGCGCGATCATTGCCACTTGGCCCCGGTAATCCCTCAGCTTGTGAATTACTTTGCACATTAGCACAGAATCTGGTGGAGGAAACAGATAGATTGAGGTCCACCTGTTCCAATCTACCAACAATGCATCGGGTCCCCCCGCCGGGGTTACCTCTGACGAGTGAGGAAGAAGGGGAGTCTGTGGTTCTCTGTGGATGCAAACAAGTCCACCTGTGGACGGGACGGCTTTGCAATCATCTTGTCGAAGATAGACTGTTTGATTGTCCATTCTACTAGAGTGCTCCGCCGGCGAGAGAGAGCGTCTGCCCAGACGTTCGCCACGCCGGGGAGATATGCTGCATGAAGGGAAATTCCTAGCGATTCGGCCAGGGCAAAAATCCGTTCGGAAACCTTCAACAACTCTCGTGACCTCACTGAGCCCTGTTTCTGAATACAAAAAACTGCAGTTTGGTTGTCCATTCGCAATTGATTTGTTCTTTAAAGTCATGCCGTGAGTTTGGAGAAAAAAGAGGGGGACTAAAAGCTCTTGCTTGTTGATATGGGACTGACTGTCGGCCGACCATGTGCCTTGACCTTGATGGCCCAGGGTGGACTGATAGCCCCAACCTAGTGCCCCTGAGGTGTCTGTGTCTACCCACACCGTAGGAGGGGGAGAAACCCATGTCGTGACAGAGTGGAGGACTTCTCGCTTGGCCCAGACCGAGAGTAAGCTGTGGATTAATGGAGGAATTGGCCGTAATTTCTTCTCCGGCGAGAGAGGGAACACTTTGTTGCCTTCCAGGATTAATTGTTTGACTTTCAACCAGCCCAACTTCACAGTTAATTGTATCCAGTTGAGAGAGCCGACTAGGGAATCCCACGTTTTCCTGGTCGTATCCAGACTGTGGAGAAAACGGAACAGTTTCTTGCGGAACCTGCTCCGGTTGTCCACACTCTGAGTAAGAGTCAGATTGGCGGTGTCCCAGATCAGCCCTATCCACTGAATGGTCCTTGAGGGGACAAGGCGAGACTTCGCCAAGTTCACCTTGAACCCTAGGGTTTGTACATGAGCTAACACTTGGTTTACATGATCTTGACATAATTCCATAGAGTTCGCCACTACTAGCCAGTCGTCTAGATACCAAAACACCTGTATGCCCTGGATTAACAGGGGTAAAAGAGCTTGCCAGACGAGTTTTGTGAAAATTCTCAGTGCCAGGTCAAACCAAAAGGCATTCTTTGGAAGACATAAGTCTCTCGTCTGACCCTCAGGGCGAGGAATTTTTGGAACTGTTTGTTTATTGGGACATGCCAATAGGCATCTTTGAGATCGATCGAGCACATCCAACCATGCGGCGGAATCGCGAGTCTGAGTTGCTGAACTGTAAGCATCCTGAAGGGTGAATTCTCTATAAATGTGTTCAGTTGCGAGAGATCGAGAATGGTCGCATCTGCACACTGTCCCTTTTCGGCACTAAGAAAAGTCTTGAAGTGAATACTAGGTGATTGGCATTGACCGGGATAAGGAGTTGTTTGGTGATCATTTCCTGAAGTAGAGTCTCCTCCTCCTGAGACACATTGGTGTGTTCCCGCGGCTGACGCAGTCGAGGCCGCCGGAGCCACCGCCAGATGATTCCTTTGCTCACTACTTTCCTGGCCCAAATTTTCTTGGGCCAGGCCGAGCGGAATGAACCCAGGTGCAACCGGGGTCCGACCTTCGAGGCAACTCTCAAATCCCGTTTCATTAAGCACGGCGTTGGGATGCTGAGAGGCTGGGTGGCTAGTTTTTTGGAGGGGGAGGTTGGTTGGCATCTGACGCTTGGCTAGATTTGGCTGATGACTGGCCCTGATTACCCTTCTGAGGGGCCTTACCTTTATACCGAGAATGTTTACCTTGTTTGGACTTGTACGGGTTACCTCCCTGCTGCGGCGGGAGTCTGGGATCCCTAGGTGACTGTTTAGCTTGTGGTTGGTATTGCTTGGTACCACCCTTTGATTTATGAAAGGGCTTCTTAGCAGGGTCCTTCCGAGCTTGGGAGGTAACCTGCTTCCAACCATTAACCATATTAAATACAAGACTCCATGTTTCTGAGTTAAGGAGGGTGGCAGTCAGTACCGGCGAGAGAGTTACCCGGCGACCTATGTCTGCCGGCAACTTCCTCACCAGATGGACTCTCAGATCTTGGCGGGCTCGAACCGCCTCCATAATTGCAATTCTGATGTCTCCTAAGGACTGAATAGAATTTTGTAGCAAAAGTCTCCTAGACAATTCAGTAGCTTTCTTAATTTGGGGTTCAGCTTTAGCTGAAATAGTACGTGAAAGGGAGGCGGCGATCTGGTGACTAACCAAGTACTGAGAGAACATCCGGTAAGCCTTATTTCCTAGCTTCAAGTCCCTGTCAAGGTGAGCAGCCGGGGGGGGGGTAGAAAAGGGTTCATCAAGGGAGTGCAAGGAAACTTTGGGCGCCGCAAGAAAGTTAAGTAAATCTGAGGACTCTCCTTTTGCTTTGGCTACTGGCAAAGAAAAGTAAGCATGATTTTCTTGGGGAACCTGATGTGAAGACTTAGAAGTAATTGTAGCCGCAAAAACCTGAGCTTCTATCTCCCAGTCTACCCAGGGGCCTAACCCCACCGGCCCCATCTGCAGGACTGGTGTATGCGTCTGGTCTAGGACCGGAGTTGTAGCCAACTCCGGCGTGAGAGCATTCAAAGCTTTGACATCGTTGATGCCATCAGCTTTTGACCAATCCGCAAACAGTCGTGCAGACGCGACGGGAGGGATCGCCGGGGCAGCAGTATACACAAAATAATCCGGGTTGTACGAACTTGGTACAGCCTTAATTGATACGTCCATCACCCTCCCTGCTTCATCTTTTGCCCTAAATTTCCTGGTCTTATTAATTTCAATATACCACTCGCCGGGTACTGGAAGTTCCCCTGACACAGAAGGTTGAGCTAGTTGAGGGTTCACTGGAGTCACAGGGACCCAGGAACAATCCGGGCCATAGAGGAGGGGCATGAGGCCCTTCTTCAGAGGCGCCTTATCTAAAGGAGGTGGAGGAATATCTGCAATAACCCTCAAAGAGGAGGTAGCCAGCGCCGCCGGCACTGTAGTGCCAGAAGCCGCGGCCACCACCGGGGTAGGACATGATGGGAGAAAACCCGGGGAAGCTAAGGGTCTGACAACAGAAGTACTAGGGGCCACCCAAGGTTGAGAAACCGGGGGCTCCGAAGAGGCAGGGAGTTGATAATGCTGCATAACCTTGTGCAATATCTCACTTATCTGATCTGAAGTCACACACTTACTGTGGGAGTCCCTGGATGAGTGGGAACTTGCCTCAGAGTCTTCTCCTGTGAGTGACTGGGGAGCCGGAGAGAACATAACCTCCGCCGGCTCTCCACTTAGTTCAAGATTCTCTTGTTCAATTACAATTTCATCATCCGCCGGGGTCCACGTTAAATCTGGGACCGATGATGGCAACATGTCTATGCTACCCTCCTCAGTTCTTGCGTGATTGACGTTAAAAAGAGGTTGAGAAGGTTCAGATTGACGCCAGTAACCCCCTGCCACAAAGGGTTGGGAGTCTGGAATCACTTGAGAATGCAATTGTGACCCCGACGGATATCCCCTGTACTGGTCAGCCAGAACCCTACATGGGCCTGCCGATCTAACTCTACGAGGTACAGTTGGTCAAAGTTCCAGCTGACCCACCCTCGCTCTGGGGCTTGCAGAATTATCTGGCAATACTGGTGTAGGAAGGAGGTGTGTCTTACAGAGATTGGGATTGGTAGATCTGATTTCGGCTATATCCTTGTTAGCCCAGTGAGACCCAGCGTCGCACGTGATGCGTCGGCAGTGTTTGATCACCAACTCCCAGCGACGCATCACGTGCGTCCGACATATAAAAATCACTTACGTGGCTCGTAAGGTAGGAAATGGCGGGAGAATAGGAGGGGGAGGTACCGTAGTGTGTGTGGGAGCCGGGCCGGTAGGTGTGAGCGGGCCAAGACAGCCGCGCGGCTGGTGGTGGTGGGCTTAGTGGGGATACTTTATACCCTTAGTTCACCGCCACTTTGAACCTTCATTACTCCGGTCGTATGGGAGCTAGAGGCTTGAGATTTATGTGAGACACTCCTTAGGATGTATGCCGTACAATGCCATACTCAGTTTTCACCCTAGTGCTCCCAGGCGGGTGGTCATGCGGGGGAAACGAACTTTCGACCCCCCCCCCCCCCGACCCCCAAATGACCGAGGTGAGTTTTCTTCATTTCTCACCATTCTCTTCCATTTTGGCTCAACAAATTTTTTTGAGGCTCCCCCCCCCCCCAAAAAAAATACCCGAGGTGATTTTTTTTTTTTTTTTTCATTTCTCATCATTGTCTTCCATTTTAGCAAACAAAAAAAAGAAGTGAAAATGGCTTGGGACTGGGGTGAACAAAATATTATAACTAGCCGGGGCTGAACGGGTTAGAACATAAAAAAAAAAAAAAAAAAAAAAAAATGTCTGTGATTGAGGGAGGCAAAAGGCATAACTGCCTATAGCGAGTGCCTCCCCCATAGTTGAAAGAGTGACAGGGCCAAATTCAAGGGACGTTCGAGCCAAAATGCCTGGACACACGGAGTTTGAAGCAATTTAAGTCATAGGAAGCGGGAAAGACTGATTCTGGGAGAGAGTTCCAGAGCTCCGCTGTTGAGTAGAAGAAAGTTTGAGAGTAACGTTTCACTCTTGGGTTGGAGAGTTGCACAGAGTAGGGGTGGGATTGAGTTGCAAGACGGGTACCACGTGCCCTACGTAAAGGAGGTGGTATGCACTGGGATAGCTCTGAGGAACACTGATTATCAACTCTGCGTAAGCAGAGTTTGGTATCGCCCCCCCGTATAGTGGGTACCACACGAACAAAAATTCTGTCGTCGTCGTCCGTCTGTCTCGGAACTCCTCCTAGAGTAGACCGTTGGACGGATTTTCACCAAATTTCACACGAACATTTGTTGCGTGAATGCAAACGTCAATCAAAAAAGATTTTTTGAATTTATGCAATAGTTATGATTTTAGGTCCAAAATATGGTTTTGCGCGTGCGCCCCCCCCCCCCCAGCAATGATGGCGTTCTTAGTGTGACACACTAAGAACGCATTCGTTCTGGGAGTGAAAACATCTCGCTATGCATTTGCTAGGTTAAGTTAGTTTACTTGGCATTAGAAGTGATGGTATTAATATTTGGATTTATGGTGATAGTAGTGATAATGGTGATAATTGTAGTGATGATGGTTGTAGTTGTATTGATGATGATGACAGTAGTGATGATGATGACAGTAGTAGATATGATGGTGACAGTAGTAATAATGATGGTCATAATAGTAGTGATGATGGTGACAAGTAATGATGATAGTTGTAGTTATAATAATGACAGTAGTGATGATGGTAGTTACGATGGTGTGAGTATTAGTGATGATGGTGAGTAGTAGTGAGGATGGTGAAATTTGTAGTGATTATGACGATAGATGTGGTGATGAAGTTCATAGTAATGGTGATGATGGCAGTAGTAGTGATGATGGTGACAGTAGAATAAATTATGGTAATATTTGTGACAGTAGTAATGATGATGGTTATAGTAGTAATGATGATGTTAACAGTAGTAATGATGATTGTAAGATGGTGGTGATGATATTAGTAATGATGGTTGATAGTTGTAGTATCAATGATGATAGTAGTGATTAACCCTTTACTAGCGGCGCTCGACTTAAGTCGAGTGAAAGAAACTGGGAGAAAACGGGTGAAAAATGGGTGAAGATCGAGTGAAAATGGGTGGAACAGTAATGAACCATACGTCCGACATCTGTGGCCTCCCGGCCCACACTAACTCCAGTTCCCCCACCGCACGGGTGGATGACAGTGTGACCAATAGTTAGCGAAAAGTGAACAATGTAGCAAAATCAGCTAAACTTCCATCTTTGAGGTAACACTGTCAGGGCTCCACGAGTGCTACGTAGCTGTATGTGGTGTCATTGTGTAGCGATTTCCGCCTAGTTTTCGGTGTGAGAGGAACCTCCCCACACATGTGAACAATACTCAATACAAGGGTGCACTATGCCCCTGTACAGAGCAAGAAGCTGTGCAGGGGAAAAGAACCCCCTAAGGCGGTTGAGCATACCCAGCTTCTGGGAGGCTGCCTTAGCAAGACTGGTAATATGGTCCTTCCAAATGAGAGCAGAAGAAAAAGAGACACCAAGAATATTGAGAGAAGATGAAGGGTTGATTTTTGTATTGTTGAAGAATAAGGGATAGTCCGCTGGGAGATCCTAACGGGTAGATAGATGGAGAAATTGGGTTTTGGAAGCATTAAAGTTAACAAGGTTTTCTCTGCCCCAATTGTAAATAGTATTTAGATCAGAATTTAAGAGTTCTATGGCTTCATTACGTTTGTCGTTGAAGGATTGCTGGCTGGGGCGTTCTGAAAAAGTAAGGGAGTAGTGTAAGGTTGTTGTTGTTGTTGTTGTTCCCTAAGCTGCCTGGCCGAACAGCCCCGAGTCCCTGAGAAAGGCCATGGCCACGATCGGGCTTTCCCACAGAGCTCTCATTGAGTGTAGATTGTGTTGTTGGCGTAAGTGGTTGTGTGAAATGCAGTCTTCTATGATGTGTTTAATGGTATGGGGTGCTGTGTTACATCCCGGGCAGGCGTCGACAACGGAGTCATCCAGTCTCTTCTGATAGCTCAGGAGAGCTGGATGGTGTCCGCATCTCAGCCTGGCCAGGTGGACTCTGTCCTCGCGAGGAAGGGAGGATTCGGAAGGATGGATTTCGGGAGGTCGTGCATGCAGCTGCGTGTTGTCTGTGAGTGAGTGGATGGATCGGTGAGAGATATGAGTATGGATGTGCTTCTGGAAGTTGGTTCGGGGTGGGAGAGAGGACAATAATTGTGTGTGATACCGTGTGCTGGGTGTTGTTTTGATATTTCTTGGTGTCTGTGGGTGTGTTGCCATGTAGTTTAGTGGGTGGTCTTGGTTCGTGGAGGCTGCTGCCAGGAATTGAGTGCCTCTCATGTCCAGATGGTCTTTGACTTTGAGGATTTTGGTTTCTTGATGTAGGTGATCTGTGGGTGCAGTAGCTGTGCAGCCTGTAATGATCTTCAGGGCTTTGTTTTGAATAGTCTGTAAGGTCTTATGATGTGTTTCAGCTAGGTTAGAAGCCCAGGCTGGGCTTGCGTATTCCATCACTGATCTTATGTATTGTTTATATACTGTGGTGGTAGTTTCTTTGTTGTGTCCAAATTTTGTGTGAGCAAGTGACCTGAGGGCGTTAAGTCTGGGTGTCAGTTTCTTTTTAATGTTTGTGGTGTGCTGTTTGAATGTCATATGAGTATCATATGTTACTCCTAGGATTTTGGGTGTGTGTGTATGTGTTAGGGGTGTGTTGTTTATGGTGAGTTGAGGGATGTATTCGTGTTCTCCTGTCCAACTTGTGAGCAGGGTTGCGGTGGATTTGGCTGGGGCTAGATTAAGTCTGTTTGTAGTGCACCAGCCATGTAGTGTGTTGAGATAGGGTTGAAGGAGATCTGTTGCTCTTTTTGGGTCATGGTGTGTGCATGTGAGTGTTATGTCATCTGCATAGGAGGCTAAGTTTATTTGGGGCGTATTGGGTGTAGTTATATCGTGCATGTACAGATTGAAGAGTGCGGGCGATAGGACGGATCCTTGTGGGACTCCGTTTGGAAAGTTTCTGATTTTAGATGACTGACCGGCAAAAGATACGTGTGCACATCTGCCTGCTAGGAAGTTGGCCAGCCACCGTTTTGTGTTGTTGTGCATGTTTGTGTTGTAGATTTTGTTTGTTAGGTTGTGGCGGGGGATGGCATCGAAGGCTTTACTAATGTCGAGTGTGGCTAATAGTGATCTGTGTGGTGGTCTAGCTGAATTGATGCCGTCGAAAGCTCTTTGTGTAAGGTCTGTGAGAAGAGTGTTTGTGGAGTGCAGTGGCCTAAAGCCATGTTGTGTTGGAGCTAGGGGTAGGTCAGGTGTAATTAGTTGTAATACTAGGCGTTCCATGACTTTGGAGGGGGAGCAAAGGAGTGTGATGGGGCGGTGCGAGGAGGGTAGCGTGGGGTCTTTGTTGGGTTTGGGGAATGTGATGATGATACCATGCTTCCAAATGTCTGGTATTGTGTTGTGTGAATAGCTGTAGTTTGATATGTTAGTGAGTGCTTGTATGCCTTGTGGTCCCAGGTGTCTGAGGTGTATGTTGCTTATGTTGTCTAGGCCACAGGCGGGTGAGTGCTTGAGATTGTTGATGATATGCTTTGTCTGGTGATTGGTGAAGGGTGTATAGTCAGGGTCTGTGGGGAATTGTCTCTTACGTCGGATGACACGTCGGTCGTCTTTGTGAGGTTTTAGGTGGCTGACATGTGAAAAGTGATTGATGAGAGTGTTTGCTTGTTGTTTACATGAAGGAGTAGAGTCTGTTGTTGTGATTGCAGCATGTGATTGTGTTGTGTTGCTGTTGGAAAGTGTGATGCTGTTTAGTGTTTTGTATAGTTTTTTGGGGTTTGTTTTGTGATCAAGTGTTTGTAGGAAGTTATTCCAATTTAGTTTTTGTTGTTCTTGTATTTTGTTGTTAGTTTGGGTGTTGAGTGCTTGAATTTGTTGTGTGATGTCTTGTGTATGGGGTGCTGGGGAGTGTTTCAGTATGTCGCGTTGTCTGATGAGGTTTTGAATTTCTGGTGTGAAGTTGGGGTTGTGTCTTTTTCTGCTACCTCTTGGAATGTGTTTCTTGTCAGCGTTTTGGATAGTTTTATTGAGTATGTGTACAGCATTGTTGATGTTAGTGATGGGTGTACTGTTTAGAGTTGTGAAGTGTTGTTCTGTCTCATTTGTGAATGCTTCCCAGTTAGCTCTTTTATAATTGGTGTATGTGTGTTTGTGGCTAGCTGGGGTGAGTCTGGTTTTGGTGGTGATAATGATCGGGAGGTGGTCAGAGCCTAAGGTTCTGACCACCCTCCAGTAGTGTAAGGTTGAGTCGTCTGCGTATGAATGGATGGGAATTAAGGTACAGTTAAGGAGATCATTTATAAAAATTAGAAAGAGAATAGGAGATAGGACAGAGCCCTGAGGAACACCGGAGTTTATAGGGTGAGGAAGTGAACAATGGCCGTCCACAACCGCGGCTATGGAACGGCCGGAAAGGAAATTAGAGACAAAGGCACAGATTGAGGGATAGAAACCGAAGGAGGGTAGTCTAGAAATTAAAGATTTATGCCAGACTCTATCGAAGGCTTTTGATATGTCTAGTGCAATAGAAAAAGTCTCACCGAAGTCCCGAAAGGAGGATGACCAAGAGTTAGTAAGATATGAAAGAAGATCACCAGTAGAGCGACCCTTAAGGAAGCCATACTGGCGATCTGAGAGCAGATTATGAGAAGAGAAATGCTTAAGAAATTTGGAAGCAAGAATAGTTTCAAAAACTTTAGAAAGACAAGAAATGAGAGCAATTGGACGATAGTTGGAGGGTTGAGAGCGGTCACCCTTCTTTGGGACAGGTTGAATGTGAGCAAACTTCCAGCATGAAGGGAAGACGTTAGAGGATAGACGAGACGAAAGAGTTTGCCTAGGCAGGGAGTCAGTACGGAAGCACAGTTTTTGAGAACAACAGGAGGAACACCGTCCGGACCGTACGCCTTATTAGTGTTAGTTATTACAGTACTAAACAAGGGAAAGTAAGCCTATTTCAAATATAAATGCATACATCGCTATGTATGATCCCGAACATTCACCCAAAGTTCGTAGATTTGCTTAAATATTCAAGTTATTATATCCACTGATTGGCAACGCATATAAAACCTGCTGGCTGTCACAACATACTTTACTCGATTTTATAAGATTACATATTTCTGTTTTATTGGTGGCTGCTTAACCCTCCAGCCCCGGCTATGTATTCCATATATATTCCCCGAAACCCGGTGGTTTTGGCCGAAAAACGTCTATGCCTAGGCTACCGCATCTTTGTTATTTTGCTTGCTTCCGCATTCCCGCGAATCCCCAAGCGTAGATATGTTTCGTACCTGTAGAATGGCATTAAGTAGAGCTCTCTAAGTCAACTGGTTCAGTTGTGATGATGATTTCATTGGAGATAACTTTATGGCAAAAACAGCCACTTTACACTACTTTTTGATACTTAACAATAACATACAGGCACACACGAACAAGCGACGCACTCCTTCTTGTGGTCGGTGATGCGCGGCGTCGGTCCAGCCGGCTGTTGTTTACATGCGTCGGACGGACGCCTCGCACACCAAACTTACAGGCTTTCAGCTCATGGGTGCCTCAGAGACCTACCGGGTAGCTCGGGGTGTATTTTTTATGGGTGCCTCAGAGCCCTTCCGGGTCTGAGGAGTTAATGAAGGAGCATTTAGTCTTCACAACGTGAACATTACCGGTACATAGTCTAATTTGCAGTAATATACAGGACAGACACAGGTAACACATTAATGGCAAGTGGTATCCCTGCACCACTACACCAGTATTGCCAGCTAATTCTGCGAGCCCCAGAGCGAGGGTGGGTCAGCTGGAACTTTGACCAACTGTACATAATTCAGTTTAGGTATGGCAAATGTAACACTAGGAGACACACTCAAGGATTGTTCATGACTAGGTGCAGATTCCAGTTCCTCAGACCCCACTTCTGAGTCCTCAAAGTCCTGGTGAGGTGTGTCAGAGGTAGGGGTAGGGGGCGGTTGCTGAGGGGTGTCCCTCCGGCTGCCGCTGCTTGCCTGACTCGTTGCTCCCCCAGAGTCCTCTCTCCGGCGTTTGGTAGACCGGGAAGACTCTGCGGAAGAGTGTCTAGACTGTTTGCGGGGTGATCTAGACCTTGACCTCGACTTCCGCCTAGGAGAGGGTGATCGTCTCCTCTTGGTACGGTCGGAAGGGGGAACCTCGGTGACCTCACTCTCACTGCTACTACTCACTACCTCTTTGCTGAGGGCTTTCGACTTGACTTTAGGTCTGACAGATTTTGAGAAAACCGGGTTTCACAAGGGGTGACTTTAATAATGAGTTGTTCCCATAGTACTTCATTATCACAGTGAAGTGCCTTATGGGCAGCATCTTTGGCATAAGAATTAAAGGTACTCTTAATTTCCTGTAGGGCCGCTAGGCACGATAAGTCTTTATTAGTTACTAAAGCGGTTTTCAATTCAGAGCAAATGGAACAGCGTTTAGATAACCACAAGCCTCGGGAACGATCCAAACACTTGACGCACTTAATGCAAAGTTTGTGAGCAAAAATTGGCAATAGAGAGCAGGTAGGAGTAATGCATTGTTCAAACCTCGTCATGGTGCTAATAAGGGCACCCCTTATCCCCCCCCCCCCTATAGTGGGTACCACACGAAAAAAAAATCTCGTCGTCGTTGTCAGTCTGTCTCGGAACTCCTCCTAGACCGTTGGACGGATTTTCACCAAATTTCACACGAACATTTGTTGCGTGAATGCAAAAGTCAGTCAAAAAATATTTTTTGAATTTATGCAATAGTTATGATTTTAGGTCCAAAATATGGTTTTGCCCCCCCCCCCCCCCCCCCCCCCAGCAATGATGGCGTTTTTAGTGTGTGAGCCCCTTTGGGGCTCACACACTAAGAACGCATTCGTTCTGGGAGCGAAAACATCTCGCTATGCATTTGCTAGATTAAGTTAGTTTAGTTGGCATTAGAAGTGATGGTAGTAATATTTTGATTTATGGTGATAGTAGTGATAATGGTGATAATTGTAGTGATGATGGTTGTAGTTGTATTGATGATGATGACAGTAGTAGATATGATGGTGACAGTAGTAGTAATGATGGTCATAATAGTAGTGATGATGGTGACAAGTAATGATGATAGTTGTAGTGATAATAAAGTAGACGTGCCATTTTGCCCAAAATCAAAACGGCATACCCAACTCGGCGATGGGTTACCATCCTCACTACTAATACCATCATCAATCACAATCAACATCATCACTACAACTGCCACAATCATCACGAGTACTGTCATCATCACCATTACTATGATCATCATCACTACTACAATTACAATTATCACTACTACTCTCACCATAATCACTGTCCATTGTCACTAGCATCTTAATCACTACTATCATCATTGATACTACAACTATCAACCATCATTACTAATATCATCACCACCATCTTACAATCATCATTACTACTGTTAACATCACTACTACTATAACCATCATCATTACTACTGTCACAAATATTACCATAATTTATTCTACTGTCACCATATTAACCTCTGAAGTGCGCATGGGGGGTATGAGACACCTCTGCCTGTGCGCATGTATTTGAGCTGTTTCCATCACTAAAATATTTATTTTACCATAAATAGCATTAATACTTCTCAATATGCGCCTATTATAGGTTGATTATAAAGGTATTAACCTGTTACAACAATAAAAACAAGTGGAAACAGCGTTTGGATGGTCAAAATCGGCGATACAGGCCGGGAGTTACATAATGTATGGCTGAGGCAACCTCACTTCCCGCCACTTTTCTCCAAGTCTGGAGAGACACTGTCGATCGATACTCTCTCTCTCTCTTGCACTCGCTTGCTAACAGTGATGACAATGCCCTGCTTGCAACTCGCTAATGTTAGCACGAAAATATACCACAGAATAAGGGAATAACAGGGAAAATAGGTGATAACTGAAGGAGGGGAAACAAAATTCGGTGTTTAAATTTTTTTTTTTTTTTCCCTGACTCTTAAGTCTTTCCGCAGTCCGCCGGGGGAACTCTTAAGAGTCTTCCCGCAGTTCCCGGGTTAACTACTACTGCCATCATCACCATTACTATGAACTTCATCACCACAACTATCATCATCATCACTACAAATTTCACTATCCTCACTACTACTCACAATGGCAAAACCATATTTTGGACCTAAAATCATAACTATTGCATAAATTCAAAAAATCTTTTTTGACTGACGTTTGCATTCACGCAACAAATGTTCGTGTGAAATTTGGTGAAAATCCGTCCAACGGTCTAGGAGTTCCGAAACAGACGGACGACGACGACGACGACAGACATTTGTTTCGTGTGGTACCCACTATACGGGGGGGCGATACCAAACTCTGCTTACGCAGGGTTGATGATGGTTGATAGTTGTAGTATCAATGATGATAGTAGTGATTAAGATGCTAGTGACAATGGACAGTGATTATGGTGAGAGTAGTAGTGATAATTGTAATTGTAGTAGTGATGATGATCATAGTAATGGTGATGATGACAGTACTTGTGATGATTGTGGCAGTTGTAGTGATGATGGCAGTAGTAGTGATTATGTCAGTAGTAGTGATTATGTTGCTTGTGATTGATGATGGTATTAGTAGTGATGATGGTAACCCATCGCAGAGTTGGGTATGCCGTTTTGATTTTGGGCAAAACGGCACGTCTACTTTATTGTTACATACAGACCTCCTGACTCTTCCTTAGAAGAATTCAAAACCCAGCTCAACATGATAAAATCAGAAGTGGAAGCCCTGGGAAACCCGACACCAAATATTATGTAGTTAGGAGATTTTTAACCTTCCAAACATCAAGTGGAGGCAACTAAAAGACCAAGTAGTGTCGATAACACGCCAGAGAAGCAAATGCAAGAGAAGCAAATGCAAGAGAACTATTTAATCTTTGTGACTTTTTTAGTCTTAACCAGCATATTACCGAACCCACACGTGAAAACAATATCTTAGACCTTGTCTTCGCTAATAATGACAACCTAGTACACAGTGTTAACATATCGGACACAACATACTCAGATCATAAATTAATTGAGATCAAAACAACCCTAGCATGTGTACAGAACACCTCAGAAACTAGACCAAAAACTGGTCCATTCAGCAAATTTAACTTCAATAGTAAAAATATTAGGTGGGAAGAGGTAAACCAAGAAATGGAGGAAATAGACTGGGAAGATTTAATGAACAACCGGACACCATCAGAATGCCTAGTCCTATTAACGGAAACCATGACCCAAATCTGTAGCCACCACATACCAGAAAGACAAACAAGACGAAGAAGCAAACAAGAACGGGAAAGAAGGAAGCTGTACAGAAGAAAAAAATTACTAACACAAAGACGCACACAACAAAGTCTACAGGAAAGACAAAAGATCCAAATAGATAGAGAAATTGTGGAAATTGAACAACGACTAAGAATCTCCTATGATCTACAACAAATAGAAGAGGAGAGCAAAGCTATTGCAAGCATAAAGGAAAACTCCAAGTACTTCTTTTCATACGCTAAACATAAAACTAAAACCACATCAAACATCGGCCCACTAACTAAAGATGATGGGTCATTCACAGGGGACAAAAAGGAAATGAGTGAACTATTACGTCTACAGTATGAAAAAGCCTTCAGTAAGCCTGACGAAACAAAAGCAATCAGAGACCAAAATGAATTTTTCATGAATAATACCCCCATGGAAACCCCCCAGATTCTGGACATTAATTTTGGACCAAAAGATATAGCAGAAGCTATCGCCAACATGCCATCCCACTCGGCACCAGGCCCGGACTCGTGGAGTTCAATCCTAATAAAGAAATGTAAGGAAAACCTTTCAAAACCCCTGGCTATAAAGGCCGTGTCTCACACAGTACGGCCACCGCTCGACAGCTGCCGACAGAGGACGACTTTCACTTTTTCGCCGATTGTAATCGAATCACTGGATCACTGCACGATCTTCGCAGGCACACGATTGCTGTACAACAAACCCTCGACAGTCACTCAACACACACACGTCACACACACGTCATACACGCCGGCAACACGGCCGTTGTAGATCGCTGACCGCCGACGCTACTCACTCGGCTATCACACGTTCGTCATACATTTAAAGTACGTTAAAAGCACGATAATTCCGCTTTTGGTTGACAACCATACGTTTACAGCACAACAGACGCACATACGTTGAACTATAAATACGACCGTTGTAGACCACACACGATATTGACACGGCAAAGGAACCGCCCTATGTATATATATACTGTATATATATATATATATATATATATATATATATATATATATATATATATACATATACACGGGCGTCACACGATCAAATTTAACGGTTTATTAACCGTTTTTTTTTACGATTATCGGCCAGAATTTAGTGCAGCCACTATTTTTTGGCCGATCACCGCCGACCATTTCTGCGCCACTCGACCACCCCTCGCCTACCACGATACGAGGCGATCTTTTTACACGATCACAGACGATGTCAGACAATCCCGGAAAAATTCAAATATTTTGAAAATATCGGCTGTGGTCGGCGGCTAACGTACTGTGTGAGACGTGGCCTTAATGTGGAGAAGGAGTCTAGACACTGGAGAAATACCGGATAGTTTGAAAAACGCAATAATTGCCCCTTTGCATAAAGGAGGGAGTAAAGCACTACCAAAAAACTATCGCCCAGTAGCTCTGACTTCCCACATCATTAAAATTTTCGAGAGAGTCCTGCGAAGCAAAATCTCAACATTTATGGAAAAAAATGAACTACACAACACTGGTCAACATGGGTTCAGAGCAGGAAGATCATGTCTCTCGCAACTATTGGAACACTACGACAGAATTCTTAAATCCCTAGAAGAAAAGAAAAACTTGGACATCATCTAAACCGATTTTGCTAAGGCATTTGATAAATGTGATCACTGTATTATTGCACACAAACTTAAAGCAAAAGGGATAACAGGTAAAATCGGAAGGTGGATATACAACTTCCTCGTGAACCGAAAACAATCAGTAGCAGTAAGCCAAGTAACATCTGAGCCTTCAGACGTCAAAAGCTCAGTTCCCCAAGGAACAGTACTAGCGCCCCTTCTTTTCCTCATTCTAATAAGTGACATAGATGCCAACACAAGACACAGTACAGTATCCTCCTTTGCGGATGACACGAAACTGAGTATGATAGTAAAGACACAGGAAGACACGGGCCGGCTGCAAGAGGACATAAATAAGGTGTTCCAGTGGACCAGGGAAAATAACATGCAATTTAATGAAGACAAATTTCAATTAATACGATACGGAGATAAGGATTTCGTTAAAGAGAGCACAAGTTACATAACAGAATCCAATCGCATAATAGAACGTAAAGACAATGTGAAAGACCTTGGGGTCTGAAAATATGGGATTCAAAGAACATAACCAGGTCAAAGTTGCAGCTGCGAAACGGCTAACAGGTTGGATTCTACGAACATTTAGAACTCGCGGTGAATTGCCTATGATAACACTCTTCAAATCCCTGGTGCTACCGCGGCTAGAATACTGTAACGTATTAACATCCCCATACAAATTAGGTGAAATTAATGACTTAGAAAGTGTACAAAGGAACTTCACCTCACATATAAATTCAGTAAAACAGTTACACTATTGGGATCGCTTAAAATCACTCAAACTATATTCGTTGGAACGTAGAAGGGAACAATACTTAATAATATATACGTGGAAAATCGCAGAGGGTTTTGTACCAAATCTACATACACCAATAGCAATGAAATTCAATGATAGGAGAGGCTGGGAATGCGAGATCCCCAAGATGATAAATCGGGGGGCTATGGACTCTCTGCGAGAGGGCTGGTTATCACATAGAGGAGCACGTCTCTTCAACAAACTCCCGCGGCGAGTGAGAGACGTGAGAGGTGTCTCGTTAGACAGCTTCAAGAGAGCTCTCGATGTCGAACTACAAAAAGTGCCAGACGAGCCCATCTTCACAAGGGTGCGCTCCACCTCTTCGAATAGTCTGCTGCACCAATTCTCAAACAACAACGAAGGGCGGTGCGCTCTTCGGTGCCACTAGCAAGAGTGGCGAACTCCACATAGGTGAACATAGGTAGGAGGTGACAAGTGTCCCAGGTCCCTTGACCTTTAGTGTCTGATCATCCATAAACAAGTTTGCAAAACTAATCTATCACTCTTGTACATTAGACTTGCGGCACCGCAGGGCGAGAAAATCTAATCGTGTAACTGGGTCAGTTAGGGCGAGTTACTCGGCGGGCCGAGTTTGCAGGCCCCTTAGGAATGCAGTTCCGCCGGGAGAGTGTGGTTCAGCCAAACCACGCCGGGACCTTTTGAATGTTCCTACCCGTTTATAAGACGGATAACTCGGGCCCACCGCACGGAGCCGCCGGAAAAAACAAAAACTCGAGAGACAAGGAGATGGCACAGCTCCCCAGCCCTGAGTCCCACTCACAACACATCATAAAGAATATATAGGGACGTCTCCCCTACCCCAAACACATGTTACAATGCATGTAAAAACACTAGGGGCATACATAGGCATATAATTAAAATACAGAAAATTTAGCATCCTAAATTACCTGAAGCCTACGCTGGAGACCCCTACATTAGGGGAGGTGTGGTGGAGTGGTCATGCCACTGGATTGGTAATCCAATGGACCCGGGTTCAAATCCCGATATGTCAATGGGAAGATATTATTGGGATTGAATTTGTGCTGTACCTAGTATCAGTGCATTACCACAAAGCTCACCGAAATGCCAAAAAAATACCCTCATTGTTCCCTGATTAAATAACACTGTATGAATATTCCCATATTCAAAATATGTTACAGGGGGACAATGCCTAGTGAGTTCACTGCTCAATAGGTGGCGTTCTGAGAGTGAGGGTCTGAGTCTGGAGGGTGAGACGGTGAAGCGCTTGAGCGAAGCAACCAGCCGCTTCAGAGATGGAGCTGCTTCGAGCCATGATGGATGCTTCACATGTCTCACTCCCCAGACTGGAACAAGACCTCACGGGCTTCACCGTGTTGAGCGGTGGAATGTACAGGCTCTCAGCCTATGCCCGAGAGGGAGTAATTGGAATATAGAAAAAAATAAAAAATAAAAATAAAAAATAAGGCTGACCACGAGGTACGACGAAACATCACCGGCAGACGACGTTCCGAAGACCCAGCACAGCGCCCGGATGAGGGAGGCCTACTCAAGGGGCCCAAAGCAAAACACGAACTCTAGAAGGTGGAGCACCACGTGCAGACACCCTTAAACCGAGCATTTGCTGATATTATAGGTTTGACTCCTGCAAGGAGATAAAGAAAACCTAATATTTAGTAGTGGCCCCGTAATCATTGACGATTATGCCTATTACATAAGGCCTCCTCTTCAAACGCTCATTTACCGTAGTTTGAATCTACCGCACAGAGCATAAAAATTTGAGGAGCCTTCATCATGAGCGCACGCAACCTCACTCATGGTTCTGTCATTATGAAATTGGGTTCTCACTACGAAAAAACTTCGTAACAAATAATAAATAAAAAGAAAATAAGAATAACTATTCATAAGCTTTCCATATACTCGTGGATGTACTTGTGTGGATATTTGACCAGACGCTGACTTCAGGCGTCATACTTCCTTCTTCACTGACATATCAAGTAAACCAAAATCCTTAATACATCAACGAATGGGAAGGGGATGGTCGGGAGGGCCCCAGTCGTCAATGATTACGGGGCCACTACTAAATATTAGGTTTTCTTTATCTCCTTGCAGGAGTCAAACCTATAATTTATTAGTGGCCCCTCCATCATTGACGATTATGCCTGATATCTAAGACTGGAGGGGGACATTCGTAATCATATCATAACTCTAGCAAAAGCAGATAATCAAACAACCACATAGTATTCTTACTTTGTAAAAAATATATATTTTTGCACATAAACTTTATACAGCATATATATTCAAAAGGGGTACAAGCAGGAGCGTGCTTCGAAGAAGCCTGCTTGAATAAAAAGGGTTAACTCTGAGACTCTGTACACAGATCTGCTAGTTAAGAAGGCACCCCACTTAAAGTAAGTGGTGAAAAATAAAAACTTATAAGTCTACATGTGCACATATAAACCCCATTAAACTAGTGGATATATTCCGAAAAATGTACCCAAACATAAAATGAACTCCTGTACTTTCGCAGAAGTACCGAACTCTTGTACTTATGCAGAAGTACTTACATCAAAAATAAAATTCGCAGTCGCAACTACTGAGATTTTCTTAAATTAAATTGCTTCACAGCCAAAACTACTTACAACAAGAATTGTTGTTCTACTACTATTGTACGTTAGCACAATTTCCTGTAATGAATACTACAGAGAAATTTTATATCATAACACCTACAAACAGTATCACAGCTCGTATGCTCCGTACACTACTCCGGCGGGGTCTAGGGTGTCCTATGTTACACTGACTGCACCCCCCCCCCCCCCCCCCCCTCTTTTTGTAATCTAAACAATGAGTGACTTAGAGGCCACCTAGACCCTCTGCCTTAAAGCTATACATGGCATGGAAGGTCTGTCTAGAGCTACTGAAAGGTATCGAGTCAAAAACGTATGATTAGAGGACCATAGGTGCGTGGACGCTATGTCCTCAACAGAAATTTTTTTAAGGAAACGCAAAGAGGCCGCCCATTTGCGTAAATCGTGGGCTCTTCCCACGACGCCGGGATTACTCTCTTGAATGACTTCGACTAGGAGAGAAGCCAGTTTACGTTTCATTAAGCGTTTGCCCATACTTGCTACCCATAAAGCACCCTGTTGATTCAGAGGTGCTACTCTCAAATATTTGGTTAGAGCTTGCACTGGACATAAATTATGGTGCACTTTTCCCCTTTTCAACGCCGGCACCGTGAACTCTGAAAACACTTGTTCACTGTGTTCATTTTTGGCGATGAACTCTGGGGAAGGTGCAATGTGAATACACTCATTGAGCCTACCAAACCTTATGCAATTAGGTGTGTTGCTCATCGCCGCCAGCTCAGATACCCTGTTCCCGGTAGCCAAAGCCATAAGGAATACTGCCCTTTTTAAAAGTAAGTCAAAATCTGCAGTATTTTGGTACAGACGGGAATGAAGTAAAGACAACGCTTTGTCCAGAGACCAGGTAGGCATGAGCTGACGGGGAGGGGGGCGGAGTTTAAAACATGCTCTCATGAAACCTGTTTCCTCCGCTAGTGGTATGGTTAGACCTGTAAGGTCAAAGAATGGCATCCTAATCGCTCTTAAGTGATTTTTTAACGTTACTACAGATAGACGTTTCTGCTCGAACAGATAGTTTAAATAATGAAAAGTCAAAGCCACCGAAGTTACGGTTTGTTCTGTTCTAAGTATCCAAAACGTAAACGACTGCCAGTGCGATTGATACGGTCTCTTTGTAGATTGGGTATATTGATTCATGAATTTATCGGTCACGTTTCTACCATACGGTGTTAGCCACTTGGCCTCCTGAATGTCCATAATGCAAAAGTCAGCGAGGTCTCTAGGTTGCCAATCGTGTCTAAGTGGAAATACCCGACCGGGAGCGACACCGGGTTCGGGCACCACGTTTTCAATTGCTGGTACCACAACTGCGCTGGCCACAGGGGCGCGATTAACGAGACTACGCCCCGATAATCCTGTAGTTTGTTTACTACATGGCACATTAGAGAAGCGTCTGGTGGCAGAAACAGATAAACGGAACTCCACCTGTTCCAAGCCGTCACCAGTGCGTCGGGTCCTCCCGCCGGCGTTATTGTCCGGCGGGTGAGGTACAGTGGGAGTTTGTGAGTCTCCTCGGACGCAAACAGATCCACTTGTGGACGGTAAGGCTCTGCAATCATTTGGTTGAAAATGTTTTGCTTGAGCGCCCATTCTACTGTTGTGCTCTGTCTCCGAGACAGAGCGTTTGCCCAGACGTTTGCTACGCCTGGGAGATAAGATGCGTGAAGATGAATGTTCAGCTTGTCGGCTAGAACAAAAATCTTTTCTGACACGTTTAGCAACCTCCGAGATCTCGTTGACCCTTGTTTCTGAATGCAGTGAACCGCATTCAGATTGTCTATCCTGAAGGCCACCGATTTGTCCCGTAAAGAAGAGCCGTGAGCCTGAAGAAAATACAATTGGACTAGTAACTCTTTGACATTGATATGGGAGGTTTCTGAATGGGACCAAAGCCCTTGACCCTGATGCCCGTGGTTTGACTGAAAGCCCCAACCTATCGTTCCGGACGCATCCGTGTCTACCCATACCGTCGGCGGAGGAGAGGTCCATGACATGACCGAGTGCAATGTTTCCCTCTTCGCCCAGACCGCTAGTAAGCTGTGTATTAATTTTGGGATGGGCCATAATGTTTCCGCCGGCAATAGTGAAAAAAATGTGTTGCCCTCCAATATTAAACGTTTGACTTTCAACCGGCCCAACTTTACAGTTAGTTGAATCCAGTTGAGAGAGCCGACCAGAGATTCCCAGACTCTCCGTGTCGTAGTCAGACTGTGGAGAAACATAAACAGTTTCTTGCGAAACCTGTTCCGATTGTCCACACTCTGACTCAGAGTGAGAGCAGCTGTGTCCCAGACCAGCCCTATCCACTGGACCACTCGTGAGGGAACAAGGTTTGTCTTTACCGGGTTTACCTTGAATCCTAGATTTTTTACATGATTTAATGTTATGTTGACCTGATTGATGCATAACTGTTCCGTCTCTGCCACCACCAGCCAGTCGTCTAGATGCCACAAAATCCTGATCCCTTGTTCTAACAAGGGCATCAGGGCTTGCCGGACTAATTTCGTGAATAAGCGAGGTGCTAGATTCAATCCGAACGGCATCCTCTGAAAGACATAAGTCTGATGCATTATTCGTAAGGCCAGAAATCGTTGAAACCGTTTGTTTACCGGGACGTGCCAATACGCATCTGTCAGGTCTAAAGAACACATCCACCCTCCCGGCGGAAGTGTTAGCCTGATTTGATTCACTGTCAGCATCCGGAAGGAAACGTTGTGAATGTGGAGGTTCAGATAAGACAGGTCTACGACTGGCCTCATCTGAACACTGTCCCTTTTGGGCACTAGAAAAAGTTTGGACGTATATACTGGGTAATTTTGAGGGACCGGGATGATGACATTCTTGGCGATCATCTCTTGGACCAGTGACTCCACCTCTAATGAAACGAAAGTTGCCTTTGTCGGCTGACGTAAGCGAGGTCGCCGGAGCCACTGCCAGGTGATGCCTTTGCGTGCTACCATCCTCGCCCATGTGTTTAATGGCCATGCGCGATGACACGCCCGGAACGACCCAGTTAGCAGACAAGGGTTCGCCGGCTGGACTACCCTCTAATCCACCCGCCGTAAGACTGGCCGTGGGAGTGAGAGAGACCCTAGTTTTTGGTGGTGGTGGTGGTGTATGTTTAGATGACTGGCCGGGTTTGGCAGGAGACGGGCCCTGGCCCGGTCGTTGATACTTCTGTCCTTTATGATTACCTGAAAACTTTCCTTGCTTGTATCGGTACTGAGCCTGACCTTGGGTGGAAGAGGATTTAGGCAGATGAAAAGGCTTTGCCCCACCAGGCTGAGCTTTTGCGACTGGTTTGGGCTTGGAAAAATTGAAAGCAGGTTTCTTAGATGGGGCGGGACTGTGCTTAATGGCCTGAGCCATGTTGAACACTGTTCTCCACACATCCGGGGACATTAAAGAGGCAGTTAGAACAGGGGACATTACCACTTGATTTGCAATCCTATCCGGGAGCTTTCTCACGAGAGACATCCTTAGATCTTGTCTTTCCCGCACCGCCTCTAGCAAGGCTGTACGGATATCTCCCAGCGACTGTATAGAAGTCTGGAGTAGCAAGTGTCTAGACAGTTGGATAGCCTTTCGGACTTCCGCGTCCGCGATTGCCTGAGCAGATCTTAGCATTGACTTCGCTACCTGGTGTGTGACAATATACTGGGAAAACAGACTATATGCCTTCCCCCGTAGCCTAAACTCCCGGTCTAGGTGAGCTGTGGAAGGTGTAGAAAAGGGATCTTTAAGCTCGCATAGATTAATTTTAGGGGCAGCTAAAAATGCAAATAAAGCAGAGGGAACTCCGCCGGCAGAGAATACCGGCAGAGAGAACCAAGAATGGCTTTCTTGTGGAATTTGGTGCGAAGATTTAGAGGTAAAAGTTGTTGCAAAGTTCGCAGCCTCCACTTCCCATTCCACCCAGGGTCCCGGACCCAACTGCTCCACCTTCAAAACTGGATTTGCGGCTGTGTCTGTGAACGTCTTTAAACCTAACTCTGGTGTTAGAGCTGACAGTGCTTTTATATCATTGAAACCGTCATGCTTGGTCCAGTCCGAAAACAGTTTTGAAGCTGACGCAGGGGGTAGGGCAGGTGTAGAAGTATACACAAAATAATCATGGTGATAATAGTTAGGAATGGCCTTAATATTAACATCAAGTACATTTCCTAGAATATCTAAAGCACGTAACTTCCTAGATTTATTACCCTGGATCACCCACTCACGTGGTACCGGAAGCTCCCCTGACATAGTGGATTGTGCTACCTCTGGCTTTGCTGGGAACATTGTGACCCATGACTCATCCGGCCCGTATAAGAGGGGCATAGCTCCCTTTCTGATCGGGGCTTTGTCTAAAGGGGGAGGATTTACATCTGCTACTACTCTCACATTAGAAGTAGTCAGTGCCGCCGAAGTTGGCCTAGTAACAATAGTAGGTGATACAAGGGGAGGGAGCGGAATTTGTGTCAAAGCAATGGAAGTAGCCAGAGGTCGTACATTCGATGCTGTCGTGGAAGCTCCCAAACCAACTGTAGGAGTCTCCGGCTGCTGGCCAAAAAACTTAGTTAGTGCATTCGCTAGTAACCCATTAATTTCATCAGCTGTGACAAATTGAGCAGAGGATGAACTATGTTGCGAATCATTCCTACTCTGAGAATCGTCTATCAATGAACCTGACTCTTGACCCTCCATCTCAGAAATTATAGAACCCTCATCCCTTTCCTCCGGCCCCTCATGAGAGGATTCCGCCGAAGCCGGGACCCCCTCATGCTGCCATGTTAAGTCCAGGATGGACGATGGGATCTCAGCGTCCCGGTGGACGTCTTCCACTACCTGTGATGCCTGAGAAGGATGTGAGCCGTCACTCCATGGCTGGGAGTACCTCCAAACTCCCCGGTCTTGGCCGGAACTCACTTGTGAGCTAGGTACCACACCAATTACTGAGCCCTCACTCGAGCCCTCTAGAGGGTTATCACTTCTGGGAGAACTCTCTAAACCTAAAACTGGTACATGTGAACTGGGAATAATATTTGGTGACAACCTGTCCGCCGGTATATCCTCCACCACAGTCTCTGACTCCACTCCCGACCTGTCAGATTGGACATGAGACATGTCGGGAGTAGAGGCAGAAAGCGAGGTACGAGGCTCCGGCGAACGCCGGGAGGCCTTTCGTACATGAGTCTCCTTTTTTGAAGACTTGTGACTTTGCCGTGACTTTGATTTCACGCTAGGACTGTCCTTGGTCTTCTCCTCCTTACTCTTCTTCCTCGAAGGTGAAGTAGAGTGACTATGTGTCTGCTGTCGGAGGGGAGACCTTGACCTGGACCTCGATCTTGACTTGGAAGCTGTCGCCGGGAGTGTTGGCTCTCGAGATCTCTTAGATGTGCCGGGGGAGGGAAGAAGCACTTTACCCTGCCCAGTCTCTGCCGACTTACGCACATTTACTCTACTTTTAGAAGGGGGACGTTTAAGTGGGGGATGCTGAACAATCAATCGTTCCCACAAAACTACGTTATCACACTGAAGAGCTTTATGAGCCACTGAAGTAGCATAAGTAGTTAGGAGTTGTTTGACCTCGCGCAATTTAACCGCCGCGGCCTGATTATCGTGCTGTAATACTTTGACACTTAATTGACTACAAAAAGCACAATTCATAATCACCCACAAACCCCTTGACCGGTCCAAGCATTTGACGCATCGGATGCACAGTGTATGCGCAAAAATAGGGATCCCTGAACAGGAGGGTGTTAAGCACAGAGCAAAAACAGGGTCTAGTGTAGCCATGACAGAGACTGGAGAAAAGCTAACCCACCCCCGGGCCTTTCCTGGTCCTCTGTTGACCCGCTGGAATTCCGCCCTGGAAAAAAGAAAATTTCCAGGAATTAATGCTCATAAGGGTGCCCCAAAATTTTCTAACACAAGTGTTACTGAACCGCCGGGTAACGAGACGTAATACACCACTATTACCTCTCGTTACCCTGTAGGTTCATATGTAAAGATTTTAGAATATCTTTACTTGTCCAAAAGATTTAAGAATATCCTCTGACATGATATAAAGACGAGCATATCTTTATAAATGACGCAGTCTTCCCAGTGATATTTTGTTCACCGGAAACCCATATTAAGACGCCGGCCTCCTTATAATATCGCAGTTAAAAAGGGTAAGCCTATCTTAATCTTTAGATCTGACTTCTCTCGAAGCCTTCATAGATCGCCGTAATTTGAAGGCCCCGATACCCAATTGTATCCCTCAATTGTCTGGCCAACCCCACCGAATTGCAAATCCGTTAATCCCACCCTCCCAAGGTTCAACCGCCGGGTGTGGAATTAATTTAATGTTAACCCCAATTGTTCCTATCCCCACTTCTTTGCAAAAGATCGCCGGGGTGGAAAGACCAATCAAACAAAACAGCCCAGTTTTTCAATGGCTTTGCAAAAACAGGGAAAAACCATAGTCAACAGGTGTCCGCATGAACACCTAGTTAAACGGGTATAGCCATCTCGCCGGGAAACACACAGTAAGCCTGAACACAGGCTCCACTACAGAGACGCAGTTCCTGGAGAGCCCTCAAGCCACCACTCGCCGGGGGAAACTAGCCTATTTTAACCACGCGTGATTAAAACTCGGCAACCAGCTGGATTTTCTTGGTGCAATCGAGAAAACCCGCCGGAAAGCTGGATTTTCTCAGCGCAATCGAGAAAACCCGCCGGAAAAGGCAACCCACACAAACCAGACGCAATCTGGTAAACACAAATAGTCCCTGGATTAAGCCAAAACACAACTAATCCAGGACACACATGACACAGTAGTACATATTTATACAATAAATCAATAACACTTGTACATGTAAAAAGCTACGAGAGGCTGGCTAGGCCTAAGCAGACGGTAATAACACTTAAACACGTCATAATATAAACAAAAACCACTGTATCATATCACAACAGGAACAGCCGCCATCACCACATCGTAGAAAAAATCCCGGAGAGGGATGCACTGACTCGGGACCTAGAAAAAACTTCACTAAGTGAAGAAAAATACGCTAGGAACGTCAGTAAACAAACAAATAAGGCAACTTCATCAGAAAGATAAAAAGAAGCCTGATACCGCGTAGTTAAAGCCTGATACCGCGTAGTTAAAGCCAACTAAATAACTAGGCTAGCTAGCCGCCAAAAGAAGCCTGATACCGCGTAGTTAAAGCCAACTAAATAACTAGGCTAGCTAGCCGCTAAAATAAGCCTGATACCGCGTAGTTAAAGCCAACTAAATAACTAGGCTAGCTAGCCGCCAAAAGAAGCCTGATACCACGTAGTTAAAGCCAACTAAATAACTAGGCTAGCTAGCCGCCAAAAGAAGCCTGATACCGCGTAGTTAAAGCCAACTAAATAACTAGGCTAGCTAGCCGCCAAAAGAAGCCTGATACCGCGTAGTTAAAGCCATCTAAATAACTAAGCTAGCTAGCCGCCAAAAGAAGCCTGATACCGCGTAGTTAAAGCCAACTAAATAACTAGGCTAGCTAGCCGCCAAAGGAAGCCTAATACCGCGTAGTTAAAGCCAACTAAATAACTAGGCTAGCTAGCAGCCAAAAGAAGCCTGATACCGCGTAGTTAAAGCCAACTAAATAACTAGGCTAGCTAGCCGCCAAAAGAAGCCTGATACCGCATAGTTAAACCCAACTAAATAACTAGGCTAGCTAGCCGCCAAAAGAAGCCTGATACCGCGTAGTTAAAGCCAACTAAATAACTAGGCTAGCTAGCCGCCAAAAGAAGCCTGATACCGCGTAGTTAAAGCCAACTAAATAACTAGGCTAGCTAGCCGCGAAAAACTTTTCACGCGTCCACCCCGGGACCACGAGGGTACACCCGAAATAGGCGTCCCAAACACACGACCCAAATACACTGAACTGCGGGAAACCCGCCCATGACACTCCTGCTACGCATATCCTAACCTTACTCGATACATCCCAAACAAACAAATGAGAAAAAACTCACTAGGGACGCAGCAAATGTGGAATCAGCGGAGCGTGGGGAGACACGTCAGGGCAGGTTGAGCGCAGAGCAGAGAAGAAGGAAGTATGACGCCTGAAGTCAGCGTCTGGTCAAATATCCACACAAGTACATCCACGAGTATATGGAAAGCTTATGAATAGTTATTCTTATTTTCTTTTTATTTATTATTTGTTACGAAGTTTTTTCGTAGTGAGAACCCAATTTCATAATGACAGAACCATGAGTGAGGTTGCGTGCGCTCATGATGAAGGCTCCTCAAATTTTTATACTCTGCGCGGTAGATTCAAACTACGGTAAATGAGCGTTTGAAGAGGAGGCCTTATGTAATAGGCATAATCGTCAATGATGGAGGGGCCACTAATAAATATAATAATCTGACATGTACTCTCCTCAATAATGACAGTCTGTATCATGTCTTGTAGAGTGGTAGCCTTCTAGCTAAGTAATCGCAAAAGCTACAGGCGTATCACAACAAACAAAAACACACGCGGTACGACAATCCTGGACTCGTCGACGCCTGTTACTAAAGTACCCTATTTTAACACATTACTTCCTGCGGACACACCAATCTGGCAGCCGTGCTAGCTAATCTAAACCTTGTTACTACAACACAGATGTATACAAATGAGTAAGGACTCACTAGAAGCTCTGGAACGTCAAATGAAGCGGAGCACAGCGCAAGCCTTGTTGTTAGTGTGGCCGCGGAAGTAGAAAGGAAGGCGATGGCCGCTAGAGGGCCTGGTGTTGGGGAAGCGAAACGTGAGAAATCCACGCATATGGAAAGTCATATGATAACAGATATTAAGTTATTTTTTATTTTTTATATTTTACGGAGTTTTTTTCTGTAGGGTACCCGATCAAAATGACGATCCCGTAAGGGAATTAAGCGTGCACTTATGACGAGTACTCCAGGTTAACTTCCGCACGGGCTATTCAAAATGCTGGCGCGGGATGTTGAATAGAGACTACAGTATTATACTAATAGGCGAAGTCGTCAATGATGAAGGGGCCCTATTAAATTAGCCTTGCTGTAATTTTTAACTCGCCTAGCTAGGTTGAAGATCCCCATTGGGATTGTCAGTGTTACACACTTGTTCGAGGACCAGGTCCTTAATGCCTTTTTTAGCATTGTAAATAACTCTTTTGGCAGTTTGTTTAGCTGTCTGGTATTCCTCCTTGCTGCCTCCCTTCTTCCATGCTTTGAAGCATCTACTTTTCTCTTTCACAGCATGTTCTACCTCATCGTTCCACCACCAGGAGGTCTTATTCCTCGGGTGACCCTTTGTTTTCCCACAGACTTTGTCAGTGGCAGCGATAAGGGAAAATTCCATTGACTATTTACATCGTTAGGCCTAGCTTCCTTATTTATATTCATTTCCTCCAATTCACTATGAAACCTATCCCAAACTTCCTTGTTCTTCAGCAGCCACACTTTCCTTTTGGGCATGTATACCTTCTTGTGCTTAGGATCTCTGTATAATCTCATGTTGCACACAAGTAGCTTATGCTGGGGGCTGTATAGAATGACTTTGGATCAGGTACTCCAGTCTGATCTCAAAATGAAGAACTTTACATTAGAGGCAGCCCTTGACAGGGTCGACTGGAAAGCAGCCATTTAGGATGTGAGACTGTAACCACATTCTCTGTGGACAAAATGGTCTTTAAACTTGTGTGTATATATATATATATATATAGCTTTATTAACCCTTTCACGTTTTTATGACCAGAGGTTGCCAGATTAGCAATAATAGAGTTCTCTCACTCCTATAATTACTCTCCAAAATTAGTTTTCTGCCCACAGCTAACTCAAAGACAACTGCAGAGGTTGAAGTAACTAAACTAAAGGTTTCTAAATACCCCTGATGGTAACAAAGGCTTTAAAGTATCCCTAATAGGCTGAAAATTGGGTCAAGAACGTGAGAGGGTTAAGTTGTGTACAGTATGCCAAACTTTGTAAAGGGGGTATCACACCAGAGTTTCTATCACCAAGCTTCCATGGTCAACATCTTACTGGGATCCTTTCTTCTGGTATCAGAAATTAGACTGATAATATATGAATCCAGATGACAAAATTATTATAAAAGTTGACCTCATAAGCTGCCATACCAGTGTTCATGATAAAAGTTGAGTTAAAATATAGGTTTGATTCCCGTAGGGAAGTCATGAAAACCTAATATTTAGTAGGCCCCCGTAATCATTGACGATATTGCCTATTAGTATAATAGTCTCCATTCAACATCCCGCATCAGCATTTTGAATCTACCGCGCGGAAGGATCAGGACTCATAATAAGTGCACACTTAATTCCCTTATGGGATCGTCATTATGATTGGGTACCCTACAGAAAAAAATGTAAAAAATAAACCTTAACTTAATATCTGTTATCATATGACTTACCATATATGGATTTCTTGTGTTGTGCTAGCCCGACACCAGGCCCCCTAGCGGCCATCTCGCCCTTCATTGAAATATCTAGATCAAACTATAGAAATCAACGAATGGGAAGTGGGATGGTTGGGAGGGCCGTTTATCGTCAATGATTACGGGGCCCTACTAAATATTAGGTTTTCATGACTTCCCTACGGGAATCAAACCTATAATTTAATAGTGGCCCCTTCATCATTGACGATATTGCCAGGATACCAAGATTGGAGGGGGACATTCGTGACAATATCCTTAACCTCAAGGGATGAAAATCCATATAACATTTTTAAAGTTTTATTGTATGCATACAATATATTTCTTATAAAAGTGTATAAAAGATTGCAAGCAGTGCATGGCATCAAGAAAATCTGCTTACTCATGACCAGATCTTACTTCAAGATCCTATGCATGGATGTGTGGGGTTAATCTTAGGGACAGGGTATTGAGCGAGGAATTGAGCAGGCGTCTGGGCATTAGGAGTATCAGTGAAGTGATGCACACGAGCCGACTTGGTTGGTTTGGACATGTGGAGAGAATGGATGATCAGAACTGGGTGAAGAAATGCCGGACTCTGAACTTGGGGGGAGCTGCGCGTAGGGGTGGACCTAGAATGACGTGGGCTCGGGTACTCCGGTCCGATCTCAAAATAAAGAACTTGACAACACAGGCGGCCTTTTTTTTTTTTTTTTTTTTTTTTTTTTTTTTTTTTTTTTTTTTTTTTCTATATTCCAACTTACTTCCTCTCGGGCATAGGCTGAGAGCCTTAACATTCACCGTTTTACAATGAACAGTGAAGCCCGTGAGGTCTTGTTCCAGTCTAGGGAGTGAGACATGTGAAGCACGTACAGTACAACGAGCACCTGCCATCTTGCCTTCACATGAGGCATGGTGCTCACTCATGGCCCGAAACGACCCCATCTCTGAAGCCATCTCGTTCCCGTGCTTCACTGTCTCACCCCCTACACTCGGACTCTCACACTTACACACACACAACGCCACCTGTTGAGCAGATAACTCACCAGGCATTGCACCCCTATAGCATATTTTGAATATGGGAATATTCATACACTGCTATTTAATCAGGGAACAATGAGGGTATTTTATTGACGTTTCGGTGGGCTTGTGGTAATGCACTGATACTAGGTACAGCTCAAATTCCATCCCAATAATATCTTCCCATTGATACATCGGGATTTGAACCCGGGACCTTTGGATTACCAGGCCAGTGGCAAGACCACTCCACCACACCTCCCCTTGACAAGACCGCCTGGAAAGCTGCCATTTAAGACGTGAGACTGTAACCACAGCTTCTGTGGACAAACGGTCTTTAAACTTGTATCGTAAAATGCGGTAACTTCGGACATTTTTCGATGTTTTTTAACAATTTCTCCTGAGTGTAAACACATTATAGAGATTTAACTAGGTCAAGTGATGTATGGTGGTAGTGCGCCGTAATCCAGGAAGCCTCCTAAAATTATCCCCCATAAGAAGAGAGCTATCCTTATCCTAAATGATGTCCGAAGTTTGCTTGAAAAGTTGATAACTTCGGACATGTATGGATAACTTCGGACATACGGTGTTTCTTATGGAAAATGGTTGCCAAGAAAGCTGAGATAACTTCGGACGAACGGAGGAGAACTTCGGACCTACGTATGTGGCCTTATTTCATTCATTTTTCGGCTCCTACTATTTTATATCTTAGTTTCTTACAGTAGATCCTCTGGAAAAAGGCAAACTATGCCTGTGTATCCAGCTCAGTACCAGTACTTGCACTGCTGCGGTCGTTCACGGTGTTGGCGGCGGCGGTAGCAGACGCAACATTTTTACTATTCTGTATTTTTGTTTTATAATCAAACTTCAAATCTTGTCTTCCCCATGCTTTATCAAGATTACTTTCAAACTCCCTTATTGATTCGGAATCGACTACATACTGGGGCAGTGCGTTCCACTCATTTACCACTCTATCACAAAATGAGTTCTTTGCCTTCTCAAGCCTATTTCTTTCTTTGTAAATTTTCTTAGAGTGTCCTCTCGTTCTTGTTCCCTCCCGCATCAAGAAGATACCTTCACACACATCCTCATCGTACTTTCCTGACACTATCTTAAAAGTCTCTATCATATCCCCTCTCTTTCTCCTATATGCCAGTGTCGGAAGCCCCAGTGTCCTCAACCTCTGCTCATAGCCCGCGTTCTTCAACGTTGGTACTAGCTTGCTAGCTCTCCTCTGCACTTTCTCCACTGCTTCTATATCCTTTACCATATATGGAGCCCACACCTGGTTCGCATATTCCAGGTGCGGCCTAACCAGCGCTGTATAGAGATTCCTGAAGATTTCTTCGTCAAGTGACACAAATGTCCTCCTTATCAGCCCTACAATTCTATTGGCTTTGTTTATCTTTTCCGCTAAATGTTCTGAGAAATTTAACTTATTGTCTATCACTACTCCTATATCCTTTTCTGCATTCACTTCCTCCATCGCTTCATACATACTGTATCCTACCTTGTCTATCTTGCTGGTCCCAATCTGCATGTACTTGCATTTTTTTGGATGAAAAGGCATTAACCAATGCTCAGACCATCCCTTCATGCCCTCCATATCTCCTTGAAGCAAACCCATATCTTCCTTACTCCTCACTCTTCTATACAGCTTAGTGTCATCCGCATACAGGTATACCTCACTTCCATTAGTTATAACTTCAGGCAAGTCGTTGATAAATATAACGAACAGCAGTGGTCCCAACACAGATCCCTGAGGTACCCCACTTGTAATTTCCCTCCACCCCGAGCCTATTCCATTCACCAGTACCCTCTGTCTCCGATCTTTCAGGAAGGCTTCTATCCATTTCACACATTTCTCCCCTATATTATAGCTTCTAACTTTCTCTATTAACCTTTTATGTGGGACCTTATCGAAGGCCTTCATAAAATCGCAATATACCACGTCTATTACATCACCATCTTCTAGAATTTGCATCCAATCATCTACCACCTTAATTAGCTGTAGTACCGTCGACCTCCCCGGCAAGAATCCGAACTGTCTCCCACTGAAAAGTTGGTTTGACTTCATATGATCCATTATTCCTTCTCTAATTACCGTTTCCATTAGTTTACACACAACACTTGTCAAACTGACTGGTCTATAATTCCCTGGGTCATTTCTCTTTCCCTTCTTAAATATAGCTGTTATGTTCGCCTCTCTCCAGTCCATCGGGATTTGTCCTGTATTAAACGATACCTCAAATAACATTTTCGATGGCTCTACTAACATCTCCCCTCCTTCCTTTATGATTCTTGGGTGTATCCCATCCGGTCCCGGTGACTTACTTCGGTTCATTTTTTCTATAGCCCTTCTTATTCTAGCATGGGAAAACTCTATTAGTTCTAGTGCCGGTGCCTGTTTGATGGGAATAGTAGGCACTGCATCCTCCGACTCCACTGGTAGTACCCCCCCAAAGTATTTCCCCAGCACCTCTGCTTTCTCCTTATCAGTCTCCACTCTACTCCCATCATTCAACCCCCCTACCAGCTCTGGGATCCCTACTCTTCTTGTTAACTTTTCCTGAATGTAATTCCAGAATATTTTTGGATTATCCTTCACATTTCTAGCTATCTCTCTCTCCCTCTCCTTCACCCCCCTCCTTGTTTCCCACCTTATTTTATTGTTTATTTGTCTGCGTTCCAGATCCACTTCCTTAGCCTCTATACTAGACCCCCTGTTCTTTTTTAACAATTTTAATCTTTCCCACAATCGTTTCTTTCTTCTAATCAATATCCAAAGCTTTCTTTTCATTGGCAATTCTGGGTTAGTTCTTTTCCTCAATTTTGTTTTATCCTTATATTCCCTTACTGGTACACTTTTGGATACAGCATTCTCCAGTTTGACTCTAATTTTCCTCCACATTCCTTCAGCGTCTTCACCGTTCAAGTATTCCCCCCAGTCAATGTCCAAACACCGTCTCAGCAGCTCATAATCTGCTCTATCATACATGTATATTTTTCTATTGCTTCTATTATCCCTCTCTGATTTAATGTTACAACTAAAGCTTATACAGGCATGGTCACTACGACCTATAGGGCTATCCACATTAACATGTTCCACTATATCCTCTTCATTGCTAAAAATCAAATCAAGTACACTCCCCTGCGTCCCATCTCTATATCTTGTCATCTCTACAATATGTTGCGTTAAAAAACAATCTCTCACTTTCTCTATAAACTTATTTTCCAGGCTACCCTGTCCCGCTGGAGTAGTACAATTTGCCCAGTTGATCCTTGGCAAATTGAAATCTCCAATCAAAATTTTATATTTGTTCTCTCTATTATCTATCTCCTCCATTGCTTTCAGTAGGTTATCATCCTCTCCCCTGCAATTATTTGGGCTTCTATATATAGAGGCAATTAGAATTGATCCTCTTACACATTTTACTTCAATACACAAATACTCACAATACTGCTGTCTCATATCCACCTCATTAACCTTGAGCTCTTTTCTTACATAAATAAACAGTCCTCTTCCAACCTCTGCTCTAATAGCATTTCTCTCATATAACTCCAAACCCTCCAAACTATATTCCACCAGTTCCCTTTCAATTCTAGCATTTTTTGGTCTTACTTCCTGTAGGGCTATGACATCAGATTTTTCCTCTTCATCCTGCAACCTACATATCAGTTCTCTTTACTTGTCCTGGGTAAACACATCCACATTACTAAACATAATCCTTAATCCATCTACCATTCCTTCAGCAATTACACCATCCCGCTCCTCCAGTCCGTACCCTACTCCCCCGTTAGCACTACTGGGTCTGCCTCTTTATCTCCTGTCTCTCCCTGTGACACCTCCACCCCGTTCTCCTCCTCCGTCACAACTCCCATCACATTCTCTCCCCTCCCTGATCTCCCCCTCCCTTCTACTCTTATAAACCACTTCCTCACTTTTCCGTCCCTCACTCTCCAGTAAAAATTTCTCTTATCCTCCTCATCCAACTTTCCATTATTTTCATCAGCCTTTTCTTGTAATTCCTTAATTTTTTTCCTTTGTTCTATACTCAAATCCTTCTTTAGTCTTATGTGTTTCAGTTTATCATTTGTATTTAGCCTCCAACTAAAATTTGTCACAGTCTCCTCCACTACCCTAGTTTTAAACTGTACCCTTATAGGTCTCATCTCTCCCCTTTTATATCTACCTATCCTACTGACCTCCTCCACCTGCCCTTCCCATCCATATTCGTCCTCATCCACACCTTTCAAGACCTCCTTCACTGTCTCCATATCCCTCACTTTTCTCACTCCATTATCATTCATATGAGTCTCTATATCTCCATACAAGATTACACCCCTATCCCTGTCCATGGCCTCCCTCACGACACTCTCCTTGTTCTTCATGACCCCTACAACTGCACTCTCAAATTTTTTTTTGGTCATATTCATTTCTTCCTTTTGCTCTTTCATAATATCCTCCAAATCCTTGACTTTTTGTTTACCTACCACCGTCCATGCAGTCGACTCCTTTACTTCCGTGAAACGTCCTTCGTATTCCTTCAGCTGCTCCTTCAATGCCATATTCTCTGCTCCCAGTTCATCTACCCTTTTCAATACCATCTCTAGGCTCTCATTAACTGCCAAAATGAATATGAATATTTTATTATTGCTGCTTATTCCTGTCCGATGTTATAGTGGAAAATGCACAGTCAATACTTTTAGGCCTGTATAATCAGTATAGGAGGGGGATATATACGATGTTTAACATATATTCTGTTTGGATCTGTTCTCGTTAGGCATTGAGCTCACTCCTAGAAAATATTGAGCAGGAAAAATAACCAATGCTGTCAAATCAATAACTCGAAAATTAACTAGGCCTAGTGAAAATATATAGGTATGTATAATATATCACTGCATATACACTTTTATGAATTTGAGCATTTTTATAGGTATAACGTATTTGTTGGTGTTTCTTTCGGCAGATAAAAAAAATTGGACAAGATATATGCCTCTCCTAATTTATATATATTATATATCCAGAATTATCCGAAATACATAAATCGGTTAGCATAGTATCATATTTTTATGGGTTTTTGGACTCAGAGAATGATAATTTGATCTTTTACCACCATGTTAATGATGTACAAGTATTATGAATGATTTTCATAGGGCAAATAATAACAAACGATTGTTTTGTTCCATGTCCGAAGTTACCATATTTTTTTTTTTTAACACAATCGGTTAAATGATACTGTTCTAGCTAGAGCGTTATACAAGTGTAACAAATTTCCTTTGGTGGATGTTGTCTCTGGTAATGTTACTACAAAATTATATCAGTCACAACATCATTCATACAAACAAATTTCTTCAGGGTGATAGAAGTTTGGCAGGGTAGCGAAAAATTTACATATTTTCATCACATATATAATATTTTTTTCGTGTACATATACTCATGTCAGTTCCCTAGGACTTTTACATGCTCTTCCTTTGCCATTTCTCTAAACGGACCCCACAAAAAAAACAATAAAAAGAGTTTCCATTATATAATGACAATGTCTAATTACTTATTATCGCCGATGTCCGAAGTTATGACCCAAGTCCGAAGTTACCCCACTTTACGGTATGTACAGTATGTATGTATGTATGATAACTGTGGGGACACACATGTGTTCCCCTAGATTGAACTCAAATTCTGCAGAATTCTTTGTTCTCACCTTAAAACTATTTGTACCATTTGGTAACTGCATAGTTGCAACTTATGCTAGATTTCCACTTAATCTTAACAAAAATAAAATATCTTTACTGTATCACAGCTCTTGATTTATTACAATTTCCGGCGGACGGGGACTTAGTGTGGTATGGGGTATTCCGCACCCCCCCCCCCTTCTTTAAAACATAACAAACATAATAGCACATAACCTACTGGACCCGTTGTCGTAAAGCTACACAGGTACGCTTTGGTTTGGCAAGAGCGACCGACAGGTAACGTGTTAAGAAAGTATTATTGGAAACCCAAAGTTGAGTCTTAGCGATGTCTTCAATAGAAATGTTTTGGAGGAATCTAAGGGAGACTGCCCATTTCCTGACATCGTGAGCCCTGCCCACAACGCCGGGGTTACTTTCATGAATCACGTCTACAAGTAAGGAAGCTAACTTTCTTCTCGTAACACGATTACCTGCCTGATTCACCCACAGAGCACCTTGTTGGCGAGGGTGAGCAGCCCTCATAAAATTAGATAAGGGCCTGCACAGGGCATAACATATGATGAGTATGTCCGCGTTTCAATGCCGGGACAGAAAACTCAGAAAAAACATGATTGGAATGCTCGTTCTTAGCAATAAAACATGATTGGAATGCTCGTTCTTAGCAATAAAACATGATTGGAATGCTCGTTCTTAGCAATAAAAGTGGGAGACGGCACGATTTGCACATGATCGTGCAGTCTCCCAAACCTAAGGCAGTTAGGTTCGTTACTCATCGCCGCCAGCTCAGACACCCTATTTCCCGAGGCGAGGGCCATAAGGAATACAGCCTTCTTTAAGAGTGAATCGAAATCCGGCGCATTATTGTATTTACGGGATTGAAATAATGATAAAGGCTTTGTCAAGTGACCAGGTGGGCATGAGCTGACGGGGTGGTGGGCGTAGCTTGAAACACGCTCTCATAAAACCTTTCTCCTCCGCCTGAGGTATGGAAAGGCCAGTGAGATAAAAAAAAGGGGGTTCTGATGGCAGACAAGTGATTTTTTAACGTGATTACCGAAAATTGTTTGAGCTCAAATAGATAATCTAGGTATTTGAAAATCAAGGCCCCTGAGGCATCTGTTTGCCCTGACTCTACAATCCAGGTCGTAAAAGTTTTCCAATGTGACTGGTATTGTCTCCTGGTAGACATCGCATACTGGTTCAGAAGCTTATTTGTGACACTTTCCCCAAATTTAGCTAACCATTTGCCCTTGTACATGTCCATAAGGCAAAACTGAGCGAGGTCTGAAGGTTGCCAATCATTTCTAAGTGGAATGCGGATACCGGGAGCGACACCGGGGCCCCGCACCATTCCTGCAATTGGTGGTACCATGCCTGGTCCGGCCATAATGGCGCGATCATTCTTACAGCTTCTTACAGTTTCTTCTGTAGATCCTCTGGAAAAAGACAAACTAGGCCTGTGTATCCAGCTCAGTGCCAGTACTTGCACTACTGCGGTCGTTCACGGTGTTGGCAGCGGCGGCAGCAGACGCAAATATTTTACTATTCTGTATTTTTGCTTTATAATCAAACTTCAAATCTTGTCTTCCCTATGCTTTATCAAGATTACTTTCAAACTTCCTTATTGATTCGGAATCGACTACATACTGGGGCAGTGCGTTCCACTCATTTACCACTCTATCACAAAATGAGTTCTTTGCCTTTTCAAGCCTATTTCTTTCTTTGTAAATTTTCTTAGAGTGTCCTCTCGTTCTTGTTCCCTCCCGCATCAAGAAGATACCTTCACACACATCCTCATCATACTTTCCTGACACTATCTTAAAAGTCTCTATCATATCCCCTCTATTTCTCCTATATGCCAGTGTCGGAAGTCCCAGTGTCCTCAACCTCTGCTCATAGCCCGCATTCTTCAACGTTGGTACTAGCTTGCTAGCTCTCCTCTGCACTTTCTCCACTGCTTCTATATCCTTTACCATATATGGAGCCCATACCTGGTTCGCATATTCCAGGTGCTATAATATGTTAAGTATATAGGGGATAATAGGTAATAACACAACATATTAATTATTGGATAAGTGATAATAAGTATAAACGTACAGGTATATAAGTACAGATATATGATAAGGCTTGTAATAAAAGCCTGAGGAGCAAGGTGATATATGACTTGTGTGGTCTAATATATCTAGGGGATGTAGGAGCTTGGCTATAGAGGGTGAGTTTGAGTCTAGAGTCTAGAGGGAGTAAAGAGCTCTGACACTCTCTGGCTGAGGTCTGTTGAAGTCTAACTGAAGATGCCTGAGTAAGAAGGCATTGCCTGGGTTCAAGGATGCTGAAGCAACACAGCATCAACTCAGCATTCTGGTATGACGTATGACCGGATAAATACGTTATACAGTTTACATTTACAGAGGAAATGGGTGTTGATTTAAGTGGAAGTAAAAACAAATATATTATATGTTAATGAGATAGATAAAGTTATAGGGAGTTCAATGAATGAAGAATGTTTAATAAGAATGTTAAGAGTTTAGAAGTTACAGGGATAAAGGCATATAAGCAGTGAGATATATGTATAGTAATATATATGCAGGGCTTATAATGTCATACTACATTGCGGCCTAACCAGCGCTATATAGAGATTCCTGAAGATTTCTTCGTCAAGTGACACAAATGTCCTCCTTATCAGCCCTACAATTCTATTGGCTTTGTTTATCTTTTCTGCTAAATGGTCTGAGAAATTTAAACTTATTGTCTATCACTACTCCTATATCCTTTTCTGCATTCACTTCCTCCATCGCTTCATACATACTGTATCCTACCTTGTCTATCTTGCTTGTCCCAATCCGCATGTACTTGCATTTTTTGGATGAAAAGGCATTAACCAATGTTTAGACCATCCCTTCATGCCCTCCACATCTCCTTGAAGCAAACCCACATCTTCCTTACTCCTCACTCTTCTATACAGCTTAGTATCATCCGCATACAGGTATATCTCACTTCCATTGGTTATAACTTCAGGTAAGTCGTTGATAAATATAACGAGCAGTAGTGGTCCCAACACAGATTCCTAAGGTACCCCACTTGTAATTTCCCTCCACCCCAAGCCTGTTCCATTCACCAGTACCCTTTGTCTCCGATCTTTCAGGAAGGCTTCTATCCATTTCACACATTTCTCCCCTATACTATAGCTTCTACCTTTCTCTATTAAGGGGACCGACCGGTTAATTTAGGCTTAAAAAACTCGAAATCCTGAAAATACCAATAGGTGTTTACTCAACAAGAGTCAACATCCCTTCATAAGCCAGTGAAATGTTATTAGTGAAAACCCATTGGAATTTTTTTTTTTTTATGTTTTCCAAACTTTTCCTGTAATTCTAAAAACGTTATATAGCGAACTTTGAAATTAACATGCTCAGTAACTACTGGTCGTACGAGGAGCATACCTATATAAATCGAAAGATCGTAAGCTACTCTACAACCTCCCATACGCTTTATCTTCTACTTTGCCATGTTCCTGCGTAAAATATTGTAAATCTAAAAAACAAAAGTAAAAATGTTCACCTAATTACCTTAGACTGTCACTTGTTTTTCTCAGTACCTATATTGCCGCACTATCGGATGTTATTCTACAGTTATTATTGGACCTATAGGAATGGTGTATATACCATTGGAAAGGTAATTAAAAACACTAAAAGGCCTATAAAGCCAATTTACTCTAGTAATTTAATTTATTTCACAATATGTCGTCAAAGTTGTAATTTTCTATAAATATATTCGCCTGAATCCGTAATCACCTAAATCGAACAAATACACAAAATATATAAAATGTGTTTTATAGAAACTACAGATACACCTTTTGTGAGTTGTTTGATCACATAAAACATGTGCTATGGGGATTTCTGTAGGAGTTTATCGTTTTCTGCAGTGCTATGATTTTCAAAGTTTTTTTACCTAAATTGCAAGAAAAAAGCAAACAAATTTTTTTTTTTTTTTTTTTTTTTTTTTATCCATCTAGTTTTATGGTCATACTGTATACACCTGTGCCAAATTTCATTTAAATTGAAAGTAAGACCTGGAAGTTTGTAATTAACCGGTCGATCCTTTTATGTGGGACCTTATCGAAGGCCTTCATAAAATCGCAATATACCACGTTTATAACATCACCATCCTCCAGAATTTGCATCTAATCATCTACCACCTTAATTAGCTGTAGTACCGTCGACCTCCCCGGCAAGAATCCGAACTGTCACCCACTGAAAAGTTGGTTTGATTTCATGTGCTCCATTATTCCTTCTCTAATTACCATTTCCATTAGTTTACACACAACACTTGTCAAACTGACTGGTCTATAATTTCCTGGGTCATTTTTCTTTCCCTTCTTAAATATAGCTGTTATGTTCGCCTCTCTCCAGTCCGTCGGGATTTGTCCTGTATTAAAAGATACCTCAAATAAAAAATGTAATGGCTCTACTAACATCTAATAGAGACTAAGCTCTGGTAACCCCTCAGTTTGTGAATCACTCTGCACATTAGTACAGAGTCTGGTGGAGGAAAAAGATAAATTGAAGTCCACTTGTTCCAATCCTCCAGTAATGCATCTGGTCCCCCCGCCGGGGTTCTCCCGCGGCGGGTTAGCCTGTGATTCTCCTCGGATGCGAACAGATCCACTTGTGGACGGTAAGGCTTTGCAATCATCTTGTCGAAGACGGTTTGTTTGATAGCCCATTCTACTAGGTTGCTCCGTCTCCAAGACAGGGCGTCCGCCCAGACGTTCGACACGCGGCATGCAGATGGATGCCCAGCGATTCGGCGAGGGCAAAAATCTGCTCCGATAATTTTAGCAACGCTCGAGACCTCACTGAGCCTTGCTTCTGAATACAATGGACTGCGGTGAGGTTGTCCATACGGAACGCTATTGACTTGTCTTGCAAGGACATTCCATGATCGAGTAGGAAAAAGAGAGGAACTAAAAGCTCTAGCTTGTTGATATGACACAAGACGTCGTGTGGCCAAGTGCCTTGCCCTTGATGGCCTAGATTCGATTGATAACCCCAACCTAGAGCCCCCGAGGCGTCGGTGTCTACCCATACCGTAGGCGGGGGAGAAACCCATGTCATTATCGAGTAAAGCATTTCCGGCTTGGCCCAGACCGATAGTAAGCTGTGGATTAAGCTTCAAGGAGATGTGGAGGGCATGAAGGGATGGTCTGAACATTGGTTAATGCCTTTTCATCCCAAAAAAATGCAAGTACATGCGGATTGGGACAAGCAAGATAGACAAGGTAGGATACAGTATGTATGAAGCGATAGAGGAAGTTAATGCAGAAAAGGATATAGGAGTAGTGATAGACAATAAGTTAAATTTCTCAGAACATTTAGCGGAAAAGATAAACAAAGCCAATAGAATTGTAGGGCTGAAAAGGAGGACGTTTGTGTCACTTGACGAAGAAATATTCAGGAATCTCTATACAGCGCTGGTTAGGCCGCACCTGGAATATGCGAACCAGGTGTGGGCTCCATATATGGTAAAGGATATAGAAGCAGTGGAGAAAGTGCAGAGGAGAGCTAGCAAGCTACTGTAGTACCAACGTTGAAGAACGCGGGCTATGAGCAGAGGTTGAGGACACTGGGGCTTCCGACACTGGCATATAGGAGAAAGAGAGGGGATATGATAGAGATTTTAAGATAGTGTCAGGAATGTATGATGAGGATGTGTGTGAAGGTATCTTCTTGATGCGGGATGGAACACGAACCGAGAGGACACTCTAAGAAAATTTACAAAGAAAGAAATAGGCTTGAAAAGGCAAAGAACTCATTTTGTGATAGTGGTAAATGAGTGGAACGCACTTCCCCAGTATGTAGTCGATTCCGAATCAATAAGGAAGTTTGAAAGTAATCTTGATAAAGCATGGGGAAGACAAGATTTGAAATTTGATTATAAAGCAAAAATACAGAATAGTAAAAATGTTGCGTCTGCTGCCGCCGCCGCCAACACCGTGAACGACCGCAGCAGTGCAAGCACTGAGCTGGATACACAGCCCTAGTTTGCCTTTTCCAGAGGATCTACTGTAAGAAATTAATGGAGGAATTGGCCATAATTTCTTCTCCGGCGAGAGAGGAAAAACTTTGTTGCCTTCCAAGATTAATCTCCTTACTTTCAACCGGCCCAACTTCACAGTTAATTGGATCCAGTTGAGAGAGCCAATCAGGGAATCCCACGTTTTCCTGGTTGTATTCAGACTGTGGAGAAAACGGAACAGTTTCCGGCGAAATCTGTTCCGGTTGTCCACACTCTGAGTAAGAGTGAGATTGGTGGTGTCCCAGACCAGCCCTATCCACTGAATGTTCCTTGTGGGAATAAGGCGAGACTTTGCCAAGTTCACCTTGAACCCTAGATTGTATACATGATTTAACACTTGGTTTACATGGTTGTGACATAACTCCTCTGATTTTGCCACCACCAGCCAGTCGTCTAGATACCAAAACACCTGAATGCCCCGTTCTAACAAGGGCAAAAGGGCTTGCCGGACTAATTTTGTGAAAATTCTCGGTTCCAGGTTCAACCCGAAAGGCATTCGTTGAAAAATATAAGTTTCTTGCCTGATCCTCAGAGCGAGGAATTTTTGGAACCTTGCGTGTATAGGGACATGCCAATAGGCGTCTTTGAGGTCTACTGAGCACATCCAGCCTTGCGGCGGAAGAGAGACCCTGATCTGATTGACCGTAAGCATCCTGAAGGGTGAATTTATGATAAATGTGGTCAGACGCAAGAGATCTACTACTGGTCGCATTTGCACACTGTCCCTTTTCGGCACTAAGAAAAGTCTGGAGGTGAATACTGGGCAAGTTGGTTTGACTAAGATGAGGACTTCTTTTGAGATCATTTCGTGGATGAGGGCCTCCACCTCCTGTGACACATGGTTGTATTCCCGCGCCTGATGCAGTCGTGGCCGCTGGAGCCACCGCCAGGTGATTCCTTTGCTAACAGCCTTCTTGGCCCAAGTCTTCCTGGGCCAAGCTAAGCGGAATGACCGGAACGATCCCGGTTGCAAACCGGGACTGTTCGGTAAAGCTACCCTCGAACCCGGTACCTTTAAGCATGGCACTGGGAGATTGAGAGGCTGGGTGGCTAGTTTTTTGGAGGTGGTGGTGGGTTGGTATCAGACGGCTGGCTAGTCTTGGCTGACGTCTGCCCCTGATTTGACTTCTGATGGGGCTTACCTTTATACCCAGAGTATTTACCTTGTTTGGGTTTGGGCAGAGCACCTCCCGGCTGAGGAGGGGTTCTGGGATCACAAAAGGATTGTTTAGCCTGCTGTTGGTGAGACTTACCTCCACTCTTTGGCTTCTGAAATGGCTTCTTAACAGGGTCCTTCTTAGTTTGGGAGGTACCCTGCTTCCACCCATTTACCAGATTGAACACTATAATCCAAGTTTCTGCGGTAAGTAGGGATGCCGTGAGGACTGGCGAAAGAGTTACCCGGCGACCAGTAACTTCTTCACTAGATGTACTCAAAAATCTTGGCGGGCTCGAACCGCCTCCATGATTGCAATTCTAACGTCCCCCAAGGTCTGAATAGAGTTTTGCAATAAGAGTCTCCTAGATAAATCAGTGGCCTTCCTAACCTGAGAGTCAGCAATGGCCGAAATGGTTCTGTTAAGGGAGACGGCAATCTGGCAATTCACTAACTACTGAGAGAACTGCCGGTAAGGTTTGTTCCTTAATTTAAAGTCCTTCTCAAGGTGAGCCGTCGGAGGAGTACAAAAAGGTTCATCTAAGGCGTTAAGGGCTACTTTGGGAGCCGCCAGGAAGGTTAACAGAGCCGGCGAAATCCCCTCAGCCTTAGCGACAGGCAATGAAAAATACTGATGCATTTCCTGTGGCACCTGATGGGAGGACTTCGAAGTGATTGTTGCCGCAAATAATTGAGCCTCTAATTCCCAGTCTACCCAGGGGCCTGGCCCTATCCGCCCCATCTGCAGGACTGGTGTATGCATATGGTCCAATACCGGAAGTGTATCCATTTCCGGCGTAAGAGCATTTAAAACCTTGAAATCATTCATGCCATCAGTTTTCGACCAGTCAGCAAAGAGCCGTGCAGAAGAGGCGGAAAGGACCGCCGGGGCAGCAGTATACACAAAATATTCTGGATTGTATGAACTGGGGATCCCTCTAATCAACACATCCAGCAACCTCCCTGTCTCATCTTTAGCTCTAAATTTCCTGCTTTTGTTTATCTCAATCTTCCATTCAGCAGGAACTGGTAGGTCTCCTGAAATGGTGGGTTGGGCAGATTGTGGGTTCAGGGGCATCGCCGGAACCCAAGAACAGTCAGGTCCATAGAAAAGGGGCATAGGGCCTTTCTTCAATGATACCTTGTCTAAAAGGGGGGTGGGGGGGGGGAGTAATATCAGCAATAACCCTCACATTAGTGGTAGTCATAGTAGCCGGCACTGTAGTGCTTGGCGCCGTGGACACCGCCGGGGTCAAAGAAGGCAGCACGCCTGGAGTTACGAGAGGTCTTAACATTGATTGACTGGGGGCAATTAATGGTTGACAAGCAGGAGGATCAGAAGAGACAGGGAGATTATACTGTTGCATAACCGTATGTAATATATCACTGATTTCATCTGAGGTAACACACTTACTATGAGAGTTCCTAGATGATTGTGAGCTTACTTCAGACTCCTCACCTGTAATAGTCTGTTGAGCCGGGGTTAAAGGCACATCCTCCGGCTCCCTACTACCCTCAGAACTACCCTGATGTGGCTCAGGTGCCTGTTCCGCCGGAGGCCACATTAAATCTGGGACTGAAGAGTGTACCATGTCTAAACTATCCTCATTTCTTAGGTCTTGGAATTCCCTTCTGTGCCTCAGAGATGGTTCTGACTGCCTCCAGCACCCACCTACCGCGGGTGGCTGGGAGTCCTGAATTATTTGTGAGCTGTCATCAGTGTGTGACCCTGACGAAAAACTTCTATAATCTTCAGCCAAGACCCGTCTTGGGCCGGCGGATTGGACACTGCGGGGCACATAGTTCAATTTGGGTATAGCAAAAGTAACCTGAGATGGGACACTTAGAGACTGTTCATGACTAGGGGTGGAATCCGTAGCCTCTACCCCCATTTCCGATTCCCCAGAATCGACCAGAGGCGTGTCAGACGCAGGGGTGGATGGAGGTGGTTGAGGGGTTCCCAACCGGCGCCCACTGCGTGGCGTATCAACCGATGACTCAGGGTCTTTCCGGCGCTTGAGGGACCTGGAAGATTCAATTGAAGAGTGCCTAGACCGTCTAGGGGGGGATCTAGACCTGGACTTAGACTTCCGCTTCGGATAGGGTGATCGTCTCCTCTTCGGGCGGACGGGGGGGGGGAAACCTCAGCTAGTTCGTTGTCACTACTGCTACTCACTACCTCTGGGACGAGGGCTTTCGACTTCACTTTAGGCTTAACAGATTTAAATGAGGCGAGTTTAGTGAGAGGCGACTTGATAATAAACTTTTCCCAAAGGGCTTCGTCATCACAATGAAGTGCCTTATGGGCTGTATCTTTAGCATAAGAATTAAAAATCGCTTTAATCTCTTGCAGTGTGGCCAAGCACGAAAGGTCTTTCTTAGTGAATAATGCTGCTTTGAGCTCAGAGCAAACAGAACAACGCCGTGACACCCACAAACCTCTAGATCGGTCCAAACATTTAACGCTCTTTAACCCACCAGACCCGGTTGGGCTCTGAGAAACCCATAACAAATGCGCCCGCGGAACCCGGTAGGGCTCTGAGGCACCGGCAGCTTGAAAGCCTGTAAGCTTGGTGTGCGAGGCGTCCGTCCGACGCATGTAAACAACAGCCGGTTGGGCCGACGCCGCGCATCTCCGACCACAAGAAGGAGAGGCGTCGCTTGTTCGTGTGTGGGTGTGTGTTATTGTTAGGGTAGTGAAAAGTAGTGAAAAGTGGCTGATATTGCCACAAAGTTCTCTTCACGGAAATCGTCATCACAACTGAACCAGTTGACTTAGAGAGCTCTACTCAACGCCATTCTACAGGTACGAATATAGGTTTGACTCCTGTAAGGAGATAAAGAAAACCTAATATTTAGTAGTGGCCCCGTAATCATTGACGATTATGCCTATTACATAAGGCACCCTCTTCAAACACTCATCCGCCGTAGTTTGAATCTACCGCGCAGAGCATAAAAAAATGAGGAGCCTTCATCATGAGTGCACGCAACCTCACTCATGGTTCAGTCATTATGAAATTGGGTTCTCACTACGAAAACACTTCGTAACAAATAAAAAAGAAAAAGAAAATAAGAATAAATATTCATAAGCTTTCCATATAATCGTGGATGTACTTGTGTGGATCTTTGACCAGACGCTGACTCAGGCGTCATTCTTCCTTCGCTGACATATCAAGTAAACCAAAATCCTTAATACATCAACGAATGGGAAGGGGATGGTGGGAGGGCCCCAGTCGTCAATGATTACGGGGCCACTACTAAATATTAGGTTTTCTTTATCTCCTTACAGGAGTCAAACCTATAATTTATTAGTGGCCCCTCCATCATTGACGATTATGCCTGATATCTAAGACTGGAGGGGGGACATTAGTAATCATATCATAACTCTAGCAAAAGCAGATAATCAAACAACCACATAGTATTCTTACTTCGAAAAGATATATATTTTGGCACAGCACATATATACAAAAAGGGGTACAAGCAGGAGCGTGCTTCAAAGAAGCCTGCTTGATAAAAAAGGTTTAACTCTGAGATTCTGAGTACAGATCCGCCAGTTAAAAAGGCACCCCACTTAAATTAAGTGGTGACAAAATAAAAACTTATAAGTTTATATGTGCACATATAAACCCCATAAAACTAGTGGATATATCTTGCAAAATATATCCAATGCTTAAAATTAGATTGCTTCACAGCCAAAAACTACTTACAACAACACTGTTGTTTGTACTACAATTGTACTAGCACAATTTCCTGTAATGAATAGTACAGAGAAATTTACATATCACAACACCCATAAACAGTATCACAGCTCACATACTCTGGCGGGGTCTAGGGTGTCCTATGTTACACTGACTGCACCCCCCCCCCCCCCCCCCTTTTCTTGAAATTAAACAATAAGTGACTTAGGGGCCACCTAGACCCTCTGCCTTAACCCCTCCAACCCGGATGGGCTCTTGAACGCCCATAACAACCTCGGCCCGCGCAACCCGGAAGGGCTCTTGAACGCCCATTGCTTGCATGCGTGCTTTCGAATGCCGCGCGTACATTTTCGGTATCGTGGGACGGTAGGTGGCGCCACCAGGCGTAAACTCCGCCACAGCAACAGTATCTACCCCGACGCCATCATGGACAGTACGCCAAATAGTGATTCCGCTGTGTCCGATACCGTGCTTCCTACGACGCCCTTGCTTGTTCGTCGCGCCTTACCCCGACGCCATCGCCTAAATGTGTTATCTCCCGGAGGTATTGAGACGACATTGAGACTTTATGAGCGAGCTGATGCCAAGCATAATGTTGATGATGAAGTCAGTGACGACTCCAGTAATTATAAGTCGAGTGATTATGGCCATGAGAGTGATAAAGAAGAGCAATTCCTGGGATTTGCGAGAGAACATGACAGTGATGAGAGTGATGAAGGTGATGTACCAGTTGTTGAGGAAGCTGGTTTACCTAAAGACAGTGAACTTGAGAGAGTGAGCGAGTGGGAGAGTTCAAGGTCACTCACCAAATTTCGCTTAAGTGACACGACGCCAAGCCCTTCCCCAGGTAAATCGCCTTTCAAGCTACATTTGTATAAGCAGAAAATACTTGAGAAGGCGGCCGCGGCAGCTAGGGAACAAGCAAAACTACTTGGTGAGGATGAGGCTGTGAGTGAGGGTCAGCGTGGTGACCCTTCTCGTCCGCCATTGTCTCCCTTATCTACCCACGCCACCCAAGATGACCCGGATGCCCCGCATTCTTCCCCACCACCCCCACCATTGCCAAGGGTTGAGGACCCCACACTTTCGGCCTATTTGCCTCCTAGGTCCCCCGACAGGAGACATACTGCTGCCGAAAAGGGGAAAGGTAGGAAATATACCAAGAAAATTAAGAAAAGTAAGAGAGTTTTGTTCGAGGCTCCCGCGGCGTCCACCCCGGCCGGCCCCAGCCATACGTCCCCGCAACTTTCCCCACGGTCCTCCCCACCTCTCCCGCCTTCAACATGTCTTCCTGAAGAAGTCTTTGAGCTCGCATCACCAATACCTGGCCCTAGTGACAGTGAAACATTGCTTTCTGTCACTCGTCGCAGGCCAAGGAGCCCGGGACCTCGGGGGGACACAGCCTCACCTGCCACTCCTTCCCCACCTCGCCCACCCGCACGCCGCCCACGCATCACTGGTTCCCCGCCAGATTATGTGGGGGCCACTGATGATGAAGGGCACCTCTCTCAAGACTCTGGCCATGATTACATAGGTCCACCGTCAGGGCAAGATGACCACTCTGACGATGACTATATGGACATCGACGACCCTCGACCCATCCGCTTGGCCCGGCGTCGTGCTGCCCGTCGTGCTGCCCACCGCCCTGTCCGCCGCCCTCGCCGCCCTAGGGCGCGCGCCTCCCGAGTTGGCCGTGGGCGTGCTGGGCCACCAGCTGGAGCTCCTTGTCAGCGTAGACAAGACCCATTCTACGTTTTTCAGTGGCAAGACGTAGTTGATGAGGATGCATACAACCCTGATGTGCCAGCTTTTGATGAGGTACTGGAGGGTTCAGGCGTTACCCCCAATTTTCCTGCAGGCCCCAATGCTCCACCACACGAACTGTTTGAGGCCTTCTTTGATGAGGAGGTGGTAGGCTATGTTGTCAAAGAGACAAATAAGCAGCACCAATTCCAGGTCCACTTTTTGGGAAAGGTGACCAAGGGCCACATGAGGCAGTGGACCCCAGTGACTCATAAAGAGTTCATGGCACTCACCATGCTAATGCCTCATGTCAAGAAGCATAGGTTGCCTGACTATTGGATCACCAATGATCTGATATCCACCCCTGCCTTCGGGAAATATATGTCTCGCGACCGGTACCTTGATATCCTCGCAGCGCTCCATCTTGTCACCAACCTTGACGTCCACCTCCCAGACAAGCTGTGGAAGATTAGGACGTTGTATGAGATGATGCGAGAACGCTTCACCTCCTACTTCAAGCCCTTCCGCAAGGTCGTCATTGACGAGTCTCTTGTGCTGTTCCGGGGAAAACTCAGCTTCCGGCAGTACATCCCCTCAAAAAGACATCGCTTTGGCATAAAATTCTTTGTGCTGTGCGACTGCCAAACTGGCTATGTCCTGGACTTCCTGGTCTACAGCGGGAAGGAAGGGGACTTGCTTGTGGACCCCCTCATTGGCTTTGGCGGAGCAGTGGTGCAAGCCATGATGGACCGCTACTTTCATAAGAATCACGTCCTCTACACGGACAATTATTACACGTCCCCCACTCTCTCACAGTACCTGCATGAGCGCAAGACGGGGACTGTAGGCACAGTACGAGGGAAAAGGAAGGGCATGCCACCTTTCCCTCCAAAGACCAAAAAAGGTGATGTGTTCAAGAAGAAGTCGGGGCCCATTCTGGCTATCCACTGGCACGACCAGCGGAAGGTCAACCTCCTGACCACCATCCACAAGGGGGAAATGGTGGAGACTGGCAAGGTGGATCGCCGCACCCAGGCCAGGGTGACCAAGCCCGATGCTGTCCTGGACTACAACATCAACATGAGGCTGGTGGACAAGTCCGACATGCAGATAGGCTTCATTGACTGCCTGCGTACCTCGTGCAGATGGTACAAAAAGTTCTTTCTGCATATGGTGGACATGTCAGTTCTGAATGCCTACAACATATACAAGCTTCGGAATGTGAACACACCCATGAAGTTCAATAGCCTGCGGAGGTTCCAAAAGCAGGTGTTGACGGAGCTCCTGGAGAAGTATGCTATGCCACAGAGGGCAGTGGCACATCCTGGGCCCGCCGTTATTGACCGCTTGCAGTCTGCTCAATACTTGACTAGGCACAGGCTTGGTTCCCTGCCTCAGAATGAATCCGGAAGAACACAGCAGAAGCGGTGCCATGTCTGCTACAACAGCAGGGTGAAGCCGAGGTCAGGTAAAAAGTCAACCCTGGAGTGTGTGGAGTGCAAGGTGGCACTCTGTGCTGTAGATTGCTTCTTTGATTACCACTCCAAGCTGGAGTTCTAATAATCATACTGAAATTGCCAAATAAAATGACAATATGTACACTATAATTATATATAGGCAAAAAGTGGAAGAAAACCAATGTATTGTAATACAAAAGTCATGTATTATGAGAACATTGATACAAATACAATTACACCATAATAATATGTGAAAGTGACACATATGTATATACCAAGTGACATTCATATGATTAGAACCTATAGAAATATATAAATCAGTGAAAAAAGACACAATAAATTGTATATAAAACGTTTACAAATATATAACTAAGTGAAAGTGACACAAGACCTAATATTTGATGGCCAAAGTATAATAAACACCTGTGATAACGAATAATCAGTGCCTAATACAACAATAACCTACCTCAATTACTAATAAAATGTACGGTATCGAGTGAAAATGAGCATTATCAGTGACAGTGACACTCTCTAAAGCATATTTGTCAAAGTGAAAGTGACACAAGACCTAATATTTGATGGCCAAAGTATAATAAACACCTGTGATAACGAATAATCAGTGCCTAATACAACAATAACCTACCTCAATTACTAATAAAATGTACGGTATCGAGTGAAAATGAGCATTATCAGTGACAGTGACACTCTCTAAAGCATATTTGTCAAAGTGAAAGTGACACAAGACCTAATATTTGATGGCCAAAGTATAATAAACACCTGTGATAACGAATAATCAGTGCCTAATACAACAATAACCTACCTCAATTACTAATAAAATGTACGGTATCGAGTGAAAATGAGCATTATCAGTGACAGTGACACTCTCTAAAGCATATTTGTCAAAGTGAAAGTGACACAAGACCTAATATTTGATGGCCAAAGTATAATAAACACCTGTGATAACGAATAATCAGTGCCTAATACAACAATAAGCTACCTCAATTACTAATAAAATGTACGGTATCGAGTGAAAATGAGCATTATCAGTGACAGTGACACTCTCTAAAGCATATTTGTCAAAGTGAAAGTGACACAAGACCTAATATTTGATGGCCAAAGTATAATAAACACCTGTGATAACGAATAATCAGTGCCTAATACAACAATAACCTACCTCAATTACTAATAAAATGTACGGTATCGAGTGAAAATGAGCATTATCAGTGACAGTGACACTCTCTAAAGCATATTTGTCAAAGTGAAAGTGACACAAGACCTAATATTTGATGGCCAAAGTATAATAAACACCTGTGATAACGAATAATCAGTGCCTAATACAACAATAAGCTACCTCAATTACTAATAAAATGTACGGTATCGAGTGAAAATTAGCAATATCAGTGACAGTGATACCCTAATAAACATATTTTGTATAATTGGCCTCAAAATAACTAGAAAATATCAAATAAACATCACATTCTCAATATCAAACACTAAAATCGTCTAAGGGAGATAAATACTTTGGCGCGGCGAGCGGCTAGGTGCGTCGTAGCCATGGCCGAGGCGACGCGTCCGAACGCGGGAAGAATTTGCCGCCGAAAAGCACTCGTCTTCCCGCGCTCACCATTATGCAACCAGAGGGGCTAGAGACCTCTACTCAACGCCATTCGACAGAGGAAGGTTTGTGGAACATTATTCTTTTTTATTCACAACATTACATGACATATTCATTGACTTACAGAGTAGTTAACATAGGCCAAAGATCGTCAAAACACCCGGTACCGGAGCACAGTCGTAAGCTATAGCCCCCGGGGCTGGAGGGTTAAAGCTATACATGGCAAGGAAGGTTTGTCTAGAGCTACTGAAAGGTATCGAGTAAAAAACGTATGATTAGAGGCCCACCACTGTGTGGACGTAATATCTTCAACCGATTTTTTTTTAAAGGAAACGTAAAGAGGCTGCCCACTTGCGTAAATCGTGGGCCCTACCCACAACACCGGGATTACTCTCTTTAACCCTCCAGCCCCGGGGGCTATAGCTTGCGACTGTGCTCCGGTACCGGGTGTTTTGACGATCTTTGGCCTATGTTAACTACTCTGTAAGTCAATGAATATGTCATGTAATGTTGTAAATAAAAAAGAATAATGTTCCACAAACCTTCCTCTGTCGAATGGCGTTGAGTAGAGGTCTCTAGCCCCTCTGGTTGCATAATGGTGAGCGCGGGAAGACGAGTGCTTTTCGGCGGCAAATTCTTCCCGCGTTCGGACGCGTCGCCTCGGCCATGGCTACGACGCACCTAGCCGCTCGCCGCGCCAAAGTATTTATCTCCCTTAGACGATTTTAGTGTTTGATATTGAGAATGTGATGTTTATTTGATATTTTCTAGTTATTTTGAGGCCAATTATATAAAATATGTTTATTAGGGTATCACTGTCACTGATATTGCTAATTTTCACTCGATACCGTACATTTTATTAGTAATTGAGGTAGCTTATTGTTGTATTAGGCACTGATTATTCGTTATCACAGGTGTTTATTATACTTTGGCCATCAAATATTAGGTCTTGTGTCACTTTCACTTTGACAAATATGCTTTAGAGTGTCACTGTCACTGATAATGCTCATTTTCACTCGATACCGTACATTTTATTAGTAATTGAGGTAGGTTATTGTTGTATTAGGCACTGATTATTCGTTATCACAGGTGTTTATTATACTTTGGCCATCAAATATTAGGTCTTGTGTCACTTTCACTTTGACAAATATGCTTTAGAGTGTCACTGTCACTGATAATGCTCATTTTCACTCGATACCGTACATTTTATTAGTAATTGAGGTAGGTTATTGTTGTATTAGGCACTGATTATTCGTTATCACAGGTGTTTATTATACTTTGGCCATCAAATATTAGGTCTTGTGTCACTTTCACTTTGACAAATATGCTTTAGAGAGTGTCACTGTCACTGATAATGCTCATTTTCACTCGATACCGTACATTTTATTAGTAATTGAGGTAGGTTATTGTTGTATTAGGCACTGATTATTCGTTATCACAGGTGTTTATTATACTTTGGCCATCAAATATTAGGTCTTGTGTCACTTTCACTTTGACAAATATGCTTTAGAGAGTGTCACTGTCACTGATAATGCTCATTTTCACTCGATACCGTACATTTTATTAGTAATTGAGGTAGGTTATTGTTGTATTAGGCACTGATTATTCGTTATCACAGGTGTTTATTATACTTTGGCCATCAAATATTAGGTCTTGTGTCACTTTCACTTAGTTATATGATTTGTAAACGATTTATATACAATTTATTGTGTCTTTTTTCACTGATTTCTATATTTCTATAGGTTCTAATCATATGAATGTCACTTGGTATATACATATGTGTCACTTTCACATATTATTATGGTGTAATTGTATTTGTATCAATGTTCTCATAATACATGACTTTTGTATTACAATACATTGGTTTTCTTCCACTTTTTGCCTATATATAATTATAGTGTACATATTGTCATTTTATTTGGCAATTTCAGTATGATTATTAGAACTCCAGCTTGGAGTGGTAATCAAAGAAGCAATCTACAGCACAGAGTGCCACCTTGCACTCCACACACTCCAGGGTTGACTTTTTACCTGACCTCGGCTTCACCCTGCTGTTGTAGCAGACATGGCACCGCTTCTGCTGTGTTCTTCCGGATTCATTCTGAGGCAGGAAACCAAGCCTGTGCCTAGTCAAGTATTGAGCAGACTGCAAGCGGTCAATAACGGCGGGCCCAGGATGTGCCACTGCCCTCTGTGGCATAGCATACTTCTCCAGGAGCTCCGTCAACACCTGCTTTTGGAACCTCCGCAGGCTATTGAACTTCATGGGTGTGTTCACATTCCGAAGCTTGTATATGTTGTAGGCATTCAGAACTGACATGTCCACCATATGCAGAAAGAACTTTTTGTACCATCTGCACGAGGTACGCAGGCAGTCAATGAAGCCTATCTGCATGTCGGACTTGTCCACCAGCCTCATGTTGATGTTGTAGTCCAGGACAGCATCGGGCTTGGTCACCCTGGCCTGGGTGCGGCGATCCACCTTGCCAGTCTCCACCATTTCCCCCTTGTGGATGGTGGTCAGGAGGTTGACCTTCCGCTGGTCGTGCCAGTGGATAGCCAGAATGGGCCCCGACTTCTTCTTGAACACATCACCTTTTTTGGTCTTTGGAGGGAAAGGTGGCATGCCCTTCCTTTTCCCTCGTACTGTGCCTACAGTCCCCGTCTTGCGCTCATGCAGGTACTGTGAGAGAGTGGGGGACGTGTAATAATTGTCCGTGTAGAGGACGTGATTCTTATGAAAGTAGCGGTCCATCATGGCTTGCACCACTGCTCCGCCAAAGCCAATGAGGGGGTCCACAAGCAAGTCCCCTTCCTTCCCGCTGTAGACCAGGAAGTCCAGGACATAGCCAGTTTGGCAGTCGCACAGCACAAAGAATTTTATGCCAAAGCGATGTCTTTTTGAGGGGATGTACTGCCGGAAGCTGAGTTTTCCCCGGAACAGCACAAGAGACTCGTCAATGACGACCTTGCGGAAGGGCTTGAAGTAGGAGGTGAAGCGTTCTCGCATCATCTCATACAACGTCCTAATCTTCCACAGCTTGTCTGGGAGGTGGACGTCAAGGTTGGTGACAAGATGGAGCGCTGCGAGGATATCAAGGTACCGGTCGCGAGACATATATTTCCCGAAGGCAGGGTGGATATCAGATCATTGGTGATCCAATAGTCAGGCAACCTATGCTTCTTGACATGAGGCATTAGCATGGTGAGTGCCAGGAACACCATGAACTCTTTATGAGTCACTGGGGTCCACTGCCTCATGTGGCCCTTGGTCACCTTTCCCAAAAAGTGGACCTGGAATTGGTGCTGCTTATTTGTCTCTTTGACAACATAGCCTACCACCTCCTCATCAAAGAAGGCCTCAAACAGTTCGTGTGGTGGAGCATTGGGGCCTGCAGGAAAATTGGGGGTAACGCCTGAACCCTCCAGTACCTCATCAAAAGCTGGCACATCAGGGTTGTATGCATCCTCATCAACTACGTCTTGCCACTGAAAAACGTAGAATGGGTCTTGTCTACGCTGACGAGGAGCTCCAGCTGGTGGCCCAGCACGCCCACGGCCAACTCGGGAGGCGCGCGCCCTAGGGCGGCGAGGGCGGCGGCCAGGGCGGTGGGCAGCACGACGGGCAGCACGACGCCGGGCCAAGCGGATGGGTCGAGGGTCGTCGATGTCCATATAGTCATCGTCAGAGTGGTCATCTTGCCCTGACGGTGGACCTATGTAATCATGGGCAGAGTCTTGAGAGAGGTGCCCTTCATCATCAGTGGCCCCCACATAATCTGGCGGGGAACCAGTGATGCGTGGGCGGCGTGCGGGTGGGCGAGGTGGGGAAGGAGTGGCAGGTGAGGCTGTGTCCCCCCGAGGTCCCGGGCTCCTTGGCCTGCGACGAGTGACAGAAAGCAATGTTTCACTGTCACTAGGGCCAGGTATTGGTGATGCGAGCTCAAAGACTTCTTCAGGAAGACATGTTGAAGGCGGGAGAGGTGGGGAGGACCGTGGGGAAAGTTGCGGGGACGTATGGCTGGGGGCCGGCCGGGGTGGACGCCGCGGGAGCCTCGAACAAAACTCTCTTACTTTTCTTAATTTTCTTGGTATATTTCCTACCTTTCCCCTTTTCGGCAGCAGTATGTCTCCTGTCGGGGGACCTAGGAGGCAAATAGGCCGAAAGTGTGGGGTCCTCAACCCTTGGCAATGGTGGGGGTGGTGGGGAAGAATGCGGGGCATCCGGGTCATCTTGGGTGGCGTGGGTAGATAAGGGAGACAATGGCGGACGAGAAGGGTCACCACGCTGACCCTCACTCACAGCCTCATCCTCACCAAGTAGTTTTGCTTGTTCCCTAGCTGCCGCAGCCGCCTTCCCAAGTATTTTCTGCTTATACAAATGTAGCTTGAAAGGCGATTTACCAGGGGAAGGGCTTGGCGTCGTGTCACTTAAGCGAAATTTGGTGAGTGACCTTGAACTCTCCCACTCGCTCACTCTCTCAAGTTCACTGTCTTTAGGTAAACCAGCTTCCTCAACAACTGGTACATCACCTTCATCACTCTCATCACTGTCATGTTCTCTCGCAAATCCCAGGAATTGCTCTTCTTTATCACTCTCATGGCCATAATCACTCGACTTATAATTACTGGAGTCGTCACTGACTTCATCATCAACATTATGCTTGGCATCAGCTCGCTCATAAAGTCTCAATGTCGTCTCAATACCTCCGGGAGATAACACATTTAGGCGATGGCGTCGGGGTAAGGCGCGACGAACAAGCAAGGGCGTCGTAGGAAGCACGGTATCGGACACAGCGGAATCACTATTTGGCGTACTGTCCATGATGGCGTCGGGGTAGATACTGTTGCTGTGGCGGAGTTTACGCCTGGTGGCGCCACCTACCGTCCCACGATACCGAAAATGTACGCGCGGCATTCGAAAGCACGCATGCAAGCAATGGGCGTTCAAGAGCCCTTCCGGGTTGCGCGGGCCGAGGTTGTTATGGGCGTTCAAGAGCCCATCCGGGTTGGAGGGGTTAATGACCTCGACCAAGAGAGAAGCCAGTTTACGTTTCATCAAGCGTTTACCCGTACTTGCTACCCATAAAGCACCCTGGTGATTTAGAGGTGCCACTCTCAAATATTTGGTTAGAGCTTGCACTGGACATAAATTTTGGTGCACCTTTCCCCTTTTCAACGCCGGCACCGTGAACTCTGAAAACACGTGTTCACTGTGCTCATTCTTGGCTATGAACCCTGGGGAAGGTGCAATCTGAATACACTCATTAAGCCTACCAAACCTGAGGCAATTAGGTGTGTTGCTCATCGCCGCCAGCTCAGATACTCTGTTCCCGGTAGCCAAAGCCATAAGGAATACTGCCTTTTTTAAAAGTAATGTAAAATCTGCAGTATGTTGGTACAGACGGGAATGAAGTAACGACAATGCTTTGTCCAGAGACCAGGTAGGCATGAGCTGACGGGGAGGTGGGCGGAGTTTAAAGCATGCCCTCATAAAACCTGTTTCCTCCGCGACTGGTATGGTGAGACCGGTAAGGTCCAAAAATGGCATCCTAATCGCTGTTAAGTGATTTTTTAACGTTACTACAGATAAACGTTTCTGCTCGAACAGATAATTTAAATAATTAAAAACCAAAGCCACCGAGGGTACAGTTTGTTCTGTTCTAAGAATCCAAGAAGTAAAGGCTTGCCAATGCGATTGATACTGTCGCTTTGTAGACTGGGTATATTGATTCATGAATTTATTGGTCACGTCTCTACCATATGGTGCTAGCCACTTGGCCTCCTGAATTTCCATAATGCAAAAGTCAGCGAGGTCTCTAGTTTGCCAATTGTGTCTAAGTGGAAAAACCCGACCGGGAGTGACACCGGGTGCGGGCACCACGTTTTCAATTGCTGGTACCACAGGGGCGCGATTAGCGAGACTACGCCCCGATAATCCTGTAGTTTGTTTACTACGTGGCACATTAGAGATGCGTCTGGCGGCGGAAACAGATAAATGGAACTCCACCTGTTCCAGTCTGTCACCAGTGCGTCTGGCCCGCCCGCCGGCATTATTGTCCGGCGGGTGAGGTACAGTGGGAGTTTGTGAGTCTCCTCTGACGCAAACAAATCCACTTGTGGATGGTAAGGCTCCGCAATCATTTGGTCGAAAATGGTTTGCTTGAGCGCTCATTCTACTGTTGTGCTCTGTCTCCGAGACAGAGCGTCTGCCCAGACGTTTGCTACGCCTGGGAGATAAGATGCGTGAAGATGAATGTCCAGCCTGTTGGTTAGAATAAAAATCTTTTCTGACACGTTTAGCAACTTCCGAGATCTCGTTGACCCTTGTTTCTGAATACAGTGAACCGCATTCAGATTGTCCATTCTGAAGGCCACCGACTTGCCCCGTAAAGTAGAGCCGTGAGCCTGAAGGAAATATAAGGGGACTAGTAATTCTTTGACATTGATGTGGGAGATTTCTAAGTGGGACCAAAGCCCTTGACCCTGGTGCCCTTGGTTTGACTGAAAGCCCCAACCTATCGTTCCTGACGCATCCGTGTCTACCCATACCGTCGGTGGAGGAGAGGTCCATGACATTACTGAGTGTAACGTTTCCCTCTTCGCCCAGACCGCTAGTAAGTTGTGGATTAATTTTGGTATGGGCCATAATTTTTCCGCCGGCAATAGTGGAAAACATTTGTTGCCTTCCAATATTAAACGTTTGACTTTCAACCGGCCCAACTTTACTGTTAGTTGAATCCAGTTGAGAGAGCCGACCAGAGACTCCCAGATTCTCCGTGTCGTAGTCAGACTGTGAAGGAACAGGAACAATTTCCTGCGAAATCTGTTTCGATTGTCCACACTCTGACTCAGAGTGAGAGTAGCTGTGTCCCAAACCAGCCCTATCCACTGAACTACTCGTGAGGGAACAAGGTTTGACTTTACCAGGTTTACCTTGAATCCTAGAGATTTGACATGATTTAATGTTATGTTGACATGATTTATGCATACTTGTTCCGTCTCTGCCACCACTAGCCAGTCGTCTAGATACCACAAAATCCTGATCCCTTGCTCTAACAAGGGCATCAGGGCTTGCCGGACTAATTTCGTGAATAAGCGAGGTGCTAGGTTCAATCCAAACGGCATCCTCTGAAAGACATAAGTCTGATGCATTATACGTAAGGCCAGAAACCGTTGAAATCTTTTGTTTACCGAGACGTGCCAATACGCGTCTGTCAGGTCTAAAGAACACATCCATCCTCCCTGCGGAAGTGTTAACCTGATTTGATTCACTGTCAGCATCCTGAATGACACGTTGTGAATATGGAGGTTCAGATAAGACAGGTCTACGACGGATCTCATCTGAACACTGTCCCTTTTGGGCACTAGAAATAGTTTGGATGTAAAGACTGGGTAATTTTGAAGAACCGGGATGATGACATTCTTGGCGATCATTTCTCGGATCAGTGACTCCACCTCTAATGAAACTAAATTTGCCTTTGTCGGCTGACGTAAACGAGGTCGCCGGAGCCACTGCCAGGTGAAGCCTTTGCGTGCCACCATCCTCGCCCAAGTATTTAATGGCCATGCGCGATGACATGTCCGGAATGACCCAGTTAGCAGACAAGGGTTCACCGGCTTTACTACCCTCTGATCCACCCGCCGTGAGACCGGGCCTGGGAGTGAGAGAGACTTTAGTTTTTTTATGGTGGTGGTGGTGGTGGATGCTTAGCCGACTGGCCGGCGTTGGCAGAAGACGGGCCCTGGCCCGGTCTGTTATAGTTTCGTCCTTTATGACCTGCAAACTTTCCTTGTTTATACCTGTACTGACCTTGGGGGGAAGAGGACTTAGGTAGATGAAAGGGCTTTGACCCACCCGGCTGAGCTTTTGCGACTGGCTTGGGTTTGGGAAAGTTAAAAACAGGTTTCTTAGAAGGGGCGGGACTGTGCTTAAAGGCCTGAGCCATGTTAAATACAGTTCTCCACACATCAGGGGACATTAAAGAGGGAGTTAGCACCGGCGACATGACCACCTGGTTCGCAATTCTATCAGGAAGTTTCCTCACCAGGGACATCCTAAGATCCTGTCTCGCCCGCACCGCCTCGAGCAAGGCTGTACGGATATCCCCCAACGACTGAATAGAAGTCTGAAGGAGTAAACGTCGAGATAGTTCAATTGATCTTCTGACATCCACGTCCGCGATTGCCTGAGTAGATCTTAGCATAGACTTCGCCACCTGGTGCGTAACAATGTATTGGGAAAAAAGTCTATACGCCTTCCCCCGTAGCCTAAACTCCCGGTCTAGGTGAGCTGGGGAAGGTGTAGTGAAAGGATCTTTAAGTTTGCATAGATTGATTTTGGGGGCAGCTAAGAAAGCAAACAAAGCAGATGGGACTCCGCCGGCAGAGAAGACTGGCAGAGAGAACCAAGAATGGCTGTCCTGAGGAATTTGGTGCGAAGATTTTGAGGTGAAGGTGGTCGCAAAGTTCTGAGCCTCTACCTCCCATTCCACCCAAGGTCCCGGACCCAACTGCCCCACCTTCAACACTGGATTAGCGGCTGTGTCTGTGACCGTTTGTAAATCTAATTCTGGAGTGAGACCTGGCAGTGCTTTTATATCATTAAAACCGTCATGCTTGGTCCAGTCAGAAAACAGTTTTGAAGCTGATGCAGGGGGTAGTGCAGGTGTAGCTGTATACACAAAATAGTCATGGTGATAATAGTTAGGAATGGCCTTAATATTAACATCAAGTACATTACCCAGAATATCTAAAGCTCGTAACTTTCTAGATTTATTTCCTTGGATTACCCACTCTCGTGGCACTGGAAGTTCCCCTGACAAAGTGGGCTGTGCTACCTCTGGCTTAGTTGGGACCATTTGTACCCATGAATCATCTGGACCGTATAAAAGGGGCATAGCTACCTTTCTTAACGGTGCTTTATCTAGAGGGGGAGGATTCACATCCGCTACTACCCTTACACTAGAAGTAGTCAGTGCCGCCGAAGCAGGCCTAGTGACCATAGTAGGTGATACAGAAGGAGGGTGCGGAATCTTAGTTAAAGCAATGGAAGTAGTCAGAGGCCGAACACTTGAAATTGTCATTGAAGCTTCCAGGTCCACTGTAGGAGTCTCCGGCTGCTGGCCAAACATTTTCGTTAGAGCAGTAGCTAATAACCCATCTATTTCCTCCGCCGTGACAAATTTAGCAGATGAAGAACTAAGAGGTGAATCATTCCTATCCTGTGAGTCGTCTAAAACTGAACCCGACTCCTGCACCTCCATGTCAGAGATTATAGACACCTCATCCTTGTCATCTGGCTCATCATGAGAGGATTCCGCCGAAGCCGGAATCCCGTCGTGTTGCCATGTTAAGTCTGGAATGGATGATGGGATCGCAGCGTCCCGGTGGACGTCCGCCATTACCTGTGTCTCCTGAACTAGACGTGGGCCTTCATTCCCTGGTTGGGAATACCGCCACACACCCAGGCCTTGGCCCGAACTCCCTTGGGAGTCAGTTACCCTATCAACCACTGAGCCCCCACTAGACCTTTCTAGAGGGCGATCACTGCCCACAGAACTCTCTAATTCTAAGTTTATAATATCCATTGGTAACCTGTCCGCCGGTAACACCCCCACCACAGTCTCTGACTCCACTCCCACCCCATCAGATTGGACACTAGATACGTCGGGAATAGAGGCAGAAAGTGAGGCACGAGGCTCCGGCGAACGCCGGGAGGCCTTTCGTTCATGAGAATCTTTCCTGGAAGATTTGTGGCTTCGGTGTGACTTAGATCTATCACTAGAACTGCTCTTGGACTTCTCAGATCTATCACTAGAACTGCTCTTGGACTTCTCTTTGCTCTTCTTACTCGCCGGTGAAGAAGAGTGACTAAGCGGCTGTTGTCTGAGGGGCGACCTGGACCTGGACCGCGCCCGTGACGTGGAGGCTGACACCGTGGGCGTAGGTTCACGAGGTCTCTTAGATGTGCCGGGGGCTGGAGTAAGTGCTATACCCTGCCCAGTCTCTGCCGACTTTCGTACAATTACTCTAGAGGTACGTTTAATAGGGGGGGTGCTCAATATGTAATTTATCCCAAAGAATTATGTTATCACATTGAAGGGCCTTATGAGCCACTGTGGTAGCATAAGTAGACAACAGCTGCCTGACCTCCCGTAAAGCGACCGCCGCGGGTCTATCATTGTCTCGCAATACTTTATTACTCAATTGAGTACAGAAGGTACAGTTCTGCGTAACCCACAAACCCCTTGAGCGATCTAAACATTTAACACATCTAATGAAAAGAGTGTGTGCAAAGATAGGGATACCTGAACAGGAGGGTGAAACACACAAAGCAAAAACAGGGTCTAGGGCAGCCATGACAGAGACTGGTGGAAAACTAACCCACCCCCGGGTTTACTCCAGGTTCTCTATAGACCCGCCGGAACTCCGCCCTGGAAAAAAGAAAATTTCCAGGAATTAATGCTCATAAGGTTACCCCAACATGTTCGAACACAAGTGTTAAATAACCCGCCGGGTAACGAGACGTAATACACAACCATTACAGCTCGCTACGCGGGAGGTTCATAATTAAAGATTTCAGAATATCTTAACCTGTCCAAAAGATTTATGAATATCCTCTGACATGATATAAAGACCAGCATGGCTTTCATAAATGACGCAGTCTTCCCAGTGGTGTTCGTTAAGTTTTACTGGAAAACACATAAAAATACGCCGGCCCCCGTATTATCTCGCAGATCAAAAACTGGGAAGCCTGTCTTGAAAGCTAGATCTGACTTCTCCCGAAGCGTCCTAGATCGCCGTATGTCGAAGGCGGCGATACATTAACGTATCCCTCAATTGTCTGGTCAAGTATACTGAATTGCAAATCCGTTAATCCCACCCTCCCAAGGTGCAACCGCCGGGTGTGAATTTAAGTTTATAACGTTAACCCCAATTGTTCCTATCCCCACTTCTTTGCAAAAGATCGCCGGGGAGGAAAGACCAATCAACAAACAGCCTAGTTTTACTGGCTTTGCAAAACCGGGAAAAACTAAACTCGACAAGTGTCCGCATGAACACTTAGTTAAATGGGTAAAGCCATCCCGCCGGGAAACACAGTAAGCCTGAACACAGGCTCCACCACAGAGACGCAGTCCTGGAGAGCCTCAAGCCACCACTCGCCGGGGAAAACAAGCCTTTTTTAACCACGCATGATTAAAACTCGGCAACCAGCCGGGTTTTCACGGTGTAACCGAGAAAACCCGCCGGAAAAGGCAACCCACCCCGCCCAGATTCAATCTGAACGCACCAAATAGACCGTGGAATTAACCAAAGCACAACTAACCCAGGACACACAATTAGTCCATGGAAATAGCCAATACACAACTAATCCAGGACACAAATAGTCCGTGGAATTAGCCAATACACAACTAAACCAGGACACACATGACACAGTAGTACATATTTATAACATAAATCAATAACACTTGTACATGTGGCAAAGCTACGAGATGCTGGCTAGGCCTAAGCAGACGGAAATAATATGTAATCATGTCGTAATATAAACAAAAAGCACTGAATCATATCACAACTGGAGCCACCATCAACACACCAATGTAGCACAAAATTCCCGGAAAAGGGAAGAACTGACTCAGGACCCAGAAAAAACTTCACTAAGTGAAGAAAAATACGCTGGGAACGTCAGAGAAAAGAAAACGCTACTTCATCAGAAAGATAAGAAGAAGCCTAATAACGCGTAATGAAAGCCGCCTACATCACAAAGCTAGCTAACCGCGCAAACGTTTCACGCGTCCACCACGGGACCACGAGGGTACACCCGAAATAGATATCCCAAACACACGACCCAAAATACACTGCACTGCGGGCAACCCTCCTGCTACGCATATCCTAACCTTACTCGATACATCCCGGAGTAAACAAATGAGAAAAAACTCACTAGGGACGCAGCAAATGCGGAACCAGCGGAGCGTGGGGAGGCACGGATCCGGGTAGGTTGAGCGCAGAGCAGAGAAGGAAGAATGACGCCTGAGTCAGCATCTGGTCAAAGATCCACACAAGTACATCCACGATTATATGGAAAGCTTATGAATAGTTATTCTTATTTTCTTTTTGTTTTTTATTTGTTACGAAGTTTTTTCGTAATGAGAACCCAATTTCATAATGACTGAACCATGAGTGAGGTTGCGTGCGCTCATGATGAAGGCTCCTCAATTTTTTATCCTCTGCGCGGTAGATTCAAACTACGGCGGATGAGTGTTTGAAGAGGGTGCCTTATGTAATAGGCATAATCGTCAATGATGGAGGGGCCACTAATAAATACACATCTACGCTTGGGGATGCGCGGGAATGCGGAAGCAGACAAAATAACAAAGATACAGTAGCCTAGGCATAGACGTTTTTCGGCCAAAACCCCCGGGTTTCGGGGAAATTATAGAATACAATAGCCGGGGCTGGAGGGTTAAGCACAACTTATGAGCAAAAATGGGCAATAAGGAACAGGTCGGAGTAGCGCACAACTCAAAGCGAGGCATGATGGATAAAGGCCCCACCCCCGCCGGAATCAGCCCCCTCAACTCCGCCGGTGCTGCAGTCACAAAGAAGCCGGGGATTCTGGAAATAAAAAAATTCCAGGAATCAATGCTCATAAGGATAACCTGCGAGGTATTAAACATCCTACCATGAGTCCGCCGGAAAATTAGCTATAGTTCACAACTACTTTAATCTTCCGCTGGACCCGCCGTGAAAATCCTGGGATTTTCTCGTATAAGCTGATTGACACTGCGACCCAATGACTAATAGTGTATAATTAGCCCTTACTAAAGCACTAGGGGGATAATGAAACGAGTTCGCATAAAGAATCTTCACACTTGTACACTCGACTCTGGTGCCGCAGGGTGATTGGTCGTTGTACCTTGTTATATCAGGGCGAGTTAACTCGGCGGACCGAGTTATGAGCTCCCTTAGGAATTTGCACTTCCGCCGGAAGGGATGTGGTTGAGCCATACCACGCCGGGACATTTTGTTGTTTCCTACCCGTGTTGAAGACGGGTAACCTAGGCCCTGCTGCAAGAGGCCGCCGGAAAAAACAACCAAAATTTTAGAGGGGAGAGACAAAAGCACAGCTCCCTCCTCCAAAACCCATTGCATAATATTTATAATACATATACATATTAAAATAGGGACGTCTCCCAAACCCCCCAAAACATGCCAGCACACATGTTCAATACCAGGGGCACATAAAGGTAAAGTAAATACAGAGAATTCAGAAGCCTAAATTACCTGTAGCCTAAACCGGAGACCCTTAACCAGGTTGACCATGAGGTACGAAGCGATATCCCAGCCGACGACGCTCCAGCCACAGCACACAGACGAGGGAAGGCCCACGAGAGGGGCCTAGAAGTAAATTACGAACTCTGGAAGGTGGAGCACTACGTGCAGGCACCCTTAAACCAGAGCATTTGCTATTCACAATAATATTGTAGAATGGTAGTTTCCTAGCTATGTAACAAAAGCTAAAGGCACCAAAACAAAAAACTATAACACACGGGGCTCGACGATCCTGGAATGCGGGGTGCCTGTTATAATAGTACCCTAACATGAATATTCTTTCCTCTCACTTAAACAGTAGGCTACCATAGCGCGGTTGGGAATATGAACATGATTAGATTAATATCCAGTATTCGAGAATGGATAATAAGTCGTAGGCGTGTGCATAAACCTTTAACCGTCCTGGTGGTGTAATGGTTAAGGTGGCAAAAATCTGTGTGTGATAACCCGGGTTCGAATCCCGGTGGATCATATATACTTTAATTAATTTCATTGGGGGTGTTATGCTGAGATTAATAAAAATAAAGATTACACACTTCCTGCGGCCATACCAATAGGGTAACCGTTGCTAGCTAATCTGAACCTTGTTACTACAACGCAGGTGTATACAAATGAGTAAGGACTCACTAGAAAGTGCTGGAATGAAGAATAAAGCCGAGCACGGCGAGTCCCTTGTTGATAGTATGGACGCGGAAGGAGGAAGGGCGAGATGGCCGCTAGGGGGCTTGGTGTCGGGCTAGCACAACACAAGAAATCCACATATGGTAAGTTATATGATAACAGATATTAAGTTATTGTTTATTTTTTATTTTTTACAGATTTTTTTTCTGTAGGGTACCCAATCATAATGACGATCCCATAAGGGAATTAAGCGTGAACTTATGATGAGTCCTCCTGATCCTTTCGCGCGGTAGATTCAAAGTGCTGACGCGGGATGTTGAATGGAGATTATTATACTAATAGGCAATATCGTCAATGATGAAGGGGCCACTATTAAATAGTGGTGGTGTGATCCCAGCTGGCTATAAAAGTGGTGACTGTGGTGTTGATATTTTGTTGTTGGGGTTCCCTAACAGTGGAGCCTGAACCAAGCAGATGAACTTGCTACAGAAACAGAGAGGCAGCTGAGCCAGGCGGTGGCAGCCGTGGCGGAACAGGTGCTGTTCACTCACTGATGCAACCTTTAATACCAATATAACCCACATTTTAGTCAATTTGTTTTTATTCTTGCGAATTTGTACAAGGGTTTAGTATGGAAGAAAACTGTATTTGGAGGTGATTGGCATTATGGTACTGTTTAATATGTTTCTAGTGTTTTTTTTATAACTGAAAGATATTAATCAGACATACTACCATCAGCCAGTCAGCTCATAGTAGCGATCTTAAGCCCAACGCGACCAAGTGCAAATTCGCCAGGTAATAAAAAAAAAAAAAAGAAAGAAAGCCCTGTACTGTACTGTAGTAGTAGTAGTAGTCATTCCCTAGACTGCCTGGCCGAACAGCCTCTGAAAAAAAGCCGTTATACTGTATACCATTGCTAATTCATGAACATGGGAATAATTCTGTGGAGAGCTGGCCATATTTAATTACCATAACAGCTTAAAGAATAGTATTAATGAGAATTATTGGTCTTACCACTTTAGCAACATTATTACCTAAAGTAAACTCTGAGATTGACCATGAAGCTATATACAGTCCGCCCTCGGGTAACACGGGTATATCGTACCGGCCCCAGGGAGCGTTACGCAAACACGCGTTACATAAAGCAAAGGTTAAATGGGAAAAATTAAATTTGTTCTGGCCACTTCCCCAAAGTCCCCTTTTTTTTTACCATTTACCACCCGATTTATCTACTGTATTTATTTGTCAGTATTATTTCGTTGGCAACATACCTTCATACTAGGGGTCAATAATATATCCAATTAAGACCATTGGTACTATGAAATGCCATTTATTTGACACAAAAACAATGCCACGCATCTTTAGCACAACAATAACAAACCACATGTCGTCTGCAAGTGAATCAGGCGGCGGCAGCTTTGCTAAACTTGCCAACAATCTACCGCATTCATTAGAGTTATAGTTTAACCCTCCAGCCCCGGCTATGTATTATATATATATTCCTCAAAACCCGGGTGTTTTGGCCGAAAAACGTCTAGGCTAGGCTACCGTATATTTGTTAATCTGACTGCTTCCCGCATTCCCGCGCATCCCCAAGCGTAGCTGTGTTATTTACCTGTAGAATGGCATTAAGTAGAGCTCTCTAAGTCAACTGGTTGAGCTGTGATGATGATTTCATTGGAGATAACTTTATGGCAAAAACAGCCACTTTACACCACTTTTCGATACTTAACAACAACATACAGGCACACACGAACAAGCGACGCTCTCCTTCTTGTGGCCGGAGATGCGGGGCGTCGGTCCAGCCGGCTGTTGTTTACATGCGTCGGACCGACGCCTCGCACACGAAGCTCACAGGCTTTCAACCACTGGCGTTCAAGAGGCCTTCCGGGTACTCTGTTATATGCTTTTTTATGGGCGTTCAAGAGGTCCTCCGTGGTGAGAGGGTTAATGGATTTTTCTTTGGCTTTTACTATTATAAATATTATTTGGTAAAATGAAATTAAATTCCATAGAGTATAATTATAATAAAATTTTACTGCATAAAGAAATAACTCGGGTTGAGACTCCCTACTGATACAGCCGAACACACACGATTTCGGTCACTCGGAAAATCAGCTGATGAATCTCGGCGCTTCAAATTCACTTGCATTGAAAGTATATTCGTCGTATAAGACCACCCATGGTTTTGGAGGCTTAGAAATGTGTCTTATACGCCGGTATATACGGGTCTGCCGAGTCTGACGTCACGAGTGTGACTTCACCGGCCGAGAGATGCCGACCAGCCGCCACCCGCCACATGCATTACCTAAACAAAACCGTGCTAGATGCTGACTCGGCACATTTGGGGTACCCGTGTTAGAGCAAAACCGCAGCACCTAAAGGCGTGTTACCCGAGGGCCGACTGTAAAGCTATAAAAGTGTTAACTCCAGTCACTCCTTGACAGCACTTGACTTATGTTCATGTCTTGGCAACTGTAACTTTGTCTCCCAGTACATACATACAAACCATATAACTACAGTAGTACAGTCCGAGTAATCCTCAAATCAGCTTAACCCTTTCATGCACAAAAACGTCATTTGTGCCATTTCTGGGATACTTAAAAACCATCATGGGTGTTTATAGCCTTTAGTTTAGTTACTTCAGCCTCTGAAGTTGTTGTTGTGTGAGCTGTGGGCAGAAAACTAATTTTGTAGAGGTAATTACTGTACTGTATATGATAAAGATAAATTTATTGGTGGCTCCTTACGTCAATGACGTACGAGCCTATGATAATATGGCCTCGTTCCGGGCTCCTCAGAGCCCGGGTTAACCTCGATCATGACGGTCGAGAACCAAGATCATCTTAGGGGGTACCCCTTAATCATTCCTAAGGTATGTCATTGGGACGGAGCCACTGAAAAGTAGAAATAAAAAAGAAAAGAATTAACACAGTTTGAACACCGCGCCTACGCGCATTCCGATCTTCCTCTGTTTCCCATAATCATGCCTCCTACCCCCACCTCCCCAGGTGCGACCTCTCTCGACCGTCGTCCATCCTGTAAAGACGTATATCGGAGGCAGAGGATACTGGTGAATGGAATAGGCTCGGGGTGGAGGGAAATTACAAGTGGGGTACCTCAGGGATCTGTGTTGGGACCACTGCTGTTCGTTATATTTATCAACGACTTACCTTAAGTTATAACTAATGGAAGTGAGGTATACCTGTATGCGGATGACACTAAGCTGTATAGAAGAGTGAGGAGTAAGGAAGATATGGGTTTGCTTCAAGGAGATGTGGAGGGCATGAAGGGATGGTCTGAGCATTGGTTAATGCCTTTTCATCCAAAAAAAATGCAAGTACATGCGGATTGGGACCAGCAAGATAGACAAGGTAGGATACAGTATGTATGAAGCGATGGAGGAAGTGATTGCAGAAAAGGATATAGGAGTAGTGATAGACAATAAGTTAAATTTCTCAGAACATTTAGCGGAAAAGATAAACAAAGCCAATAGAATTGTAGGGCTGATAAGGAGGACATTTGTGTCACTTGACGAAGAAATCTTCAGGAATCTCTATACAGCGCTGGTTAGGCCGCACCTGGAATATGCGAACCAGGTGTGGGCTCCATATATGGTAAAGGATATAGAAGCAGTGGAGAAAGTGCAGAGGAGAGCTAGCAAGCTGGTACCAACGTTGAAGAACGCGGGCTATGAGCAGAGGTTGAGGTCACTGGGGCTTCCGACACTGGCATATAGGAGAAAGAGAGGGGGTATGATAGAGACTTTTAAGATAGTGTCAGGAAAGTACGATGAGGATGTGTGTGAAGGTATCTTCCTGATGCGGGAGGGAACAAGAACGAGAGGACACTCTAAGAAAATTTACAAAGAAAGAAATAGGCTTGAGAAGGCAAAGAACTCATTTTGTGATAGAGTGGTAAATGAGTGGAACGCACTGCCCTAGTATGTAGTCGATTCCGAATCAATAAGGGAGTTTGAAAGTAATCTTGATAAAGCATGGGGAAGACAAGATTTGAAGTCATCATCATCATCATCTCCGACGCCTTGCTTCCCCCTGGGAAACCCCCACTAGAGGATGGCCATGACAGAAACGTTTCCAAGCTACTTTGTCAAGACATGCCTCCTTTGCCCGTGCCACAATGCCCCTTCCACTACGTGGAAGTTTTTCTTCAATATATTTTTCCACTTTCTTTTCCCATACCATAGGTGGTCTTCCACTACTAGCGGTTCCACTCGCCTGACTCCCATATATCTTTCTTGGCATTCTGTCTTCATCCATTCTCTGAACATGACCATACCACCTCAAAGTACTTCTCTTTATCCACTCAACCACACCACAATCAATGCCCAAAGCCTGCTCTTCCATTCCAAAGGACTCGTACACTTCCCTAGTACTTGGCTAATAATTAATACTATTAATTGGTTTGATTATAAAACAAAAATACAGAATAGTAAAAATGTTGCGTCTGCTGCCGCCGCCGCCAACACCGTGAACGACCGCAGCAGTGCAAGTACTGGTACTGAGCTGGATACACAGGCATAGTTTGCCTTTTTCCAGAGGATCTACTGTAAGAAACTGTAAGATAAACTGGTGATGGGCTGGTCTATCAGAGTGAGAACTGAGCGATCTCTGCCATACCCATAGCTTACTCTGACTGTTCCTTTTACTTATATATTTTCTAGATCTCAAGTGACGGCGTCTCTTCCGTGGATTGACCTCCCAATCTACCATGATTGGAAGCCAAAGCGTCACATTTTTCCTTTGCCCCTCAACTTTCTCTTCATAATTGCTGAGGGGCACAGGGCCCTGGGTGGGGCTTTGGTTTCCCGGGCGTTTCCGCACCCTCCTTAGCTCCCCGCCATGGAGTGGCTTCGGTCACCCAGGCTTTATTGTGGTCGGCAGGGAGGGTTCTTTGGGGGCGCTCGATTATGGCCTTGGCCTTATTCGGGGCCTTGGGGCTGTTCGGCCAGGCAGCTTGAGGAACAACAACAACAACAACAACTGTAAGATATCCCTTCCCTCCCATTCATGGTTTACATAGCCCCTCTTAAACGCGTCAGTTTTTGATCCATAGTGAGTATTTTGCAACTTAAGTTGTATATGCGTTTAGCTACTACAGTAAACCCTCGCTATCTCGGACCTCTAAAAGTCGGAAACCCGCACTTCTCGGACTGGCATCGGCCTCTCGGAAAGTTCGCCGTATATCTCTGAAAATTCCGAGATGTAAGGGGAAAACTCCAAGGGCCCACATGGTCTGTCGGACAGGTGTCTTATATCTCGGAAAATTCCGAGATCTAAGGGCAAATTCCGAGATCTAAGGATACAGTGAGGTGGAGAAGGACAGTGAAATGGAGAAGGAAAGTGATATTTATAATTATATGTCTGCTGTATACTGTACAGGTACTGTAATTTATCTTGAATCTACGTTGTTAGTAATAGGGAAGTCTCTGTTTTCTCTGGTGGCTTGGACTCCCTCTTCTAATTCAGACATTTTCCTCTCATAAGTCGGACTTCGGACTGGGTCTCCCCCCCAATTAGTCCGAGATAGCGAGGGTTTACTGTATTTGCAACTTTAAGTTGTATATGCGTTTAGGAATGTATTTATTTTAATTGTATTTACTTGTAAATCTCGATACTGGAAACAATTACCAGGGTAGCACCTACTAATGCCGACACAGGTCATCCAGATTTGGTGCCAATACCAAATGAGTGGATTATTAAAATGGACGAGCTTAGGCATCTACGCGCAAAAGATGCACAAGGCCGATTGCTGGACGTAATCATAAAACCCTTCCCATCTCTGTTGGATGCTAAGCACTTTACTTACACACATGTTAAGTTTAGTGTTCTTTATATATTATATAAATCTCATGTTATGGTGGTGGGTTATTATAATTGTGAAATCGTATATATAATAGTGCCATACAGTATTGATTCATGTATATGCGATGTAAGTAAATGAGTAATTAAGCGAGTGTGAGTGACAATGAAACGCGTAGCGAATGCCGCCCATGACGTCACCAACATATGTGGCGTCGTCTGGCGAGCCACGAGTGGCGGGAGAGAGAGCTGATGAGTACTGAGTGGGGCTCAGTAGACTTGAGCGACCGGTGATGGGCACAACTAAGCAGAAGACAGTATTGAAGTCTCCTGTGACTTCTAGTGGTGAAACTATATAATGATGTAAGACCTGGCCAGGCGTAAGTAGATAGATCATAGTATTGGATGACTTGATATCTAATGATGACAAGACGAGGAGAATCCCATCACGAGAGAGTCGCAACAACATATGGAAGATAGCCAACCCTGGACAAGTCTAGACACATATGTCTGGTGAGTATTAACTGGAGTTAACACTGGTAGCAGAGCGTAGTTGGTGAAAATGGCTTCAGTTATCAAGAATCCCCCACAAATGACTTCAGAGAAGGATTATGAACAATGGAAAAAGGACATTGAAATTTGGCAGAAGCTAACAAGTGTTGCTCCCGACAAGCAAGCATTAGCGGTACATTTAACACTTACCGGCAAGGCGAGAGATGTGAGCAGTGAAATTGATACAGCAGAGTTGGCTAGTGGTGAGGGAATGAAAATATTGTTGAAGAAATTGGATGAAGTGTTCATGTTAGATAAAAATAGACAGGCCTTTGTGGCATATTCAGAGTTTGAAATGTTCAAGTGCCCTACTGAGATGAGTATTCCTGAATATTTGATCGAGTTTGATGGAGAAAGGGGTGAAGTCACAGAGTGTGAGGTGAAGCTGAACGGTCAGGCTATGGAGATCGTCAACTCTTTTAAGTATCTGGGCAGTGTGTTGAGTAAAGATGGGACTATGAATGAAGAAGTGCGGGAGAGGGTACAACAGGGGAAGAGGGTTGTAGGAACGCTAAAAGCAGTATCCTAACAAGAAATAGGGTGGTCAGTATGGAAGTGAAGAAGTCCTTGCATGACAGTGTGGTAATCCCGACACTGACTTACGGAAGCGAAGCATGGACGTTGGTTGAGAGACTCAGACCAAGAGTGAGAGCAGTGGAAATGAATTACTTAAGGAGTGCGTGCGGAGTTACATGGAGGGATAGACAGACTAATGAGGAAGTAAGAAGGAGGTGTGGTGTGGAGGTAGATGTGCTGGAAAGTGTGAAAAGGAACAACTTGAGATGGTTCGGCCATATGGAACGTATGGAAAGCGAGAGAATGACTAAGAGGGTGTACGAGAGCGATGTGGAGGGACAGAGAGGGAGAGGTAGACCGAATGAGAGGTAGACCGAATGAGAGGTGGAAGGATGGAGTGAGGAAGTACATGAACGAAGGTGGTGCTGGTTGGGGCGTCGACTGACTGGGGACAGAGGTGCATGGGGGCGGTTCGTTCGTGGCCACCCCTTCGGGGATCACGGCGTCAGGCAATAGATAGATAGATAGATAGATAGGAGATATTATAAGTTTAAGAAACACGGAATGGAATTGCCTGACCAGGTGTTAGCATTTAGGCTGCTGAAAAGTTGTGATATCTCTGACATACATTTTCAGCTAGCAATGTCGACGACGACAATTACATTTGATGAGATGAAAAAGACGTTGCAAAGAATGTTTGGTGATGGTATCATGGATCATAATCTGAGTGGGAGTGTTCAGAGCGGAGTAGTGAAGTGTGAACCTATTTTGCAGGCTGGTAGGGATCAGTTCGACAGCCGTTTTAGAGGATATAGGCCTAGATATGGTTACAGGCGGGGTACTCGCAGTAGGTGGCCCAGAGGACAGGGTACTGGTCCCTCAAGGTGTTTTCGATGTGGTTCCACAGAGCACTGGATTCGTGATTGTCCGGAGAGAGGCGATAATCATGACGTGATTGGTGACACCGATCATAAGGAGGTACAGCTTACACTGCTATCTGACCATGCCGATAGGAGAGAGAAATTGCTAGCGGAAGCTCTTGGTGCTATTGTTTTAGATTTGGGTTGTGCTACAACGGTTTGTGGGGAAGATTGGCTGCAGACGTATGTCGACACATTGTCCCCGCATGATGTAGGACTAATAACTAGAAGGGAATCTGATACATCCTTTAAATTTGGTGATGGGAGACAAGTAATGTCCAAGGGGATTGTCCATATTCCATGTTACATACACAGGGTTAAGGTTATGATCTGCACTGAAGTGGTAGACTGCCACATCCCACTGTTAATGAGTAGATCAGCAATGAAACGTGGAGGCATGATCTTAAACTTTAAGAAGGATACAATCTGTATGTTTGGACGGGAGAGAAAGTTGCAAGTTACTTCAACAGGACATTATGTATTCCCTATCGTAAATGCACCGACCAAGGAATCGGTGAAGTGGGTGCTGTTTACAGAACAGGGAGAGATACCTAAGAAAGCATTAAAGTTGCACAGGCAATTTTCACATCCCTCTGCAGATAAATTGATGAAGTTGGTTAAAGAGGCTGGATTGTTTGATGATAGATGGAAACAGGAGATACAGAAAGTGAGTGACAACTGCGAAATTTGCATGAAATTTAAAAGAGCGCCTCCCCGCCCTGTGGTAGGTCTTCCTGTTGGTAAGGTGTTTAATGAAGCAGTTGGTAGGGATCTGAAGGTATGGGGAAGTATTTATTTCCTTGTCATGGTGGATTTTCATGGTGGATTCTCTAGGGTACCTAGAGATGTTGTACAGTGGGCTATGAGGAAACTTGGTGTGGAAGAGTGGCTGGTGCGTGTGATAATGAAGATGTATGAGGATCCGCGAAGTTCGGTGAGGGTGAAAGGTGTACTGAGTGATGAATTCGCAGTCCGTGTTGGAGTCCATCAGGGTTCAGTGTTAAGCCCCCTCCTCTTTATTATGGTCTTGGAGGCGCTGTCTAGAGTTTTTAGAGGCGGACTCCCGTTGGAACTGTTTTATGCAGACGATTTAGTCCTAATAGCTGACAGTATGCAGGATGCTGAGGCCAAATTCAGAAAGTGGAGAGAGGGCATGGCGAGCAAGGGTTTAAGAGTCAATATTAACAAAACCAAGGTTATGCATTGTAGTTTGAGACGAGGCAATGTAGAAAAGAGCGGTGAATACCCATGTGCAGTGTGTGGAAAGGGAGTGGGCGTTAACTCAATTCAATGTAGCATCTGTCGATGTTGGGTACACCATGGGAGTAAGCGCTGTAGTAGAATAAAGGGGCCCCTGCCGAAGGATAAGTCAGAAATAGAGAAATTTGAGTGCGTAGTGTGCAAAGGCGAGCTTGTGTTAAGTGATGATCCTGTGGCTGTGAATTTTGGAAATGAGTCTTTGGAGCTGGTGAACAAGTTTTGTTACCTAGGAGATACCATCTCTGCCGGTGGTGGGGCCGAGGCTGCCACTGTTGCTAGAATTAGGTGTGGCTGGGGGAAGTTCAGAGAATTGATGCCAATCCTGACCATGAAAAGAATGCCTCTCCCCCTGAAGGGAAAGGTGTATGCCTCATGTGTTAGAAGTACAATGACGTATGCCTCAGAAACATGGGCCGTTAAAGTAGAGGATGTCAACAGAATGGAGCGTAATGAGATGAGAATGGTGAGATGGATGTGTGGGGCCAGGCTACAGGATAGAATAACAAATGTTGAGCTGAGGAGACGTTTAGGTATAAAGAGTATTAGCGAGGTGATGCGTACAAGTAGACTGGGATGGTATGGACATGTGGAGAGAATGGATGAACAAAATTGGGTGACAAAATGCAGGTCTGTGATTGTGGAGGGAGCTGCACCAAGGGGTGGACCGAGGAAGACCTGGGATCGGACTATACGCGCCGATCTCAAATCCAAGAACTTGACAAGTGAAGCAGCCCTTAACAGGGTTGCCTGGAACGCCGCCATTAGGACAAGAGACTGAAACTGCACTTATGTGTGGAACACTCAGTCTTAAAATGTTATGTATGTATGTATGTATGTATTTGGCTACAAGGTATTGTGTGGCTACAGTCATACCCAACAAGAAATCTGAGACTATAATTAAGGAGGTGATAACGCAGTGGATCAGTCGATTTGGTGCGCCTCGCAAGTTTCTGACTGACAATGGCCAGGAATTCAATAATGAAGATTTTCAGAGCATGGCTGAACATTTCAACGTGAAAGTGATGTGCACAGCGGCGGAAAGTCCCTGGAGTAATGGGATATGTGAACGGCTAAACGCAGTGCTTGGTGACAACGTGGCGAAAATTATGGCTGATACAAAGTGTGATTTATCCACAGCATTAGCATGGGCGGTGTCGACTCGTAATGCACTTCTAAACAACAATGGATTTTCACCAAACCAACTGGTATATGGATTTAACCCAAGTCTGCCCAGTGTTTTGAGTAACGAGATTCCTGCCTTGGAGAATAAGACAACTTTAGAAGTAGTGGCAAACAACCTTAATGCTATGCGTATGGCATGAGAAGCATTCATTAAGAACGAGTCCAATGAGCGGATCAGGAGAGCATTGCTGCATAATATTATTTTTATTAATCTCACCACCACACCCCCAATGAAATTAATTAAAGTATATATGATCCACCGGGATTCGAACCCGGGTTATCACACACAGATTTTTGCCACCTTAACCATTACACCACCAGGACGGTTAAAGGTTTATGCACACGCCTACGACTTATTATCCATTCTCGAATACTGGATATTAATCTAATCATGTTCATATTCCCAACCGCACTATGGTAGCCTACTGTTTAAGTGAGAGGAAAGAATATTCATGGGGCACAGATCATATAGACCGGCCTCTCGAAGAAATATCCCTAAACCTACTAATAATATTATTTTTATTAATCTCACCACCACACCCCCAATGAAATTAATTAAAGTATATATGATCCACCGGGATTCGAACCCGGGTTATCACACACATATTTTTGCCACCTTAACCATTACACCACCAGGACGGTTAAAGGTTTATGCACACGCCTACGACTTATTATCCATTCTCGAATACTGGATATTAATCTAATCATGTTCATATTCCCAACCGCACTATGGTAGCCTACTGTTTAAGTGAGAGGAAAGAATATTCATTAATGTGAGAGGTGACAACATGGAAGATTTACAAAACGGAGATCAGGTATATTATAAACGGAACAATGAGGATCAGTGGAGAGGCCCTGGAATAGTGATCGGAAGAGATGACAAGCAGGTATTGGTGAGACAGGGAGGAACGTACGTACGAGCTCACACCTGTCGATTGCAAGCAGTCTCAGAACAGAGCCTACAGATGCAGGAACCGGATGACCGTAACAGTGACAAAAGAGTGATAGGAGATTCGCATGGTCCGGTGGAAGGCACCAATAACATGGACGGGACAGTTGATATAGAGAGAGACACAGAGAGCGAGGAAGAGGAAGAGGAAATTGAAGATAGAAATGAAGAGGAGGTTTCTACAGCAGTCAAAATACCTAAAAAAGGAGACAGGATAGAAGGATACCTGGTGGAGAATGATGAAAAGATGAACATCACTGTTATGAGTAGAGCTGGGAAAGTAACAGGAAAATACAAATCATGCTTTAACGTAAAGGATGAGTCTAATGACACAGTAAGGTGGATAGATGTAGATAAAGATTTGTACAACTGGCGTATAGTGAGGGACGAAGAGGTGTTAGTAGCTTGCTCCAAAGATGAATGTTTGGAGGCAAAAAGAACAGAAATGAAAAATTGGACGGACAATGATGTGTTTGAAGAAGTGGAGGATCAGGGCCAGAAAGCCATATCAACGAGGTGGATAATTACCCAGAAGGTGAGAGCGGGCACTACAATCTTGAAGACACGACTGGTAGCGCGAGGCTTTGAAGAAGAATTGTGCGATGTTCCTGTTGACTCCCCAACATGTTCCAAAGAGGCATTCAGGTTGGCTCTAAGTATCACAACAGGAAATAACTGGGATTGTCATTCTCTAGATGTGAAATTTGCATTTTTACATGGACATCCTATAACCCGAGAAGTGTATCTACGGCCTCCCGTTGAATTCAATAGTGGATCCTTGTGGAAGTTGAAAAAGACTGTATATGGCTTAAACGATGCAGCAAGAGCGTGGTATGAGAGAGTGAAAAAAGAACTGATCGCATTGGGTATGTCATTATGTGGATTGGAACCTGCGCTGTTCTACTGGCATCAGAATGGACACTTGCAAGGCATAATTTGTACTCATGTGGATGATCTCTTTTGGAGTGGATCAGAGGACTTCAAGACAGATGTGATCGATAGATTGGAGGAGCTGTTTCTTATCGGTTCTGAGGAGAAGAATTGTTTCAGGTACCTGGGTATAATGATAGAACAGGAACAGAACGGCATCATGATCAACCAAAACAGCTATATTAACCCTCTCCGACATATGACGCAATGTTGAGCCTATTAGGGATACTTTAAAGCCTTTATTACCATCAGGGTTTTTTACAAACCTTTAGTTTAGTTACTTCAACCTCTGCAGTTGTCTTTGAGTTAGATGTGGGCAGAAAACTAATTTTGGAGAGGTAATTATAAGAGTGAGAGAACTCTATTTCTTATTGTTAATCTGGCAACCTCTGCGTCATATATGTCTGAAGGGGTTAAGCACGGACTCGAGGAAATAAATATGGCCAAGACATATAAGAACAGGAGAGATGATGAAGTGAGTGAAAAAGAGAAAACCAATTACAGACCTCTTGTGGGTCAAATCAACTGGATAGCGACACAGACAAGGCCGGATGTGGCATATGACGTGTGTGAGTTAAGCTCGGCATTTGGTCGAACAAATGTGGGTGATGTAATAAGAGCCAATAAAGTTGTAAAGAAGGTGAAAGATAATTCTCTTTCACTTTGGTTTGGTAAGGTTAAACTGGACGAATGCACACTTCTATGCTACAGTGATGCAGCTTTTGGAAATTTGACAGACCTTGTATCTCAAGGTGGTCATATAATTTTTCTGAGGGGTAAAGATGGAAACAGCTGTCCAATTGCTTGAAGATCAAGGAAGGTGAGAAGGGTTGTGAAATCCACTTTGGCAGCTGAATCACTGAGCTTACTTGATGCAGCAGAGAATGGAATGTATTTGGCAGGGCTACTGAAAATCATATTAGGACACCGATATGACATCCCAGTGAGATGCATTGTCGATAACAAGTCTCTGGTTGATAGTTTGAAGTCCACTAAGCTGGTAGAGGACAGAAGTTTAAGGATCAATTTGGCTGTTCTTCGGGACATGTTAACAAGAGGAGATATCCAGACCGTGGAATGGGTTGAAACCGCAAAACAACTAGCTGACTGCCTGACAAAGAAAGGTGCATCACCGGTGTTGCTGATGAAGGAGTTAAGTAAGCCGGAGTGGATGCATGGAGCAGTCAGCCGAGGCAAGAGGAACGAACATGTATAGATAACTGTATGGCAAACAGAAAATAAAAAAAAAAAAAAAAAAAAAAAAAAAAAAAAAAATGGGAATGTGTTAAGTTTAGTGTTTTTATATATTATATATATCTCATGTTATGGTGGTGGGTTATTATAATTGTGAAATCGTATATAGAATAGTGCCATACAGTATTGATTCATGTATATGCGATATAAGTAAATGAGTAATTAAGCGAGTGTGAGTGACAATGAAACGCGCAGCGAATGGCGCCCATGACGTCACGCTAATGACGTCACCAACATATGTGGCGTCGTCTGGCGAGCCACGAGTGGCGGGAGAGAGAGCCGGTGAGTACTGAGTGGGGCTCAGTAGACTTGAGCGACCGGTGATGGGCACAACTGAGCAGAAGACAGTATTGAAGTCTCCTGTGACTTCTAGTGGTGAAACTATATAATGATGTAAGACCTGGCCAGGCATAAGTAGATAGATCATAGTATTGGATGACTTGATATCTAATGATGACAAGACGAGGAGAAGCCCATCACGAGAGTCGCAACAACATACGGAAGATAGCCAACCCTGGACAAGTCTAGACACATACAGTATGTCTGATGAGTATTAACTGGAGTTAACACCCACGGTTCCTTCGGGTAAACGTTTCAAACCATGGTCTGACGTGAATAAGGCGGATGGACATAATGCCATTAAATCTCTCTAATCTCTCAAAATCCGTAGGTTGCTCCACAAAAATTTTTAGGAACAAAATTCCTATGTTGGAGGTATCCACTCTAAATTATGGTCCATGGACTGAATGGGTGACTGAGGCGGAGAAATTGGCCTTGTTCTTGGGGTGATGGGGGGCCCCCCCCCCCACGTAAACTCCCATTGGAGGATCACCAATTTGCCACTATGTATGTATACAACTCCGACTCTATTCCCCAGGAGTTCTGGGAATATCTCAGATCTCAAAAAATAGTTGGTAAACCAGCTAGTGACCCCATGATTAATACATATACCCCTGCACTGATTGACAGACTTTAGACTGCGTCAAAGAGCCCATAGGTTGCTGTCAAATTTTATCACACAGCAAAAACTTGCACAAGCCATGCGGCAAGTAGCAGATTCTATCCCTGAACAAAACTCCAGGTCTGCACTTCATTTTATCAGAAGAGCTTCACGTGTTAATTCTCTGATGACCACTGGGGATGTCAAGATTGCTATTTTTTGAGGCAGCTAGAGCTAGACAGGATCCACGCATCCAACTGTCCAAGAATATGCCCAAAGATATTGCTACTCGAGTTCTCCTTTCACCTCTGTTCATATGTAGATTGATTCCCCAAACGACCTGGAATGAGGTTCATGCTCTGTTGCTAAGACCTGAGATGGCTGCGTTTAGGCAGTCTCTGGCAAACAAGCTTAAAACACCCTAGACAGTTCCACTCTCGTTCTCAATCACAGCGTGGAAAAGTTAGAGTCCAATTCCGCTCTCGTAAGCTTACTCCACAAACATTTCAGGCTCATAGGGGTAACTCGTCAAGCAGAGAACACTACCAGTCCAAGAAACTTAATTTTCTGGAGGCCATCAACAGAGAACTGGTCCTACATCAGGCAGGCCAGTTCAGGGCAAATTTTCGTCATTGGCCTCACAAAGCTTGGGCAAAGACGGTAGTAAAGAAGGGCCTTACATGGCTCTGGTTGGTAAAACCCCTCCTCAGTGCTCAGTCCAACTATGTACAACTATCTCTAGAGTTAGAAACAGTAATAAACCAAATGTTGACAGACAATGTTGTGACTTATGTACCAGAAGGCATGCCAGTTTTCTATCCCACATGTTTCTCTCCCCAAAAAGGGACAGTCTACAACTAAGGCCTGCGATAGACATCTCCCTCCTCAACAAATCAATTCACAATATGAAGTTCAAGATGTTAACTATTTCCCAAGTAAGGCTAGTTCTACAACCAAAGGTCTGGATAATTACTCTAGATCTAAAAGACTCCTACTGGCACATCCCAATAGCAAGAGGTACCAAAAGTTCCTAGCTGGCCCATTCAGAAACAAAGCGGTAATGTTCACCAGAATGCCTTTCAGCTTGAACATAGCTCCCAGAATTTTCACCAAGATAGTGAAACAAACTCTTCTCCCTCTACTCAAAGATGGTGTGAAAATACTGTTTCACCTAAAAGATTGGATGATTCTGTGGTCTTCTCCACTCCATTGCCAAGAACAAACCTTGAGAGTCATGCAACATGTGACAAAGTTGGTTTTCAGAGTAAATTTAGAGAAATCAAATCTCACTCCTACACAATCAGCAGAATGAGTAGGGTTAATCTGGGATACACAACTTCAGGCTATAAAACAAAGTCCAACAAATGCCAAACGTCTTCAAGTAAAACTGTTCAGAGTATTGCATTCCAAGACTATAACCAGGAAACTTTGGCAATCTCTGATAGGCTCTTTAAATTGGGTTCAAATTACAGGGCCCCTAGGCCGCCTCAGGTTGAAGAGACTAATCTGTCCAGGCAACAAAGCCTTCCCTCTAACACCCCACAATTACCCTCTCTTCACCCCAAAGAGAATTCTACATACCCTGTCGTTGTGGGTAAAATCTCAGGCATAGGGAATCAGTGACACATTGGTCAGATCCACCTCCCACTCTATGGGTGGACACAGACCCCTCGAGTCTGATAGGATAGGGCTATCAGTCGACGGAAGGTCATCCGAATCACGGAAAATGGACAACATTAAGTCAGTGTCACATCAATTCCCAAGAGCTAGCTGTTCCTCTGTTTTTCCCAGAGATCATGCGATGTCATTGACCTCCAGGTCAATTGCATTCCGGATGAACAACATAACCACTGTCATTTGCTTGAAGAAACAGGTCTCCACCCGGTCCAGGTTTCTCCAGGATCTCTCGGAAAATATATTCTTTCTAGCCCAAAAGCATTCCATAATAATCCATGCAACCCATTCGATCACTATCTCACCACCATACCTCTACATTTCCCCACACACTCCATCTGTTCCTGGTGCTTTCCCCAACTTCTCTTTTCATGGCTTCCCACACTTCTGACCTCCTGATTCCCACCTCCTCCTCCACTACTTCTCTTCTTCTCCCTCCCATACCCCATCCAACTATGTTTGCTGGCTCTTCATTCCTTACATTTAGCAACTCGTTGAAGTACTCCCTCCATCTTTCGACTCTCTCTTGCTTCTCGGCTAGCATTCTCCCATTCTTATCTTTCACACACTTACTGTTTCCCTTGCTACCTTCCCTAACTTTCTTGACTTCTTTCCAGAACAGTTTCTTACACTCCCTCCATTTTACACTCAGATTCCTTCCAAATTCCTCATCTACTCTTCTCTTACTTTCCTTACTGGTTTCAGTCCGACAATTTTCACATCAATGCGAAAGAGTTAATAGTCCCCTTAATTTTCATTCAGGATCACGGTTACACGTTGCAAGGGAAATCTTTAGACTTTCAAATGGACAATTTGAATGCAGTAACATGCATCCAAAAACAAGGGTCAACGAGGTCTCGGACGTTACTAGAATTGTCGGAAAAGATTTTTGTTCTGGCAGACAAGCTGAACATTCATCTTCACGCATCATATCTGCCAGGCGTGGCGAATGTCTGGGCAGACGCTCTGTCCCGGAGACAGAGCACAATAGTAGAATGATCGCTCAAGCAATACATCTTCAACCGATGATTGCAGAGCCATACCGTCCACAAGTAGACTTATTCGCGTCCAAGGAAAACAACAAACTTCCTTCCTACCCAACCCGCCGGGAAGTAACTTCGGCGGGGGGTCCAGACGCATTGTTGGAGGACTGGAACAAGTGGAATTCCATCTATCTGTTTCCACCTCCAGACGCATCACTAATGTGTCAAGTAGTTCACAAACTACGGGATTACCAGGGCGTAGTCTCGATGATCGCGCCCCTGTGGCCGGCTCAGGTGTGGTACCACCAGTTGAAAACGTGGTGCGAGAACCCGGTGTCACTCCAGATCTCATACTTCCACTTAGAGACAATTGGAAACCTCAAGACCTCGCTGACTTTTGCATTTTGGACATTCAGAACGCAAAATGATTAACTCCTTACGGTGAAAGTGTAACTAAATTTCTAAATCAGTACTGTATACTTTATCTACCAGGTGTCAATACCAGTCACATTGGAAATATTTTACAACCTGGATAGTGGAAACGGCTCAAACCGAAGCATCTGTAGCTTTAATTTTCAAATACCTGGACTATTTATTTGAACAAAAACGCCTTTCCGTAGTAACACTAAAAAAACATTTGTCAGCTATTAGAACCCCTTTTTATGATTTAACGGGTCTATCTGTACCACAAGCGGAGGAGACAGGTTTTAAGCGTGCCTGTTTTAAGCTCCGCCCACCACCCCGTCAGCTCATGCCCACCTGGTCGCTAGACAATGATTTGTCTTTGCTTCACTCTCCAAAGTATAATCGCAATCCAGATTTTGATTAAATTCTCAAAAAGGCGGTGTTCCTTATGGCTTTGGCTATGGGCAATAGGGTATCAGAGCTGGCGGCGATGAGCAACAAACCTAACTGTCTCAGGTTTGGACGCCGCAATATCAGTGTGCAAATTGCGCCGTCACCCACTTTTATAACTAAAAATTAACATTGTGATCATGTTTTTCTGACTTCATGATCCTGGCGCTAAAGCGAAGGGATACTCATCATTTATTATGCCCATTACAAGCTCTTATTAAGTTTATGAGGGTGTCCCAACCTAAGCAACCGGGAGCTCTCTGGGTCAATAATGTAGGTAAGCGCGTCACGAAAAGGAAGTTAGCGTCTTTACTGGTTGAAGTTATTAGGGAAAGTAACCCCGGTATAGTGGGGAGAGCCCATGATATCCGTAAGTGGGCAGTGTCATTAAGATTCCTACATAACTTTTCGATAGAAGATATTGCTAACACACGCCTCTGGGCGTCTAACCATACCTTTTTGACGCGCTACCTGTCGGTGGCGTTGGACAGACCAAAGCCTGCCTGTGTGGCATTACGTCAACGGGTCTAAATTGGTCTTTGTGCTAATTAGTTTTAAGAAAAAGAGGGGGATATGTGATGAGTATACAAGCTGTAATACTTAATACTATTGAACTGGTTTTACAGTTCCAAATTATACATTAATATTTTTAAGTGATATATATCATTAATAGTTGCAACTATTAGATATAAGCAATAAATTGTACAAGAATATACAGTACTGTAGTTATAAGTACAAGTTAATTATAAGGTACAAATACTTGTAATCAAATATTTTGTCCTTATTTAGAACTCTGACGTCTTACGAAGATCAGAGGAGGAGTATCTGTTTTATGTCAAAGAATAATTATTCTTAACCCTTCTGGCCCGGGCTGCCTTTCTAAATGACGGAGCTCGTATCCGGGCGATCTGGCTGAAAAATAAGACAAGTAAACAATGGCCTATCTCCCTTAATACAAGAGGTACATTAATCAAACTTATAATAAAATGTTCGCCTTACCTTGCTACGTAGACTGGCATTAAGTAGAGCTCTTTAGCTCAACTGGTTCCGAAGTTATGGCGATGTTAGTGGAGGTAACTTTTGCCGCGTATTTACCTCGGCGCGTCCGAACACTTAACCGCGGGCCCGGCTACGACGCCCTGTTGCACTCGTCGCCCCACCCGCAATTATGCCGGGAAGCGATTTGAGAGTTTTTATTGTTTATTATGCTATTTATTATAGTTATTATGTTATTTTCACTCAATAAAGTTATTTTTATGAAGTTACTTGTGTCTCTGTCACTTATACTTAGTTTTATTGTTATTATTATAGTAGTTACAGTAAACCCTCGCTATCTCGGACTAATTGGGGGGAGACCCAGTCCGAGATGACCGAAAATCCGAGATGTCCGAAGTCCAACTTATGTCCGACTTAAGAGAGGGAAAATTCCGAATTAGAAGAGGAAAGTCCGTGTCACCAGAGAAATTGAGATTTTTTTTTTTTTTTTTTTTTTTTTTTTTTATATATCTATTTAATGCATCTATCTCCCTTATACATATATATAACTGTCTTATTTGGTCTTTTTTTAATCTATGAATCAATTCTAATACGATGGAATTGAAAACAATATTACCCTTCTAACACACAAATAATAAAATGAAAAAGAGAGTAAATAAAAATGTCTCCTTTGTCTTTCAGAAACATAAGTCCGTCTCGTATATGTTAGTATTTTATCGCTCGCTCGCCCCTAGCCACTCTCTCTCTCTATCTATTTATCTCTCTAATGCATCTAACTAACTCCCTTATACATTAACATAACTATGTCTTATTTGGACTTTTTGTAATCTATAAATAATTTCTAATGCGATGGAATTGAAAACAATATTATCCTTCTAGCACACAAATAATAACATGAAAAAGAGTCAATATAAAAGTCTCCTTTGTCTTTTCAGAACCATTAAGTCGTCTCATAATAGTTCGTGTTTATCGCTCACTTCCCCTTCTGCAACTCTCTTTCTATCTATCTTGTCTTTTCAGAACCAATTAAGTCCGTCTCATAATAGTTCGTGTTTATCGCTCACTCCCCCTCTGTAACTCTCTTTCTATCTCTCTAATGCATCTACGTAACTCCCTTATACATTAACATAACTATGTCTTATTTGGACTTTTTGTAATCTTTGAATGATTTCTAATGCAATGGAATTGAAAACAATATTATCCTTCTAGCACACAAATAATAACATGAAAAAGAGTCAATATAAAAGTCTCCTTTATCTTTTCAGAACCAATTAAGTCCGTCTCATAATAGTTCGTGTTTATCGCTCACTCCCCCTCTGTAACTCTCTTTCTATCTATCTATCTCTCTAATGCATCTACGTAACTCCCTTATACATTAACATAACTATGTCTTATTTGGATTTCTTGTAATCTTTGAATAATTTCTAATGCAATGGAATTGAAAACTATAATATCGGACATTTTCCGAATACTTATATAAAGTCCGACAACGTCAGAGACTGACGGAACGATGACGGAAATGTCCGAACTACCGAAGTGCATGTCCGAGAGGCCGTAGCCAGTCCGACTAGTACGGGTTTCCGACTTCTAGAGGTCCAAGATGGCGAGGGTTTACCGTATTATTATTTATACTGGACTATGGTAATTGATAGTGTCATTTCACTTTTATGTATTGTTAGGTAAGCTAATAATATATATAGTGTCACTTTCACTTGTTCATACTGTTATGCAGGCACTTATTATTACTTATGTGTGTCTCTTTCACTTATACTTAGTTTTATTATTACTATTAGCCTACATTTTAGAGAGTGTCACTTTCACTGTCATTGTCACGGGCACTTCAATATTGCACTAGAGTGTGAAAGTCGTTGAAGCACCGTCCAGCGCACAGTGCCACTTCACATTCGAGGCATTCCCATGTGGTTTTGCTCACTTTGTGGGGTCTGCAAGTTGTGTGGCTGCACACATGGCACCTCTTCTGACTCCTAACTTTACTACCGGGTGCTTTGAAAGGAAGGGGGTGGAGCTGGTGCTTCCTGAAGAAGTCGGCACACCCTGTGCGGTCCAGCTGGTCTGGTCCTTGTAGTGGTCTCCTAGGTTCCGCATATTTCGCCAGGAGCTCAAGTATCACTTGCTTGTGGAACTTCTGCAGGGACTTTTACTTCTTGGCTCCGGGAGTCCTCAGACGGTAGATGTTGTAGGCATTGAGGGCCGACATATCTACCGTATGCAGAATAAACTTCTTATACCACCTGCAAGATGTTCGCAGGCAGTCGATGAAGCCCATCTGCATGTCGGACTTGTCGACGAGGCGCATATTTAGGTTGTACTGTACTCCAGGACAGCAGCTGGTTTCTGGTTCTTCGGTCCGCCTTCCCTGTGGCGACCATCTCGGCCTTGTGGCATGTGGTGAGAAGGTTGACCTTGCGCTGGTCATGCCAGTGGATGGAGAGGATGGGGCCACTCTTCTTGTGGAAGATGTCTGTCTTCTTCGTCTTTGTTGGGTAGGCTGGCATGCCCCTCCTCTTGGCCTTGACTGTGCCGACAGTTCCGGTCTTGCGGTCATGGAGGTACACTACTGTACTTGGTTAGGATGGGCGACGTGTAGTAATTGTCGGTGTAGAGAATGTGGTTCTCATGGAAGTGTTTCTCCATCATTCTCTGCACGACAGCGCCGCCAAATCCAATCTCGGGGTCAGTCTCAATTTCCCCACCACTGCCACTGTAGACCACAAAATCCAGCACATATCCCGTCTTGCAGTCGCAGAGGACGAAGAGCTTGATGCCGAAGCGGTGTCTCTTGGACGGGATATACTGCCTGAAATGCAGCCTACCACGGAACAGGACCAGAGACTCATCCAGGCACATCTTCTGGAATGGAATCAGGTAGGTGGTAAACCGATGACGTATCATGTCATACAGCTTCCTGATCTTCCATAATGAGTCGGGAAAGTGGACTGCCATGTTGTTGGTCAGGTGGAGATAGGAGAGGATGTCAAAGTACCTGTCCCTGGACATTTACTTGCCAAATGCTGGAGTTGTGATGAGGTCGGCAGTCATCCAATAGTCTGCCAGAGCGTGCTTCCTGATATGTGTCATCAGCATAGTCAGTGCCAAGAACACATACAGTTCTGCCACAGTGACAGCTCTCCATGCCACCATCTTGGCACTGGTCTTCCTGCCAAGAAAGTTGGCACAGATGTCATGACGGTTGTTGGTCTCCTCGACGAGGTATTCCATGACTTCATTGTCATAGAAACCACAGAAAAGTTCACTGGGGGTAGCATTTGGGCCACATGGATATGCTGGTGACACCCCGGAACCAATCTGCTGCTCGTCAAAGGCAGGACAATCTGGCTCAAAATCCGCCCCGTCTGTCCATACAAACAAGTTGGATAAGCGTGCACATGCAGCTGCAGCAGGCACACGCCCAGGCACACGCCCTTGCCCACGCGGACGCTCAGCACGCCCACGCCTAGGGGCAGTGGCGTCGTCAGGCTGAGCCGCACGCCCACGACCTCGCCCTCGAACTCGTCGTATCGGGACTTCCTCCTCTTCCACATCCTCTTGCTCCTCAGGCGATGTCAGGTCATCTGGGGCAATGTTGGGGTCGTCAGCATCTTCTTCAGAGGACATTTCAGGTGAAGAAGCGACCGGGCGTTGGCGGCGTGGGGGGCGGGAGGCTGCGGGAGGTTGAACAATGGGAGCTTCAGCCTCGGGAGTTGGGCTCCTTTTGCGGTAAGCCGAGGGCTTCTCCCCTGCAAATAATGCCCTACGATGCGGGGCCTGTGGTGGCACACTGTGGGAGGACAATGCCGCCCCACTAGTACCACTTGTAGAGGCCCTTTGCACATCCTGAGGGCGAGATGAAGCCGAGGGCTGTGGGTGACCCGCGCGACGTCCCGGGTCAAGGCGTAGGGACAAAGGAATGCAGGTAGTTGCTAGACCAGGGTCGGCGTCACTATCACTATCTTTGCCGTCCCTAGCTTTCTCTGCTGCCCTGCGTGCTTTCTTGGCTGCACTTTTCACAAGAGATTGTTTGTAAAAGTATTTACCCACTTTCAAGGGCGTACGGGCAGGCAAAGGGGAAGGTCCCGGGCTAGGCCTAGGGTGACCACACAGTGATGGCGACGGGGTAGGCCTAGGCTCAAGCACACTCGGAAGTTCGACTGCACCTTCCTGCAACACTTCCACATCAGGATCATCACTACTATCCCCTCCCTCAAACAAGTCAACATTGTCATCATCCCCTAACCCCACAAAATCATCGTCTTCACTTGCACTAGTAATAAACTGTTCTTTATCAATTAAAGGAGGGGGATGAAGGAGAGGGAGAGAGAGATTACAAGAAATGTTGAGGATAATCCAAAAATATTCTGGAAGTATATTCAGGAAAAGTTAACAAGAAGAGTAGGTATCGCAGAACTGATAGGAGACTTGGATGATAGGAATAGAGCAGAAACTGATAAGGAGAAAGCAGAGGTGCTGGGGAAATACTTTGGGGAGGTACTAACAGTGGAGTCGGATGAAGCAGTTCCTATTATTCCCATCAAACATGCACCAGCACTAGAACTAATAGAGTTTTCCCATGCTAGAATAAGGAGGGCTATAGAAAAAATGAACAGAAGTAAGATAAGGTCCCACATAAAAGGTTAATCGAGAAAGTTAGAAGCTATAGTATAGGGGAGAAATGTGTGAAATGCCTTCCTGATAGATTGGAGACAGAGGGTACTGGTGAATGGAATAGGCTCGGGGTGGAGGGAAATTACAAGTGGGGTACCTCAGGGATCTGTGTTGGGACCACTACTGTTCGTTATATTTATCAATGACTTACCTGAAGTTATAACTAATGGAAGTGAGATATACCTGTATGCGGATGACACTAAGCTGTATAGAAGAGTGAGGAGTAAGGACCAGAGGACTGGAGGAAAGCAGTGATAGTACCCTTGTACAAAGGGAAGGGTAGTAAAGAAGAGTGTAAGAATTATAGGGGAATTAGCTTGCTTAGCATACCTGGAAAGGTACACACAAGAGTAGTAACACAGAGGCTACAGAAGATAATGGATGACAAAATAGGCGAGGAACAGGGTGGTTTCAGAAAGGGCAGGGGCTGCGTTGACCAGATAGCCTCAATGCGATTGTTGGTAGAGAAGTATCTGGCCAAAAACAGAAAACTCTATGCAGCATTCATGGATTTGGAAAAAGCCTACGACAAAGTAGACTGGGAGGGCCTGTGGGATGTGTTAACAGTATATGGTGTGGGAGGAAAGTTGCTAATGGCAGTAAAATCTTTTTATAGGAATGCAATGGCAAATGTGAAGGTAGGGGATAAGTTAAGTGAAAGTTTTGAGGTCAATGTAGGTGTAAGACAGGGATGTGTCATGTCAGCTTGGTTGTTCAATATATACATGGATGGAGTGATTAGGGAATGTAGGGCTGTATCAATGGGTGTGGGAGCTAGACTGGAATCAGAGGGAAGAACATGGAAGATTTTAACATGCCTATATGCGGACGATGCAGTCCTGTTGGCGGAAAATGCTGAAGAACTTCAGAGAGTGGTCACCGACTTTGACAGGGTATGTGAAAAGAGAAAGTTAAAGGTCAATGTAGGGAAATGTAAGGTAATGGTGTTTGAGAGAAGAATGCATGAAACTATAGATTTTAAGGAAAAATATAGAATCAAGACAGAACACAAGAAAAGTTGTAAAATAAAATTGAAAAATGAAGTACTAGAAGAGGTTGAAAGTTTCAAGTATTTGGGAGCTGTACTATGCAAATATGGTAAAATGGAGAGTGAGATAAAAGAGAGAAAAATGCAAGGGAGAAAAGTGATTGGAGAACTTGATAGTATTCTCAAAGGAAGAATGGTTAGCCAGGAAGTCAAAAAGTCACTGAGAAACAGTGTGCTGCTCCCAACACTCTCGTATGGAAGCGAGACATGGACGGCAAGTGACGAGGACCTCTTCAAACTAAGAGCTGTGGAGATGAGCTTTTTCAGAATGGCAGCTGGCATGAATAGGCTAGATGGGCCAAGTAATAGGGAAGTGTACGAGTCCTTTGGAATGGAAGAGCAGGCTTTGGGCATTGATTGTGGTGTGGTTGAGTGGATAAAGAGAAGTACTTTGAGGTGGTATGGTCATGTTCAGAGAATGGATGAAGACAGAATGCCAAGAAAGATATATGGGAGTCAGGTGAGTGGAACTGCTAGTAGTGGAAGACCACCTATGGTATGGGAAAAGAAAGTGGAAAAATATATTGAAGAAAAACTTCCACGTAGTGGAAGGGGCATTGTGGCACGGGCAAAGGAGGCATGTCTTGACAAAGTAGCTTGGAGATGTTTCTGTCATGGCCATCCTCTAGTGGGGGTTTCCCAGGGGGAAGCAAGGCGTCGGAGATGATGATGATGAGGAGTAAGGAAGATGTGGGTTTGCTTCAAGGAGATGTGGAGGGCATGAAGGGATGGTCTGAACATTGGTTAATGCCTTTTCATCCAAAAAAATGTAAGTACATGCGGATTGGGACAAGCAAGATAGACAAGGTAGGATACAGTATGTATGAAGCGATGGAGGAAGTGAATGCAGAAAAGGATATAGGAGTATTGATAGACAATAAGTTAAATTTCTCAGAACATTTAGCGGAAAAGATAAACAAAGCAAATAGAATTGTAGGGCTGATAAGGAAGACATTTGTGTCACTTGACGAAGAAATCTTCAGGAATCTCTATACAGCGCTGGTTAGGCCGCACCTGGAATATGCGAACCAGGTGTGGGCTCCATATATGGTAAAGGATATAGAAGCAGTGGAGAAAGTGCAGAGGAGAGCTAGCAAGCTAGTACCAACGTTGAAGAACGCGGGCTATGAGCAGAGGTTGAGGACACTGGGACTTCCGACACTGGCATATAGGATAAAGAGAGGTGATATGATAAGAGACTTTTAACCCCCTCCGACTGATATGACGCTAGAGCATCATATGGCGGTTCCGCCCAACTACTTGTATGACGCTAGTGCGTCATATGAACTTATCTTAATATCTCTCTAATAAGTTATATGACACTCTAGCGTCATTTAGGCCTCAGTAAGTTAGGTAAGTTAGATCAGAATCTGTCGAATGGTGGCAACCCCAAGTTCCTCCGACTTCTAACGGTCCCTCAGTGAGATTTTGACTGTTGTGGGGATAATACCGTGCGGTCCGCCTCCTCGTCAGTAAGTTAACTATTTCAGTCTGAGGGGGTTAAGATAGTGTCAGGAAAGTATGATGAGGATGTGTGTGAAGGTATCTTCTTGATGCGGGAGGGAACAAGAACGAGAGGACACTAAGAAAATTTACAAAGAAAGAAATAGGCTTGAAAAGGCAAAGAACTCATTTTGTGATAGAGTGGTAAATGAGTGGAACGCACTACCCCAGTATGTAGTCGATTCCGAATCAATAAGGAAGTTTGAAAGTAATCTTGATAAAGCATGGGGAAGACAAGATTTGAAGTTTGATTATAAAGCAAAAATGCAGAATAGTAAAAATGTTGCATCTGCTGCCGCCGCCACCAACACCGTGAACGACCACAGTAGTGCAAGTACTGGCACTGAGCTGGATACACAGGCCTAGTTTGCCTTTTTCCAGAGGATCTACTGTAAGAAACTGTAAGTAAGAATATCGTCAATGATGGAGGGGCCACTAATAAATTATAGGTTTGAGTCCCGAAGGGAAGAATGAAAACCTAATATTTAGTAGTGGCCCCGAAATCATTGACGATGCGGGCCCTCCCTTCCATCCCCTTCCCATTCGTTGATGTCTTTAAATTAAAGTCTCGATATATCATAGAAGGCGGAATGACGCTCGGCAGATCAGCGTCTCAGATAAGAATCCACGGGAAAGACATCCACATAAGTGGGAAGCTTAAGTATAGCATTTTTTAAGTAATTTTGTCTTTTTTATTATTTACAAAGTTTTATCGTAATGAGTACCCAATCATAATGTTATCGTAATGAGTACCCAATCATAATGTTATCGTAATGAGTACCCAATCATAATGTTATCGTAATGAGTACCCAATCATAATGTTATCGTAATGAGTACCCAATCATAATGTTATCGTAATGAGTACCCAATCATAATGACGATTCCATAAGAGAATTTAGCATACGTTTATGATGTTTGGCTCCTCTTCCTCTCTGTGGCGGTCATTTCAAATTGCTAACCCAAGGGTTTGAAAGAGAGCTATTATATAATATGCATATCGTCAATGATTTCGGGGCCACTACTAAATATTAGGTTTTCATTCTTCCCTCTAGGACTCAAACCTATAATGTCATGATCCCTGAAGGGATGGCCATGAATGAATCGCCCCCATGCACCTCTGTTCTCAGTCAGTCAACGCCCCTCCTCCCATCCAACACCGCTTTCATGCATATACTTCATCATCATCATCAATATGACGCCTCACTTCCAGAGGAAGCGCCCCAAAAGGGATGGCCATGGCAGAAACTGCCTCCTGGCTCCCAGACATGCCTCCACTGACCCACTCCACAGTGCCATTTCCACTACTGTATATGGATTAACCTATATGACCCTTAGCACTGAAGAGCAGACCCAGAGCAGTCCCTCACCCGGATGGCAGTTCCACCACTGTTTTTCTGTTTTATTTACCCCAGTGGGGCCCTGGCTGGAAGCATACCAAGCACAGGAATGTTTTTGAAGATAGGAACCAGTGGTCCACTGCTCCAGAAGCTGATTGCACCACCAAAGTGGCGAGCGGTGGGGTCGCCGCATTCCTATGCCAGAGAAAGGCCGACTTGTGCCAGTGGGCTGTGAGAGTAAGACACTAGGGAACCATGAGGCACCCCATTATGGCCCCATTGCCTTCACCACTCTCAGGAAAAAAGTTAGAAATAAGAATGATGAAAAAGCTAAAGTCAGAACCGGCTATGGGAAGTAGAGGACACCAACCCTCACTCTGACAGATCCAGCCCACCACACATATATTTCTTAACTCCAACCCTCCACCTCTCCCTCTCTGTCCTTCCACTTCACTCTCGTAAACTCTTAGTCATTCTCTCGCTTCCCATACGTTCCACATTGCCGAACCATCTCAAGGTACTGTATTTTTTTTTCAGACTTTCTAGCACATCTACATCCACACCACACCACTCTCGTACTTCCTCATTCGTCTGTCTATCCCTCCATGTAACTCCGTGCGCACTTCTCAAGTAACTTGGGGAGATTGTAGACACCAATACCCAGGGGAGGCTTTATAGGCTTGTGATAAGGAGTTGCTGGAACTTTGTTTAATTTTTTTTTTTTTTTTTTTTTTTTTTTTTTTTTTTTTAAAAGAGACATTGAACGGAGGAAGGAAAAACACAGATAAAACAAAAAAGGTCCATGTGCCTAAAGGCATCCTCCATTCATAAAATGTTTGTAACAACTGGATTTAAACTGTTGTAGATTGTAAGTTTGTGGAAAGCAACTCGAGGGAAGTGAATTCCAAAGAGTAGTAGTTCTGGGGATAAATTAATTTTGATAAGCAGAAGTTCTGCATTGTGGAGGAGAAAGTGTGAATTCATGGGCGCTCTCAGCTGCCCTAGTTCTACGGGGGAAAGATGTGGAGAGGCGGCACAATTGAAGCAAGTTCCTCAGAACAATTGCTGTGAAAATATCTGTAGAATAATGCAAGGGATGCAATGTTTCTTCGTATGGATAATGTAGGAAGGTCCTGTGTGATCGTAGGGTTATTGATTAACCCTTGGGATCCGGGAGGCCTCATATGAGGAAAAATGGTCAAAACAAAATCGCCGTTATAATCATCAGAACTCGGCAACCACACGTTATAGCGACGGCATTCTACAGACAACAAAAAGTTCTACAATTTGCAAAAACATTGACTGCTCTAGGTAGTCTCAATCAGTAGCTACTGAATTATGAAGTTGATTTTACCAAAATTCATATGAGGCCCCCCGGATCCCATGGGTTAATCTACTAGCTTTATTTTGAATTTTGTCCAACTGCCTCGATGCAACCACTCCACTTCCACTCCACAGAGGTGAACAGTAATCCATCTGAGGACACACATGACTTTTATATATTACGGCCAACTGCTCGTCAGTGAAGAATTCTCGAACTCTGTACAGGAGTCCCAGTTTTTTTAGAGGCATTCTTAGCAATGCTTCTAACATAATGTGCCCAGCTCAGGTTAGTACAGTAAACCCTCGCTATCTCGGACTAATTGGGGGGAGACCCAGTCCGAGATGACCGAAAATCCGAGATGTCCGAAGTCCGACTTATGTCCGACTTAAGAGAGGGAAAATTCCGAATTAGAAGAGGAAAGTCCGCGTCACCAGAGAAATTGAGATTTTTTTTTTTTTTTTTTTTTTTTTTTTTTTATATATCTATTTAATGCATCTATCTCCCTTATACATATATATAACTATGTCTTATTTGGTCTTTTTTTTAATCTATGAATCAATTCTAATACGATGGAATTGAAAACAATATTACCCTTCTAACACACAAATAATAAAATTAAAAAGAAAGTAAATACAAATGTCTCCTTTGTCTTTCAGAAACATAAGTCCATCTCGTATATGTTAGTATTTTATCGCTCGCTCGCCCCTAGCCACTCTCTCTCTATCTATTTATCTCTCTAATGCATCTAACTAACTCCCTTAGGGCGGGTGCCCGACCCCGAAAGTGGTTGAAATAGGGGAGCTATCCCCCCGCCAAAGGCGGCTTTCTAGGGCCTTTCCTAGCTGATGCTGAGAGGATTGGGTTCTAGTCATGTGGTGATGGGCTGGTCTATCAGAGTGAGAACTGAGCAATCTCTGCCATACCCATAGCTTACTCTGACTGTTCCTTTAACTTCTATATTTTCTAGATCTCAAGTGACGGCGTCTTTTCCGTGGATTGACCTCCCAATCTACCAAGATTGGAAGCCAAAGCGTCACATTTTTCCCTTGCCCCTCAACTTTCTCTTCATAATTGCTGAGGGGCACAGGGCCCTGGGTGGGGCTTTGGTTTCCCGGGCGTTTCCGCACCCTCCTCAGCTCCCCGCCATGGAGTGGCTTCGGTCACCCAGGCTTTATTGTGGTCGGCAGGGAGGGTTCTGTGGGGGCGCTCGGTTATGGCCTTGGAATTGCTCGGGGACTTGGGGCTGTTCGGCCAGGCAGCTTGGGGAACAACAACAACAACAACAACAACTAACTCCCTTATACATTAACATAACTATGTCTTATTTGGACTTTTTGTAATCTATAAATAATTTCCAATGCGATGGAATTGAAAACAATATTATCCTTCTAGCACACCAATAATAACATGAAAAAGAATCAATAAAAATTTCTCCTTTGTCTTTTCAGAACCAATTAAGTCCGTCTCATAATAGTTCATGTTTATCGCTCACTCCCCCTCTGTAACTCTCTTTCTATCTATCTATCTCTCTAATGCATCTACGTAACTCCCTTATACATTAACATAACTATGTCTTATATGGACTTTTTGTAATCTTTGAATAATTTCTAATGCGATGGAATTGAAAACAATATTATCCTTCTAGCACACAAATAATAACATGAAAAAGAGTCAATATAAAAGTCTCCTTTGTCTTTTCAGAACCAATTAAGTCCGTCTCATAATATTTTATCGCTCACTTCGCCTTCTGCAACTCTCTTTCTATCTATCTTGTCTTTTCAGAACCAATTAAGTCCGTCTCATAATAGTTAGTGTTTATCGCTCACTCCCCCTCTGTAACTCTCTCTTTCTATCTATCTATCTCTCTAATGCATCTACGTAACTCCCTTATACATTAACATAACTATGTCTTATTTGGACTTTTTGTAATCTTTGAATAATTTCCAATGCAATGGAATTGAAAACAATATTATCCTTCTAGCACACAAATAATAACATGAAAAAGAGTCAATATAAAAGTCTCCTTTGTCTTTTCAGAACCAATTAACCAACCCCCCTGGGGGTTAGGGAATAGAATATGCCCCACGTGCCTTCTGCGTGTCGTAAGAGGCGACTAAAGAGGTTGGGTCGGTGGGCTTGCGACCCCCACCCGGAAAAAATATCTAAGCAAAGAAAAACGAACGAACAGCCTCGGATGCGGACGGAACCAACGTTGACGAACCACGACCGACTAAGGACATGCCTTTGGACATTCTGAGAATGGCTACGTGGAATGTTAGTGGCATGAATGATGGCACAAAAGAGAGAGAGGTTCTGGAAGTGTTAGTGAATGCCAGGCTGGATGTATGTGGAATGACAGAGACCAAATGGAAAGGTTCAGATGTGAGAGAGTGGGAGTGTGGAATGGGTGTGTGTGCTGGAGTGAGTGAAGGAACAGCGAGAGAAGGTGCATGTTTGTTTGTAAGTAGCAAATGGAAGGAATGTGTAAGAGAGTATGGGTCTGTGGGTTCAAGGATTGTGTGGGTGAGAATGAAAGTAGGAATACAAACGTGGGTGATTGTATGCGTGTATGCCCCGACAGAGGATATACTTGAAAGAAAGAAAGAGGAGTTCTGGATGAATGTGGAGGTATGCCTGGAGAAGTTTGACAAGAACGAAAGAATATTTCTGATTGGGGATATGAATGGTAAGGTGGGTGATAGGAAAGTTGAGGGAGTGGTGGGAGGGTGGGGGGTACCATCAGAGGTGAATGGGAATGGTAGTGCACTTGTGGACGTATGTGTGGGGAGGAGGCTGTGGATAGCCAACACCTTCTTCCGACACAGAATGATCCACAGGTACACGTGGAAACGGATGTTGACGATGAAGGATAAGACAGTGGTGGAACGAAAGTCATTGATTGATTATGTATGTGTGGATGAACGAATGAAGAAATCTGTGATGGATGCTAGGGTGTATAGGGGTATTGGAGGGGGTCTGTCTGATCATTATGTAGTGGTAGCTAAGGTTAGGATACAAAAGAAGTGGGTGAGGAGAGCGGGAGGGAGGCGAGAGGAGGGTGGAATGGTGAGGAGGGTGGAGAGGTTGCAGGAGGAGGAAGTCAGGGAGGAGTACAGGAGAGCAGTGGAAAGACGACTAGGTGGGTTCGACCTGGAAGTTATGGAGGAAGTGGAGGAGATGAGCAAGGTGTTTAAGGATGAGATCTGTGCAGCATGTGAGGAGGTGTGTGGAGTGAGGAGAAGAGGGAGAGGAGTGAAAGGTACAGCATGGTGGACAGAAGAGGTAAGAATAGCTGTGGAAGAAAAGAAGAAAGCATATAGAGAGTGGTTGGGTAGTAGAGGGAATGAAGATTCCGAGAGACAGAAACGAGCGAGGTACGTGGAGAGTAAGAGGGTGTTGAAGAGAGTAGTGAAGGAAAGTAAGAGAAGATTAGATGAGGAATTTGGAAGGAATCTGAGTGTAAAATGGAGGGAGAGTAAGAAACTGTTCTGGAAAGAAGTCAAGAAAGTTAGGGAAGGTAGCAAGGGAAACAGTAAGGGTGTGAAAGATAAGAATGGGAGAATGCTAGCCGAGAAGCAAGAGAGAGTCGAAAGATGGAGGGAGTACTTCAGTGAGTTGCTAAATGAAAGGAATGAAGAGCCAGCAAACATAGCTGGATATGGTATGGGAGGGAGAAGAAGAGAAGTAGTGGAGGAGGAGGTGGGGATCAGGAGGTCAGAAGTGTGGGAAGCCATGAAAAGAGTGAAGTTGGGAAAAGCACCAGGAACAGATGGAGTGTGTGGGGAAATGTTGAGGTATGGTGGTGAGATAGTGATAGAATGGGTATGGAAAATGTGCAAACTAGCATGGGAGAAGGGCAGTGCACCCGATGACTGGAAGACTGGCATAATAGTCCCCCTATATAAGGGCAAAGGGGAAAGAGGAGTGTGTGGTAACCACCGAGGAATATGTCTTCTAAGCGTAGTAGGGAAGGTATACAGTAGGGTAGTGATTGAGAGAGTGAGAGTGAGAACGGAGAAATGGATAGGCGACGAGCAGGGAGGTTTTAGGAAGGGAAGAGGATGTGTAGATCAGATTTTTACCCTGAATTGTGTTGTGGAGAAGTATCTGGAGAAGAAACAAAAGGTGTATGTTGCCTTTATGGACTTGGAGAAGGCCTATGACAGAGTGGATAGAGAAGGTTTGTGGAAAGTACTTAGAATATACGGAGTAGAGGGCAAGTTGCTGAAAGCAGTGAAGAGCATGTATGAGGGTGCAAAGGCGGCAGTACGTGTGGAGAGTGAGCAGAGCGAGTTCTTTGACCTGAATGTTGGTTTGAAACAGGGGTGTGTGATGTCCCCGTGGTTGTTTACTGTATATATGGATGGAGTTATGAAAGAAATACTATCAAGAGCAGTGGATGTTGGTGTATCGCTGAAAAGGGAGGGAATTGAGTGGAAGCTACCTATACTGCTGTTTGCGGATGATACAGTTCTGATGAGTGATAATGAATGGGAGTTGCAGGGTCTGGTAAATGAGTTTGGAACAGTGTGCGAAAAACGGAATTTGAAGGTAAATACGGGGAAGAGCAAGGTTATGGTCTTCGAAAAGGGTGAAGTCACAGAGTGTGAGGTGAAGCTGAACGGTGAGGCTATGGAGATCGTCAACTCTTTTAAGTATCTGGGCAGTGTGTTGAGTAAAGATGGGACTATGGATGAAGAGGTGCGGGAGAGGGTACAACAGGGGAAGAGGGTTGTAGGAACGCTAAAAGCAGTAACAAGAAATAGGGTGGTCAGTATGGAAGTGAAGAAGTCCTTGCATGACAGTGTGATAATCCCGACACTGACTTACGGAAGCGAAGCATGGACGTTGGTTGAGAGACTCAGACCAAAAGTGAGAGCAGTGGAAATGAATTACTTAAGGAGTGCGTGCGGAGTTACATGGAGGGATAGACAGACTAATGAGGAAGTAAGAAGGAGGTGTGGTGTGGAGGTAGATGTGCTGGAAAGTGTGAAAAGGAACAACTTGAGATGGTTCGGCCATATGGAAAGTATGGAAAGCGAGAGAATGACTAAGAGGGTGTACGAGAGCGAGGTGGAGGGACAGAGGGGGAGAGGTAGACCGAATATGAGGTGGAAGGATGGAGTGAGGAAGTACATGAACGAAGGCGGTGCTGGTTGGGGGGAGGGGCGTCGACTGACTGGGGACAGAGGTGCATGGGGGCGGTTCGTTCGTGGCCACCCCTTCGGGGATCGCGGCGTCAGGCAATAGATAGATAGATAGATTAAGTCCGTCTCATAATAGTTCGTGTTTATCGCTCACTCCCCCTCTGTAACTCTCTTTCTATCTATCTATCTCTCTAATGCTTCTACGTAACTCCCTTATACATTAACATAACTACGTCTTATTTGGACTTTTTGTAATCTTTGAATCATTTCTAATGCGATGGAATTGAAAAATATAATATCAGACATTTTCCGAATACTTATATAAAGTCCGACAACGTCAGAGACTGTTGGAACGATGACGGAAATGTCCGAAATACTGAAGTGCATGTCCGAGAGGCCGTAGCCAGTCTGACTAGTACGGGTTTCCGACTTCTAGAGGTCCGAGATGGCGAGGGTTTACTGTACTTGGTTTTCTGTGCATTAAAGGAAACTAGATTCTTTTGTCCCCATTCATTAATTCTAGAAAGGTCCTGGTTCAGAGAAATTGCAGTGTTTATTTTTGAATTTATAAGATCGGGTTGGGTGAAAGAATTGGTAAATGTGAAGGAACTGTGGAGTGTTGAGTCATCTGCGTAGGAATGTATTGGATTATGAGTGGTAGATAAGAGATCATTGATATAAATGAGGAAATGATAAATGTCTGACTTCCCTCACTGTTTCTGTTTTTGTCTCACCTAAACAGAGTACGTAATCCAGTTAGCTATCACAAACACCTCCTATTCATTTTACAGGCCTAACGAAAGCTTGTATTGTTTTTCCTGAGTCCCAAATGATGCATGAAAGCAGTCGACACTGACTTAGGAATGGTTTCAATGGTGATATAAATTAGTAATCAATAATCAATATTATCAATATTATTACATAATCCGTAATCAATATTTAATTGTTGAACGAATGTAAATAGACCGTAGCCATGGCCACCGATACTGATAGGGCTGTTCGGCCAGGCAGCCTAGGGAACGACTACAACAACAACCCGACCGTTCAACCTCACCTCACACTCTGTGACTGCACTCCTTTCAAAGACCATAACCTTATTCTTCCCTGCATTTACCTTCATATTGCGTTTTTCACACACTGTTCCAAACATATTTACCAGACCCTTCAATTCCCATTCACTATCACTCATCAGAACTGTATCGTCAGCAAACAGCAGTACAGGCAACTTTCACTTACAGTAGAGTCTCGTATCTAACGAATAATAGGTGCCGAATAAACCACGTTTGTTAGATGCGAATAATTAACTTGTTTGATAAATTATAATTGGTGGCAAGACTTCAGCCGAGTGCGTAGTTTTCACCCATTTTTGCCCTTCCGAGTGCTATTTTGTTACATAAATTATATACAACTCATATACAGTAATATATAAATAATTATATACAACTCATATACAGTAATATATAAATAATTATATACAACTCATATACAGTAATATATAAATAATTATATACAACTCATATACAGTAATATATAAATAATTATATACAACTCATATACAGTAATATATAAATAATTATATACAACTCATATACAGTAATATATATATAATTATATACAACTCATATTATAGGTTTGACTCCTGTAAGGAGATTAGGAAAACCTAATATTTAGTAGTGGCCCCGTAATCATTGACGAACATGCCTATTACATAAGGCATCCTCTTCAAACACTAATCCGCCGTAGTTTGAATCTACCGCGCAGAGCATTTAAAACTGAGGAGCCTTCATCATGAGCGCACGCGACCTCACTCATGGCTTCAGTCATTATGAATTGGGTTCTCACTACGAAAAAACTTCGTAAAAAATAAAAACAAAAAGAAAATAAGAATAACTATCCAATAAGCTTTCCATCATATCGTGGATGTACTTGTGTGGATTTCTGACCAGACGCTGATCCGGGCGTCATTCCTCCTTCACTGACATATCAAGTAAACCAAAATCCTTAATACATCAACGAATGGGAAGGGGACGGTCGGGAGGGCCCCAGTCGTCAATGATTACGGGGCCACTACTAAATATTAGGTTTTCCTAATCTCCTTACAGGAGTCAAACCTATAATTTATTAGTGGCCCCTCCATCATTGACGAACATGCCTGATATCTAAGACTGGAGGGGGACATTCGTAATCATATCATAACTCTAGAAAAGCAGATAATAAAAACAACCACATAGTATTCTTACTTTTGAAAAATGTATTTAATACGGCGTAGGCCGGAAATATACAAGAAAAAGGGGGTTCAGGCAGGTGCGTGCTTCAAAGAAGCCTGCCTGACAAAAATAGGTAACCCTGAAGATTCTGAACACAGATCTGTAGTTACAAAAGGCACCCCACTCAACGAGTGGTGACAAATAATAAGTTATAAGTTTATATGTGCACATCATAAACCCCAAAATACATGTGGAGATCAATTGCTAATGAACTCCATTGAACTAATGTTACATTGCTTTCGCAGCTAAAACTACTATAACAACACTGTTGTTTTGTACTAAACTTTGTACTAGCACAAATTCTCTCAGAGAAATTTTCATATCACATTTCAACCTTAAATTGTATCACAGTTCTCATACTCCGGCGGGGTCTAGGGTGTCCTATGTCAACTGACTGCACCCCCCCCCCCCTTTCCTTGAAAATAAACATAAGTGACTGCAGGGCCACCTAGACCCTCTGCCTTAAAGCTATACATGGTAAGGAAGGTTTGTCTAGAGCAACTGACAAGTATCTAGAGAGAAACGTATGATTAGACGCCCACAACTGTGTGGACGCAATATCTTCAACTGAAAAGTTTTTCAGGAAACGTAAAGAGGCCGCCCACTTGCGTAAATCGTGGGCCCTACCCACAACGCCGGGATTACTCTCTTTAATGACTTCTACCAGAAGAGAGGCTAATCGCCGTTTAAGTAAGCGTTTACCCGTACTCGCTACCCATAAAGCACCTTGGGGGTTATGAGGAGCTATTCTTAAATATTTGGTTAGAGCTTGCACTGGACATAAATTATGATGCACCTTTCCCCTTTTTAACGCCGGCACCGTGAATTCAGAAAACACGTGTGCACTATGCTCATTCTTGGCTACAAACGCCGGGGAGGGTGCAATGGAAATGGAATCATTAAGTCTACCAAACCTAAGACAATTAGGTGTGTTGCTCATCGCCGCCAGCTCAGACACTCTGTTTCCGGTGGCCAAAGCCAAAAGGAAAACTGCCTTCTTTAAGATTAAAGCAAAGTCTGCAGTATTTTGATACAGACGAGAATGAAGTAAAGACAAAGCTTTGTCCAGAGACCAAGTAGGCATGAGCTGACGGGGAGGTGGGCGGAGTTTAAAACACGCTCTCATAAATCCTGTTTCCTCCGCCACCGGTATGGATAGACCTGTAAGGTCGAAAAAGGGCACTCTAATCGCAGTTAAGTGATTCTTCAGAGTAACCACAGATAAACGTTTCTGCTCAAACAGATAGTTCAAGTAATTAAAAACCAATGCCACTGAGGGTACAGTTTGTTCCGTTCTAACAATCCAAGAAGTAAAAGCTTTCCAATGAGATTGATATTGTCGCTTAGTAGACTGAGTATATTGATTGAGCAATTTATTGGTCACATCCCTACCGTATGGTGCTAGCCACTTGGCCTCCTGAATGTCCATAATGCAAAAGTCAGCGAGGTCTCTAGGTTGCCAATCGTGTCTAAGTGGAAGTACCTGACCGGGAGCGATACCGGGTCCGGGCACCACATTATTAACTGCTGGCACCACACCTGCGCCGGCCACAGGGGCGCGATTAGCGAGACTAAGCCTCGATAAACTCTTAGTTTGTTCACTACGTGGCACATTAGTGACGCATCTGGCGGTGGAAACAGATAGATGGAGCTCCATCTGTTCCAGTCTGTCACTAGGGCGTCTGGCCCCCCTGCCGGCGTTATCGTCCGGCGGGTGAGGTATAGAGGGAGCTTGTGAGTCTCCTCGGACGCAAAAAGATCCACTTGTGGATGGGAGAGCTCCGCAATCATTAGGTCGAAAATGGGTTGCTTGAGCTCCCATTCTACTGTCGTGCTCTGTCTCCGGGACAGAGCGTCTGCCCAGACGTTCGCTACGCCTGGGAGATAAGATGCGTGAAGATAAATATCTAGACTGGTGGCTAGGACAAAAATCTCTTCCGACACGAGTAGCAACTTCCTTGACCTCGTTGACCCTTGTTTCTGAATACAGTGAACTGCATTCAGATTGTCCATTCTGAAGGCCACTGACTTGCCCCGTAACGCCGAGCCGTGAGCCTGAAGGAAATACAATGGGACTAGTAACTCTTTGACATTTATGTGAGCGATTTCTAAGTGGGACCAAAGTCCCTGACCCTGGTGCCCCTGATTTGACTGAAATCCCCACCCTATGGTGCCTGACGCATCCGTGTCTACCCATACCGTTGGAGGAGGAGAGGTCCATGACATGATTGAGTGCAATGTTTCCCTCTTCGCCCAGACCGCTAGTAAGGTGTGGATTAATTTTGGTATGGGCCATAATTTTCCCGCCGGTAAGAGTGGGAAATATTTGTTGCCCTCCAATATTAATCGTTTTACTTTCAACCGGCCCAACTTGACAGTTAGCTGAATCCAGTTGAGAGAGCCGACCAGAGACTCCCAGACTCTTCGTGTCGTAGTCAGACTGTGAAGAAACCTGAACAGTTTCCTGCGAAACCTGTTGCGATTGTCCACACTCTGACTCAGAGTGAGAGCGGCGGTGTCCCAGACCAGCCCTATCCACTGAATTACTCTTGAGGGAACAAGGTTTGACTTTACCAGATTTACCTTGAAGCCTAGAGTTTTGACATGATTTAAAATGATATTGACATGTTTTATGCATAATTGTTGTGTCTCTGCCACCACCAGCCAGTCGTCTAGATACCACAACACTCTGATTCCCTGTTTTAACAATGGCATCAGGGCTTGCCTGACTAATTTTGTGAATAATCGAGGTGCTAGGTTCAAACCGAACGGCATCCTTTGAAAAACAAAATTTTGGTGCCTGATCCTCAAGGCCAGAAACCTTTGAAATCTTTTGTTGACCGACACGTGCCAATAGGCGTCTGTCAGGTCTAGGGAACACATCCAGCCACCCGGCGGAAGTGTTAGCCTGATTTGATGAACTGTTAACATTCTGAAAGACTCGTTGTAAATGTGAAGATTCAGATACGACAGGTCTACGACCGGCCTCATCTGAACACTGTCCCGTTTGGGAACCAAAAACAGTTTTGACGTGAATACAGGGTAATCTGGGGGTACCGGGATGATGACATTCTTGGCAATCATCTCCTGGACCAGCAGCTCCACCTCTAATGAAACACAATTTGCCGTTGTCGGCTGACGTAAGCGAGGTCGCCGGAGCCACTGCCAAGTGATGCCTTTGCGTGCCACCATCCGTGCCCATGTTTTTAACGGCCATGCTTGGTGACACGTTCGGAACGACCCAGTTAGCAGACAAGGGTTCGCCGGCTGTACTTCCCTCGGTTCCTCCGGCTCTAAGGTAGGCACTGGGAGTGAGAAAGACTTTAGTTTTTTGATGGTGGTTTTGGTGGTGTTGGCCGCTTCGCCGGCTGGCTGGTGTGGGCCGAAGACTGGCCCTGACCCGGCTTATACTGGCCGCGTCCCCTCTGTCCTGAAAACCCTCTCTGTCTATGCCTGAACTGACCCAGGGGGGATTGGGAGGACTTAGGCGGAAGAAACGGCTTAGAACCCCCTGGCTGAGCTTTAGTAGGAGGCTTAGGTTTGGGGAAGTTAAATGCGGGTTTCTTAGCCTGTGCGGGACTGTGCTTCACGGCCTGTGCCATGTTAAACACTGTTCGCCATACATCAGGGGACATTAAAGAAGGTGTAAGTACTGGGGACATAACCACCTGGTTAGCAATGCGATCAGGCAGCTTGCGAACTAATGACATTCTAAGATCCTGTCGTGCTCGCACCGCCTCAAGTAAGGCTGTGCGTATGTCACCTAAGGATTGAATTGACGACTGAAGAATCAGACGCCGGGATAATTCAACTGATCTTCGAGCATCCGCGTCTGCGATTGCCTGAGTAGACCTGAGTAAAGACTTAGCCACCTGTTGAGAAACTATGTACTGTGAAAACAGGCGGAAAGCTTTTCCCCTAAGCCTAAATTCTCTGTCTAGGTGAGAAGGGGTAGGGGTAATGAATGGTTCCTTTAGTTCACAAAGATTAATCTTAGGGGCAGCTAAAAAGGAAAATAAAGCTGACGGAACTCCGCCGGCAGAACCTACCGGCATTGAGAACCATGAATGTGTATCCTGAGGGATCTGGTGGGAAGATTTAGAAGTGAAAGTGGTTGCAAAGTTCTGAGCCTCTACCTCCCAATCCACCCAAGGTCCTGGTCCTAACTGTCCCACCTTCAACACTGGATTAGCTGTCTCGTCTGTGACGGTCTGTAAATCTAGTTCAGGAGTAATAGCCAACAGAGCCTTAATATCATTAAACCCATCCAGCTTAGACCAGTCTGAAAAAAGTTTTGAAGCTGAGGCAGGGGGTAAAGCAGGCTTAGATGCATAAACAAAATAATCCTGATAATAATAACTAGGTATAGCCTTGATATTTACATCCAAAACATTACCCAAGGCATCCAATGCCCTTAATTTCTTAGACTTATTTCCCTGGATAAACCACTCACTTGGTACCGGGAGTTCCCCTGACAAGGTAGGCTGGGCAAGCTCTGGCTTAGAGGGGTTCAAAGGGACCCATGACTCGTCTGGCCCATAAAGCAGGGGCATAGCTACCTTTCTAAGAGGCGCTTTGTCTAGAGGGGGTGGATTAACATCCGTAATGACCCTGACATTTGACGTAGTGAATGCCGCCGTAGCTGGCTTAGAGCTCCCTGCCGGTGACAAAGTAGGAGGGTTAGGAATCTTAGATAAATCGATTGACGTTATCAGAGGCCGTACCGCAGAACCTGTCAAGGGAGCCCCCAAGTCCATTGTGGGGTTTTCTCGTTGTTGATTAAAGAATTTTGATAGAGCATGAGTAAGTAACCCATCAATTTCTTGTGCTGTAACAAACTGGTTAGGTGCAGAACTTTCAGGTGAATTAGTATTATCATGGGCGGCGTCCAGGCCTGAGCCTGACCCTTGTCCTTCCCTATCTGAAATTAATGACACTTCATCTTGTCCCTCCCGATCCTCCTGAGAAGACCCCGCCGAGGCAGGGGCACCTTGTTTCCAAGATAAATCAGGGATAGAGGATGGGGTCGCCGCGTCCCTGTGGACATCGGCTACTGTGTGACTCGTATGAGTCGGACGTGGATGGACAGACCCTGGCTGAGCAAAACGCCAAACACCGAGGCTCTGGCCTACGCTCTCTTGAGAGTCTGAAACATTCTCAATTATTGAATATCCTGAACTCTCCATTTCTAGGGTTAAAATATCAATAGGTAAATCTTGTTTAGGGACAGGCGCTTCACTATACTCTGAGGCTGTAACAGAAACATTGTCAGGTGTAGAGGTACGATGAGATGCACTAGACTTAGAAGAATGTCGAGAGGACTTCTTATGGGAATCCTTTTTGGAGGATTTATGGCTACGGTGTGACCGCGAACTGGACCTAGGTTTGGAAGGATCACCACCATGGTCCCTGGGGGAAGCTTCAGTCTTGCACTTCTTACTAGCCGGGGAAGAGGCCCGACTTGAAGACCGTTGTCTGAGGGGAGACCTTGACCTCGATCTCGCCTGCGACGAGGAGGTGGCTGCCGGGGGAGTAGGCTCTCTCGGGCGTTTAAACGTCTCCACAGACGATACAGAATCCTGGCTAGTCTCTGTCGGCTTAAAACCCCTTACTCTAGAGGTACGTTTAGGGGGAGGGTGCTCTGACAGCAACTTATCCCAAAGTGGGACGTTGTCACATTGAAGTGACTTATGTGCGACAATGGTAGTGTAGGCCGACATTTGTTGTCTGACCTCTCTCAACGCTACCGCCGCGGTCTTGTCATTGTCACACAGGACTTTATTGGTTAATTGGGAGCAAAAAGAACAATTACTTGTAACCCAGAGACCCCTTGAACGGTCTAGACATCTAACACACCTTATGCAAAGGGTATGTGCAAAAATTGGGATACCCGCGCAAGTAGGGGTAATGCACAGGGCAAAAACTGGGGTGACATTAGCCATGACAGAGACTGGTGAGAGGAACTACCGCCGGGTCTGTATTGGTCCGCCGGAGCTCAGCTCTGGAAAAATAAAGAAAATTTCCAGGAATTAATGCTCATAAGGTTAACCCAAGTGTTCGCATACAAGTGTTAATAACCCGCCGGGTAACGGGATGCAAAGACACAGCTAACACATCTCGCCACGCGGCTGGGTATAAAGAGGCTAAACAAGTCTTCTTAGCTAAGAACATGAAGAATACCCTCTGATATAATGGTCCAGTATGGCACTTATAGTCTGTAGGAGGTGGTGACTGTCTCAAGATTCAATTTTGTAACAAAGCCCCCCCTCATAAAGACGCCGGCCCTTGAAATATTTTAGTAGAATAGCCCAGGGCAGGAAAATACGAGATCTGATTTTTTAACGAATTGTCCCAAACGATCGTCGTAAAAATAGAAGGCGGCGATACTGAAAGTATCACCCAATTAAGGTTAATCGAAATTGAATTTGTTTATAAATTCCTTAGTTCCTATACTTAGGGACACCCGCCGGGTGTGGAAATCGATTTGGTTAAACCTCACTGATCCTTCAAATGCCGTAAGAGTAAAGGCGGCGATACACAGAGTATCACTCACATGGATTGGTTAACTATAAGAGACCTAAGTCGTTTTATCCCACCCTGCTAAGGTGCACCCGCCGGGTGAGAAGTCTAAAAGTTAACCCCACAAGTTCCTGACCCCACTACTTTGTAAAAGATCGCCGGGGAGGAACGCCTAAACAACAGCTAGGTTTTCCCCGTGGTTTGTCGTAAACCAGGTAGAAAAACCTATAAAAAACAAGTGTTCTCACGAACATCGTTTCTTTATATAATACTAAATATATATGTAAGGATGGGTACAGCCATCCCGCCGGGAAATAAAGGAGGCCTGAAACCAGGCACCCACAGATACGCAGTCCTGGAGAGCCACAGACACCTCCCCCGCCGGGGAACCAGCCAGTGTTAACAACCACGTGTGGCCTAACACTGCTCATCGGTCAGGTTTTTTCACGGTGAAACCGAGAAAAACCCGCCGGAAGGCAAACCCCACCCTGAACAGACACCATCTGAACAATACGACACGAGGAGAGACACGCACGACTAACCAAGGTCACAACATAATCCGTGGAATTAGCCAATACACAACTAAACCAGGAAACAAATATAGTCCGAGGAATTAGCCAATACACAACTAAAACCCGGATACACATGACACAGTAGGGCATATTTATAAAATAAATAATAACACTAGACATGTGGCAAAGCTACGAGCGGCTGGCTAGGCCTAGGTAGACGGCAAGAAATAGTTGAAATATAAACACACACTGGAATATCACAACAGGAACCACCGCCAACACACCACCGAAGCGATAACTTCCCAACCCCGGGAAGCCTGACACGGACCCAGAAAAAACTTCACTAAGTGAAGAAAAATACGCTGGGAACGTCAGCAAACATACAGCTTACCTCATCAGAAGGATAAAAGGCAGCAATAATTAACGCGTAATGAAAGCCGCCTGCATCACCAACTAAACCAAACTGTGAAAAGTTCACGTGTCCACAACAGGACCACGAGGGTACATCCGAAATAGATGCCCCATACATACGACCCAAAATACATTGCACTGCGGGCAACCAGCCCAGGACACTCCTGCTACGCCTATCCTAACCTTACTCGATACATCCCAGAGTAAACAAATGAGAAAAAACTCACTAGGGACGCCACGAATGCGGAATCAGCGGAGCCTGAAAGGAACGTCCGGGCAGGCTGAGCGCAGAGCAAAGAAGGAGGAATGACGCCTGGATCAGCGTCTGGTCAGAAATCCACACAAGTACATCCACGATATGATGGAAAGCTTATTGGATAGTTATTCTTATTTTCTTTTTGTTTTTATTTTTTACGAAGTTTTTTCGTAGTGAGAACCCAATTCATAATGACTGAAGCCATGAGTGAGGTCGCGTGCGCTCATGATGAAGGCTCCTCAGTTTTTAAATGCTCTGCGCGGTAGATTCAAACTACGGCGGATTAGTGTTTGAAGAGGATGCCTTATGTAATAGGCATGTTCGTCAATGATGGAGGGGCCACTAATAAATACAGTAATATATAAATAATTATATACAACTCATATACAGTAATATATATATAATTATATACAACTCATATACAGTAATATATAAATAATTATATACAACTCATATACAGTAATATATAAATAATTAGAAGAATTAATGTGTTGTGGAGAAATATCTGGAGAAGCAACAAAAGTTGTATGTTGCCTTTATGGACTTGGAGAAGGCCTATGACAGAGTGGATAGAGAAGGTATGTGAAAAGTATTGAGAATATACGGAGTAGATGGCAAGTTGCTGAAAGCAGTGAAGAGCATTTATGAGGGTGCAAAGACGTCAGTACGTGTGGAGAATGAGCAGAGCGAGTTCTTTGAGCTGAATGTTGGGTTGAAGCAAGGGTGTGTGATGTCCCCATGGTTATTCAATATATACTGTATATGGATGGAATCATGAAAGAAATACAAGGAAGAGAAGTGGATGTGGGTGTACCGCTGATAAGGGAGGGAAACGAGTGGAAGCTACCTGTACTGCTGTTTGCCGGTGATACAGTTTTGATGAACGATAGTGAATGGGAGTTGTCAGGGTCTGGTAAATATGTTTGGAACAGTGCATCTTTCCGGTCTCTCTCTCTTAAAAGTGTATTTTATTTGGTCTCTATATAATCTGTGAATCATTTCCGATATGATGGAATTAAAGATTTTTTTTTTTCCCACCAACTCCTAATCAGCAAAAATTACACAAATGTCAATTTAAAACATGTTATAATATTTCCCCATCATTTTGTGTAGACACTTTCAAGGCGAAAATATACCGTGGGAAAAAACAATAAATAAATAAAACGCAAATTTTTCGACGCTCGGTGGGACTCGTTAGCCTTGGTCGGCAACTCATCTAGGGGAGACAACCTTATACAAATCCGGGTGGATGGGGCTCGTCAGCCTTGGTTGGCAACCTGTCTAGGGGAGTAAACCTGATACAAATCCGTACTGCTTACCTAAGGGTAATGCAGGTTAGTGGATGGATTAGCCGAACACCACTGTAGAAAAATAGTGCTAACAAGATACACAGAGGGCCTCGGAGTCGGATGGATCCTAAATTGAGTGGTCAATCCTGTAAGTCCTTCAGTAAACTGGCTCGGGTTGTCCCTCTCACAGGGAATAGGTCCGCTTGGGGGCATTCTGTGTATGGCCACCCTTGTAAGGAGAGTAAGGCGTCCGGCAATAGATAGATAGATAGATCCGACGCTCGGAAGCTCGGCACCTGTATGGAGAAGACGGGGGGATTACTTTTGTTGACTTTCTTATTTATTTTTTATCTATGTGCTGGAAAGATTATAGGTTTGACTCCTGCAAGGAGATAAAGAAAACCTAATATTTAGTAGTGGCCCCGTAATCATTGACGATTATGCCTATTACATAAGGCACCCTTTTCAAACACTCATCCGCCGTAGTTTGAATCTACCGCGCAGAGCATAAAAAATTGAGGAGCCTTCATCATGAGCGCACGCAACCTCACTCATGGTTCAGTCATTATGAAATTGGGTTCTCACTACGAAAAAACTTCGTAAAAAATAAAAACAAAAACAAAATAAGAATAACTATTCAATAAGCTTTCCATAATATCGTGGATGTACTTGTGTGGATCTTTGACCAGACGCTGACTCAGGCGTCATTCTTCCTTCACTGACATATCAAGTAAACCAAAATCCTTAATACATCAACGAATGGGAAGGGGATGGTCGGGAGGGCCCCATTCGTCAATGATTACGGGGCCACTACTAAATATTAGGTTTTCTTTATCTCCTTGCAGGAGTCAAACCTATAATTTATTAGTGGCCCCTCCATCATTGACGATTATGCCTGATATCTAAGACTGGAGGAGGACATTCGTAATCATATCATAACTCTAGCAAAAGCAGATAATCAAACAACCACATAGTATTCTTACTTCGAAAAGATATATATTTTGGCGCAGCACATAAATTATATACAAAAAGGGGTACAAGCAGGAGTGTGCTTCAAAGAAGCCTGCTTGATAAAAAAGGGTTAACTCTGAGATTCTGAGAACAGATCCGCCAGTTAAAAAGGCACCCCACTTAAATTAAGTGGTGAAAAAATAAAAAGTTATAAGTTTACATGTGCACATATAAACCCCATAAACTAGTGGAGATATCTTGCAAAATATTCCCAATGCTTAAAATTAGATTGCTTCACAGCCCAAAACTACTTACAACAACACTGTTGTTTGTACTACAATTGTACTAGCATAATTTCCTGTAATGAATAGTACAGAGAAATTTTCATATCACAACACCCATAAAACAGTATCACAGCTCACATATTCCGGCGGGGTCTAGGGCGTCCTATGTTACACTGACTGCACCCCCCCCCCCCCTTTTTTTTCATGAAATTAAACAATAAGTGACCTAGGGGCCACCTAGACCCTCTGCCTTAACGCTATACATGGTAAGGAAGGTTTGTCTAGAGCAACTGAAAGGTATCGAGTCAAAAACGTATGATTAGAGGCCCACAACTGTGTGGACGTAATATCTTCAACAGAAAAATTCTTAAGGAAACGCAAAGATGCTGCCCACTTGCGTAAATCGTGGGCCCTACCCACAACGCCGGGATTACTCTCTTTAATGACCTCGACCAAGAGAGAAGCCAGTGTACGTTCCATCAAGCGTTTACCCGTACTTGCTACCCATAAAGCACCCTGGTGATTTAGAGGTGCCACTCTTAAATATTTGGTTAGAGCTTGCACTGGACATAAATTATGGTGGACCTTTCCCCTTTTCAACGCCGGCACCGTGAATTCTGAAAACACGTGTTCACTGTGCTCATTCTTGGCTATGAACCCTGGGGAAGGTGCAATCTGAACACATTCATTAAGCCTACCAAACCTGAGGCAATTAGGTGTGTTGCTCATCGCCGCCAGCTCAGATACTCTGTTCCCGGTAGCCAAAGCCATAAGGAATACTGCCTTTTTTAAGAGTAATGTAAAATCTGCAGTATGTTGGTACAGACGGGAATGAAGTAACGACAATGCTTTGTCCAGAGACCAGGTAGGCATGAGCTGACGGGGAGGTGGGCGGAGTTTAAAACATGCCCTCATAAAACCTGTTTCATCCGCGACTGGTATGGTGAGACCGGTAAGGTCCAAAAATGGCATCCTAATCGCTGTTAAGTGATATTTTAACGTTACTACAGATAAACGTTTCTGCTCGAACAGATAATTTAAATAATTAAAAACCAAAGCCACCGTTTGTTCTGTTCTAAGAATCCAAGAAGTAAAGGCTTGCCAATGCGATTGATACTGTCGCTTTGTAGACTGGGTATATTGATTCATGAATTTATTGGTCACGTCTCTACCATATGGTGCTAGCCACTTGGCCTCCTGGATGTCCATAATGCAAAAGTCAGCGAGGTCTCTAGGTTGCCAATTGTGTCTAAGTGGAAAAACCCGACCGGGAGTGACACCGGGTGCGGGCATCACGTTTTCAATTGCTGGTACCACAACTGCACCGGCCACAGGGGCGCGATTAGCGAGACTACGCCCCAATAATCCTGTAGTTTGTTTACTACGTGGCACATTAGAGACGCGTCTGGCGGCGGAAACAGATAAATGGAACTCCACCTGTTCCAGTCTGTCACCAGTGCGTCTGGCCCGCCCGCCGGCGTTATCGTCCGGCGGGTGAGGTACAGTGGGAGTTTGTGAGTCTCCTCTGACGCAAACAAATCCACTTGTGGATGGTAAGGCTCCGCAATCATTTGGTTGAAAATGGTTTGCTTGAGCGCCCATTCTACTGTTGTGCTCTGTCTCCGAGACAGAGGGTCTGCTCAGACGTTTGCTACGCCTGGGAGATAAGATGCGTGAAGATGAATGTCCAGCCTGTTGGCTAGAATAAAAATCTCTTCTGACACGTTTAGCAACTTCCGAGATCTCGTCGACCCCTGTTTCTGAATACAGTGAACCGCATTCAGATTGTCCATTCTGAAGGCCACCGACTTGCCCCGTAAAGTAGAGCCGTGAGCCTGAAGGAAATATAAGGGGACTAGTAATTATTTGACATTGATGTGGGAGGTTTCTAAATGGGACCAAAGCCCTTGACCCTGGTGTCCTTGGTTTGACTGAAAGCCCCAACCTATCGTTCCTGACGCATCCGTGTCTACCCATACTGTCGGCAGAGGAGAGGTCCATGACATGACTGAGTGTAACGTTTCCCTCTTCGCCCAGACCGCTAGCAAGTTGTGGATTAATTTTGGTATGGGCCATAATTTTTTCGCCGGCAATAGCGGAAAATATTTGTTGCCCTCCAATATTAAACGTTTGACTCTTAATCGGCCCAACCTTACAGTTAGTTGAATCCAGTTGAGAGAGCCGACCAGAGACTCCCAGATTCTCCGTGTCGTAGTCAGACTGTGAAGGAACAGAAACAATTTCCTGCGAAATCTGTTGCGATTGTCCACACTCTGACTCAGAGTGAGAGTAGCTGTGTCCCAGACCAGCCCTATCCACTGAACTACTCTTGAGGGAACAAGGTTTGACTTTACCAGGTTGACCTTGAACCCTAGAGTTTTGACATGTTTTAATGTTATGTTGACATGATTTATGCATACTTGTTCCGTCTCTGCCACCAGTAGCCAGTCGTCTAGATACCATAAAATCCTGATCCCTTGCTCTAACAAGGGCTTGCCGGACTAATTTTGTGAATAAGCGAGGTGCTAGGTTCAATCCAAACGGCATCCTCTGAAAGACATAAGTCTGATGCTTTATTCTTAAGGCCAGAAACCGTTGAAATCTTTTGTTTACCGAGACGTGCCAATACGCGTCTGTCAGGTCTAAAGAACACATCCATCCTCCCGGCGGAAGTATTAGCCTGATCTGGTTTACTGTTAGCATCCTGAATGACACGTTGTGAATATGGAGGTTCAGATAAGACAGGTCTACGACTGGTCTCATCTGAACACTGTCCCTTTTGGGCACTAGAAATAGTTTGGATGTAAAAACTGGGTAATTTTGAGGAACCGGAATGATGACATTCTTGGCGATAATTTCCTGGATCAGTGACTCCACCTCTAATGAAACTAAATTTGCCTTTGTCGGCTGACGTAAACGAGGTCGCCGGAGCCACTGCCAGGTGATGCCCTTGCGTGCCACCATCCTCGCCCAAGTATTTACTGGCCATGCGCGGTGACACGTCCGGAACGACCCAGTTAGCAGACAAGGGTTCGCCGGCTGTACTACCCTCTGATCCACCCGCCGTGAGATCGGCCCTGGGAGTGAGAGAGACTTTAGTTTTTTGATGGTGGTGGTGGTGGTGGTGGTGGTGGATGCTTAGCCGACTGGCCGGCGTTGGCAGAAGACGGGCCCTGGCCCGGTCTGTTATAGTTTCGTCCTTTATGACCTGCAAACTTACCTTGTTTATACCTGTACTGACCTTGGGGGGAAGCGGACTTAGGTATATGAAGGGGCTTTGACCCACCCGGCTGAGCTTTTGCGACTGGCTTGGGTTTGGGAAAGTTAAAAGCAGGTTTCTTAGAAGAGGTGGGACTGTGCTTAAAGGCCTGAGCCATGTTGAAAACAGTTCTCCACACATCAGGGGACATTAAAGAGGGAGTTAGCACTGGCGACATGACCACCTGGTTTGCAATTCTATCAGGAAGTTTCTTCACCAGGGACATCCTAAGATCCTGTCTCGCCCGCACCGCCTCGAGCAAGGCTGTGCGGATATCCCCCAACGACTGAATAGAAGTCTGAAGGAGTAACCGCCGAGATAGTTCAACCGATCTTCTGGCCTCCGCGTCCGCGATTGCCTGAGTAGATCATAGCATAGATTTTGCCACCTGGTGCATAACAATGTATTGGGAGAAAAGTCTATACGCCTTCCCCCGTAGCCTAAACTCCCGGTCTAGGTGAGCTGGGGAAGGTGTAGTGAAAGGATCTTTAAGTTCGCATAGATTGATTTTGGGGGCAGTTAAAAAAACAAACAAAACAGATGGAACTCCGCCGGCTGAAAAGACTGGCAGAGAGAACCAAGAATGGCTGTCCTGAGGAATCTGGTGCGAAGATTTTGAGGTGAAGGTGGTCGCAAAGTTCTGAGCCTCTACCTCCCATTCCACCCAAGGTCCTGGACCCAACTGCCCCACCTTCAACACTGGGTTAGCGGCTGTGTCTGTGACCGTTTGTAAATCTAATTCTGGAGTGAGAGCTGACAGTACTTTTATATCATTAAAACCGTCATGCTTGGTCCAGTCAGAAAACAGTTTTGAAGCTGATGCAGGGGGCAGTGCAGGTGTAGCTGTATACACAAAATAGTCATGGTGATAATAGTTCGGAATGGCCTTAATATTAACATCAAGTACATTACCTGCAATATCCAAAGCTCATAACTTTCTAGATTTATTTCCTTGGATTACCCACTCACGTGGCACTGGAAGTTCCCCTGACAAAGTGGGCTGCGCCGCCTCTGGCTTAGTTGGGATCATTTGAACCCATGAATCATCTGGACCGTATAACAGGGGCATAGATACCTTTCTTAACGGTGCTTTATCTAAAGGGGGAGGATTCACATCCGCTACCACCCTTACGCTAGAAGTAGTCAGTGCCGCCGAAGCAGGCCTAGTGACCATAGTAGGTGATATAGAGGGAGGGTGCGGAATCTTGGTCAAAGCAATAGAAGCGATCAGAGGCCGAACACTTGAACTTGTCATGGAAGCTCCCAGGTCCACTGTAGGAGTCTCCGGCTGTTGGCCAATTTTTTTTGTTAGAGCAGTAACTAATAACCCATCTATTTCCTCCACCGTGACAAATTTAGCAGATGAAGAACTCAGAGGTGAATCATTCCTATCTTGCGAGTCGTCTAGAACTGAACCCGACTCTTGCACTTCCATGTCAGAGATTATAGACACCTCATCCTTATCATCTGGCCCATCATGAGAGGATTCCGCCGAAGCCGGAACCCCGTCGTGGTGCCAAGTTAAGTCAGGAATGGATGATGGGATCACAGCGTCCCGGTGGACGTCTGTCCGTACCTGTGGCTCCTGAACCAGACGTGGGCCTTCGTGCCCTGGTTGGGAATACCACCATACACCCAGGCCTTGGCCCGAACTCCCTTGGGAGTCAGATACACCATCAACCACTGAGCCCCCACTAGACTCTTCTAAAGGGCGATCACTGCCCACAGAACTCTCTAACTCTAAGTGTATAATATCCATTGGTAACCTGTCTGCCTGTAACACCCCCACCACAGTCTCTGACTCCACTCCCACCCCATCAGATTGGACACTAGATAAGTCGGGAGTAGAGGCAGAAAGTGAGGCACGAGGCTCCGGCGAACGCCGGGAGGCCTTTCGTTCCTTAGAATCTTTCCTGGAAGATTTGTGGCTGCGGTGTGACTTAGATCTTTCACTGCTCTTAGACTTTTCCGATCTTTCACTAGAGCTGTCCTTGGACTTTTCCTCTTTTCTCTTCTTTCTTGCTGGTGAAGAAGAATGACTAGGCGGCTGTTGTCTGAGGGGCGACCTGGACCTGGACCGCGCCCGTGACGTGGAGGCTGTCACCGGGGGCGTGGGTTCACGAGGTCTCTTAGTGCTAGGGACCAGAGAAAGTGCTGTACCCTGCCCAGTCTCTGCCGACTTTCGTACAGTTACTCTAGAGGTACGTTTAATAGGGGGGTGCTCAATCAGTAATTTATCCCAAAGAATTACATTATCACATTGCAGCGCTTTATGAGCCACTGTGGTAGCATAACTTGACAACTGCTGCCTGACCTCCCTCAAAGCGACCGCCGCGGATCTATTATTGTCCCGCAATACTTTGACACTCAATTGAGTACAGAAGGTACAGTTCCCCGTTACCCACAAACCCCTTGAGCGATCTAAACATTTAACACATCTAATGCAAAGAGTGTGTGCAAAGATAGGGATACCTGAACAGGAGGGAGCAATACACAAGGCAAAAACAGGGTCTAGGGTAGCCATGACAGAGACGTGGAAAACGAACCCACCCCCGGTTTACTCCAGGTTCTCTATAGACCCGCCGGAACTCAGCCCTGGAAAAAAGAAAATGTCCAGGAATTAATGCTCATAAGGCTACACCAACATGTTCGAACACAAGTGTTAAATAACCCGCCGGGTAACGAGACGTAATACACAACTATCACGGCTCGCTACGCGGGAGGTTCATGTATAAAGATTTCAGAATATCTTAACCTGTCCAATAGATTTATGAATATCCTCTGACATGATATAAAGACCAGCATGGCTTTTTATAAATGACGCAGTCTTCCCAGTGGTGTTTGTTAAGTTTACTGGAAAACCCCTAAAAGACGCCGGCCACCGTATTATCTCGCAGATGAAAAACTGGGAAGCCTGTCTTAAATGCTAGATCTGGCTTCTCCCGAAGCGTTCTAGATCGCCGTATGTTGAATGGTGGCGATACTTATCGTATCCCTCAATTGTCTGGTTAACTACACTGAATTTTGCAAATCCGTTAATCCCACCCTCCCAAGGTGCAACCGCCGGGTGTGAATTTAAGTTTTAACGTTAACCCCAATTATTCCTATCCCCACTTCTTTGCAAAAGATCGCCGGGGAGGAAAGACCAATCAACAAACAGCCTAGTTTTACTGGCTTTGCAAAACCGGGAAAAACTCAACTCAACAAGTGTCCGTATGAACACTTAGTTAAATGGGTAAAGCCATCCCGCCGGGAAACACAGTAAGCCTGAACACAGGCACCACCACAGAGACGCAGTCCTGGAGAGCCTCAGGCCACCACTCGCCGGGGAAAACAAGCCTTTTTTAACCACGTGTGATTAAAACTCGGCAACCAGCCGGGTTTTCATGGTGTAACCGAGAAAACCCGCCGGAAAAGGCAACCCACCCCGTTCAGATTCAATCTGAACGCACCAAATAGACCGTGGAATTAGCCAAAGCACAACTAACCCAGGACACACAAATAGTCCGTGGAATTAGCCAATACACAACTAATCCAGGACACATATATAGTCCGTGGAATAGCCAATACACAACTAAACCTGGGCACACATGACACAGTAGTACATATTTATAACATAAATCAATAACACTTCTACATGTGGCAAAGCTACGAGAGGCTGGCTAGGCCTAGGCAGACGGAAATAAAAAGTAATCATGTCGTAATATAAACAAAAAGCACTTAATTATATCACAACAGGAACCACCGTCAACACACCACTGTAGCAAAAACTTCCCGGCAAAGGGAAGAACTGACTCGGGACCCAGAAAAAACTTCACTAAGTGAAGAAAAATACGCTGGGAACGTCAGAGAATAAAAAGCTACCTCATCAGAAAGATAAAAGGAAGCAATAATAACGCGTAATGAAAGCCGCCTACATCACAAAGCTAGCTAACCGCGAAAAAGTTCACATGTCCACAACGGGACCACGAGGGTACACCCGAAATAGATGCCCCAAACACACGACCCAAAATACACTGCACTGCGGGCAACCCGCCCAGGACACTCCTGCTACGCATATCCTAACCTTACTCGATACATCCCGGAGTAAATAAATGAGAAAAAACTCACTAGGGACGCAACAAATGCGGAACCAGCGGAGCGTGGGGAGGCACGTCCGGGGAGGTTGAGCGCAGAGCAGAGAAGGAAGAATAACGCCTGAGTCAACGTCTGGTCAAAGATCCACACAAGTACATCCACGATTATATAGAAAGCTTATTGAATAGTTATTCTTATTTTGTTTTTGTTTTTATTTTTTACAAAGTTTTTCGTAGTGAGAACCCAATTTCATAATGACTGAACCATGAGTGAGGTTGCGTGTGCTCATGATGAAGGCTCCTCAATTTTTTATGCTCTGCGCGGTAGATTCAAACTACGGCGGATGAGTGTTTGAAGAGGGTGCCTTATGTAATAGGCATAATCGTCAATGATGGAGGGGCCACTAATAAATATAATATTTTAGAATTCCATTGCATTAGAAATGATTCATAGATTACAAAAAGTCCAAATAAGACGTAGTTATTTCTTACAGTATTTCTTACAGTAGATCCTCTGGAAAAAGGCAAACTAGGCCTGTGTATCCAGCTCAGTGCCAGTACTTGCACTGCTGCGGTCGTTCACGGGGTTGGCGGCGGCGGCAGCAGCAGACACAACATTTTTACTATTCTGTATTTTTGTTTTATAATCAAACTTCAAATCTTGTCTTCCCCATGCTTTATCAAGATTACTTTCAAACTTCCTTATTGATTCGGAATCGACTACATACTGGGGCAGTGCGTTCCACTCATTTACCACTCTATCACAAAATTAGTTCTTTGCCTTTTCAAGCCTATTTCTTTCTTTGTAAATTTTCTTAGTGTCCTCTCGTTCTTGTTCCCTCCCGCATCAAGAAGATACCTTCACACACATCCTTATCATACTTTCCTGACACTACAGTCGACCCTCGCATGGGCGGACCCCAGTTGACCGGACTTCGGTTTGTGCGGACCCAACAGCCGATGCGGACAAGTCCCCAAAAGACCGGACAAATCGGGCAAAAGACCGTTAATTTAAAAGTTGTCCGGTATTTTAATAGTTCGTGTTTGTCTAACGCTCACTTCCCCCTCTGCAACTCTCTTTCTATCTATATATCTCTCTAATGCATCTACCTAACTCCCTTATACATTAACATAACTACAGTATGTCTTATTTGGTCTTTTTTTAATCTATGAATAATTTCTAATACGATGGAATTGAAAACAATATTACCCTTCTAACATACAAATAATAAAATGAAAACGAGAGTAAATAAAAATGTCTCCTTTGTCTTTCAGAAACATAAGTCCGTCTCATATATGTTAGTATTTTATCGCTCGCTCGCCCCTAGCCACTCTCTCTCTATCTATTTATCTCTCTAATGCATCTACGTAACTCCCTTATACATTAACATAACTATGTCTTATTTGGACTTTTTGTAATCTATAAATCATTTCTAATGCGATGGAATTGAAAACAATATTATCCTTCTAGCACACGAATAATAACATGAAAAAGAGTCAATAAAAAAATCTCCTTTGTCTTTTCAGAACCAATTAAGTCCGTCTCATAATACCTGTTGTTGTTGTTGTTCCCCAAGCTGCCTGGCCGAACAGCCCCAAGGCCCCGAGCAAGACCAAGGCCATAACCGAGCGCCCCCACAGAACCCTCCCAGCCGACCACAATAAAGCATGGGTGACCGAAGCCACTCCATGGCGGGGAGCTGAGGAGGGCGACAGAAACGCCCGGGAAACCAAAGTCCCACCCAGGGCCCTGTGCCCCTCAGCAATTATGAAGAGAAAGCTGAGGGGCAAAGGAAAAAATGTGACGCTTTGGCTTCCAATCTTGGTAGATTGGGAGGTCAATCCACGGAAGAGACGCCGTCACTTGAGATCTAGAAAATATATAAGTAAAAGGAACAGTCCGAGTAAGCTATGGGTATGGCAGAGATCGCTCAGTTCTCACTGATAGACCAGCCCATCACCACATGACTAGAACGCAATCCTCTCAGCATCAGCTAGGAAAGGCCCTAGAAAGCCGCCTTTGGCGGGGGGATAGCTCCCCTATTTCAACCCCTTTCGGGGTTGGGCACCCGCCCTCATAATACCTGTAGTTCGTGTTTATTGCTCACTCCCCCTTTGCAACTCTCTCTTTCTATCTATCTGTCTCTCTAATGCATCTACCTTACTCCCTTATACATTAACATAACTATGTCTTATTTGGACTTTTTGTAATCTTTGAATCATTTCTAATGCAATGGAATTGAAAATATAATATCCTTCCAGCACATAGATAAACAATACATAAGATAGTCAAAATATTTCAACCCCTCTTGCTGTGCGAGGCGCCGAGGTTCAGGGACCGAAGATTTACGTTTGATAGATTTTTTATTTTATTTTTTTTCCCACGGTATACACAAAATGGTGGGGAAATATTGTACCATGTTTTTAATTGACATTGGTGTCGTTTTTGCTGATTATGAGTTGGTGGGAAAAACAAATCTTTAATTCCATCATATCGGAAATGATTCACAGATTATATAGAGACCAAATAACACACTTTTAAGTGTGTTCAATAGTTTTGCATTATCAATAGGGTGTAGCACAAGGCTTATCAACATCATCACAGTAACGGGGTCGGGGTTGAGGCCGGGATGGGGAGGGGAGGGAGTAGGCCTACAGCGGCGGGGATATCCTTCCTTTTTTTTGTTTTGTGGGTTTTTTTTTCCAATGTCCGGACTTTTTCAATGTGCGGACAAGGGTCCCCCCCTATTAGTCCGCACATTCGAGGGTTGACTGTATTTTAAAAGTCTCTATCATATCCCCTCTCTTTCTCCTATATGCCAGTGTCGGAAGTCCCAGTGTCCTCAACCTCTGCTCATAGCCCGCGTTCTTCAACGTTGGTACTAGCTTGCTTGCTCTCCTCTGCACTTTCTCCACTGCTTCTATATCCTTTACCATATATGGAGCCCACACCTGGTTCGCTTATTCCAGGTGCGGCCTAACCAGCGCTGTATAGAGATTCCTGAATATTTCTTCGTCAAGTGACACAAATGTCCTCCTTATCAGCCCTACAATTCTATTGGCTTTGTTTATCTTTTCCGCTAAATGTTCTGAGAAATTTAACTTATTGTCTATCACTACTCCTATATCCTTTTCTGCATTCACTTTCTCCATCGCTTCATACATGCTGTATCCTACCTTGTCTATCTTGCTAGTCCCAATCCGCATGTACTTGTATTTTTTTGGATGAAAAGGCATTAACCAATGTTCAGACCATCCCTTCATGCCCTCCACATCTCCTTGAAGCAAACCTATATCTTCCTTACTCCTCACTCTTCTATACAGCTTAGTGTCATCTGCATACAGGTATATCTCACTTCCATTAGTTATAACTTCAGGTAAGTCGTTGATAAATATAACGAACAGTAGTGGTCCCAACACAGATCCCTGAGGTAGACCACTTGTAATTTCCCTCCACCCCGAGCCTATTCCATTCACCAGTACCCTCTGTCTCCGATCTTTCAGGAAGGCTTCTATCCATTTCACACATTTCTCCCCTATATTATAGCTTTTAACTTTCTCTATTAACCTTTTATGTGGGACCTTGAATGGTAATGTATAAGGGAGATAGATAGAGAGTTGCTAGGTCCAAGCGATCGATAAAATACGAACATACAGTCATAGACTACAGTAGATCTGGACTGGACATGAAAATGGAACTTAGCAGTAAGGGACCCAAAATCGGAGAACAAACCCCCTAAGTTTGAACCTCGAAACCGCGAAAATATCATATTTTCGCGGTTTCGAGGTTCGAACTTGGGGGTTCGTTCTCCGATTTTGGGTCCCTTGCTACAAAGTTCCAATTTTGTGTCCAGTCAGGATCTACTGTAGTCTATGATACAGTATATGAGACAGACTTAAGTTTCTGAAAAAAAGAAAGGAGTAATTTTTATTCACCTACCTATGTTCACCTATGTGGAGTTCGCCACTCTTGCTAGTGGCACCGAAGAGCGCACCGCCCTTCGTTGTTGTTTAAGAATTGGTGCAGCAGACTATTCGAAGAGGTGGAGCGCACCCTTGTGAAGATGGGCTCGTCTGTCACTTTTTGTAGTTCGACATCGAGAGCTCTCTTGAAGCTGTCTAACGAGACACCTCTCATGTCTCTCACTCGCCGCGGGAGTTTATTGAAGAGACTTGCTCCTCTATATGATAACCAGCCCTCTCGCAGAGAGCCCATAGCCCCCGATTTATCATCTTGGGGATCTTGCATTCCCAGCCTCTCCTATCATTGAATTTCATTGCTATTGGGGTATGTAGATTTGGTACAAAACCCTCTGCGATTTTCCACGTATATATTATTAAGTATCGTTCCCTTCTACGTTCCAACGAATATAGTTTGAGTGATTTTAAGCGATCCCAATAGTGTAACTGTTTTACTGAATTTATATGTGAGGTGAAGTTCCTTTGTACACTTTCTAAGTCATTAATTTCACCTAATTTGTATGGGGATGTTAATACGTTACAGTATTCTAGCCGCGGTAGCACCAGGGATTTGAAGAGTGTTATCATAGGCAATTCATTTTATTATGTGTGTGTTGGAAGGATAATATTTTTTTCAATTTCATCGTACAGTATTAGAAATGATTCATAGATTAAAAAAAGACCAAATAAGACATAGTTATATTTATGTATAAGGTAGATAGATAGACAGACAGACATTTGATGCATAAATAAAATTCTTCTATCTATCTATCTATTGCCTGACGCCGTGATCCCCGAAGGGGTGGCCACGAACGAACCGCCCCCATGCACCTCTGTCCCCAGTCAGTCGATGCCCCTCCCCCCAACCAGCACCACCTTCGTTCATGTACTTCCTCACTCCATCCTTCCACCTCATATTCGGTCTACCTCTCCCCCTCTGTCCCTCCACCTCGCTCTCATACACCCTCTTAGTCATTCTCTCGCTTTCCATACGTTCCATATGGCCGAACCATCTCAAGTTGTTCCTTTTCACACTTTCCAGCACATCTACCTCCACACCACACCTCCTTCTTACTTCCTCATTAGTCTGTCTATCCCTCCATGTAACTCCGCACGCACTCCTTAAGTAATTCATTTCCACTGCTCTCACTCTTGGTCTGAGTCTCTCAACCAACGTCCATGCTTCGCTTCCGTAAGTCAGTGTCGGGATTACCACACTGTCATGCAAGGACTTCTTCACTTCCATACTGACCACCCTATTTCTTGTTACTGCTTTTAGCGTTCCTACAACCCTCTTCCCCTGTTGTACCCTCTCCCGCACCTCTTCATCCATAGTCCCATCTTTACTCAACACACTGCCCAGATACTTAAAAGAGTTGACGATCTCCATAGCCTGACCGTTCAGCTTCACCTCACACTCTGTGACTTCACCCCTTTCGAAGACCATAACCTTGCTCTTCCCCGTATTTACCTTCAAATTCCGTTTTTCGCACACTGTTCCAAACTCATTTACCAGACCCTGCAACTCCCATTCATTATCACTCATCAGAACTGTATCATCCGCAAACACCCTAAAATTCTTAATAATTTATATATATCTAGGCTTGGGCCGCCACCCGTGTATGATCCCGACTTTTCCGTGTTGTGGCCGACTTTGGAACTTTTGGGTTTACCGTGTCCAAACGAATCCGTTCCCTTATCAGCGGTACACCAACATCCACTGCTCTTCCTTTTATGTAAACTGAGTCAAATCATGTGAAGGAAGAGAGGTGAGTTTTAAGTCAGGTGGTGACACTTTCGATCAGGTAACGCCAAGTTTTCTTTTACAGTATTTTTATTTTACTGTACCGTAAACCCTCTCTACGTCGGACTAATTGGGGGATGTCCACTTCCGAAATGTCCAATTTTCCAAGATATCCGAACTCCGACTTGTGTCCGATCTGAAAGAGGAAAAATCTGACCTCACAAGCAGATGTCCGAGTCAACTATGAAAATGGAGACTACGGAAAAATTACGACCTCAAGGGTGGGAAGTCCGCGTCAACATAGAAAACAGAGACTACCCTATTCGTACGCTAGATTCCCGGTTTTGACGGACATTTACCCTTAGTTTCCGTCGTCCGACACTGTTCGATACTTTCGAACAAATCTCGAGAAAATAAGAGATATCAGATGACGGAATTCAATGGTTATGGTGGACATTTGCCCTTAGTTTTCCGAAAACTGAGAGCGTCGTCCGACACTGGTAGAGACTGTCGGAAAAATCTCAGAAAAGTCCTGCAAATTGGAAGACTTGTCCAACAGGCTGTTGCCAATCTGGCAAGTACGTGTTTCCGACCTTAACCCCTACAACACGGAAGGGCTCTTGAACGCCCATAAAAAAGCATAAAACAGGTACCCGGAAGGGCTCTTGAACACCCAGTGGTTGAAAGCCTGTGAGCTTCGTGTGCGAGGCGTCGGTCCGACGCATGTAAACAACAGCCGGCTGGACCGACGCCCCGCATCTCCGGCCACAAGAAGGAGAGCGTCGCTTGTTCGTGTGTGCCTGTATGTTGTTGTTAAGTATCGAAAAGTAGTGTAAAGTGGCTGTTTTGGCCATAAAGTTATCTCCAATGAAATCATCATCAAAACTCAACCAGTTGACTTAGAGAGCTCTACTTAACGCCATTCTACAGGTAAATAACACAGCTACGCTTGGGGATGCGCGGGAATGCGGGAAGCAGTCAGATTAACAAATATACGGTAGCCTAGCCTAGACGTTTTTCGGCCAAAACACCCGGGTTTCAGGGAATATTTATGTAATGCGTAGCCGGGGCTGGAGGGTTAAGAGGTCCGACGTAGAGAGGGTTTATTGTATTTACCTCCAGATAATTTTATGCAAATTTGGAAGGACCTGTCAGAGTTATTTCTTACAGTTTCTTACAGTAGATCCTCTGGAAAAAGGCAAACTATGCCTGTGTATCCAGCTCATTACCAGTACTTGCACTGCTGCGGTCGTTCACGGTGTTGGTGGCGGCGGTAGCAGAAGCAACATTTTTACTATTCTGTATTTTTGTTTTATAATCAAACTTCAAATCTTGTCTTCCCCATGCTTTATCAAGATTACTTTCAAACTCCCTTATTGATTCGGAATCGACTACATACTGGGGCAGTGCGTTCCACTCATTTACCACTCTATCACAAAATGAGTTCTTCGCCTTCTCAAGCCTATTTCTTTCTTTGTAAATTTTCTTAGAGTGTCCTCTCGTTCTTGTTCCCTCCCGCATCAAGAAGATACCTTCACACACACATCCTCATCGTACTTTCCTGACACTATCTTAAAAGTCTCTATCATATCCCCTCTCTTTCTCCTATATGCCAGTGTCGGAAGTCCCAGTGTCCTCAACCTCTGCTCATAGCCCGCGTTCTTCAACGTTGGTACCAGCTTGCTAGCTCTTCTCTGCACTTTCTCCACTGCTTCTATATCCTTTACCATATATGGAGCCCACACCTGGTTTGCATATTCCAGGTGTGGCCTAACCAGCGCTGTATATAGATTCCTGAAGATTTCTTCGTCAAGTGACACAAATGTCCTCCTTATCAGCCCTACAATTCTATTGGCTTTGTTTATCTTTTCCGCTAAATGTTCTGAGAAATTTAACTTATTATCTATCACTACTCCTATATCCTTTTCTGCACTCACTTCCTCCATCGCTTCATACATACTGTATCCTACCTTGTCTATCTTGCTGGTCCCAATCCGCATGTACTTGCATTTTTTTGGATGAAAAGGCATTAACCAATGCTCAGACCATCCCTTCATGCCCTCCACATCTCCTTGAAGCAAACCCATATCTTCCTTACTCCTCACTCTTCTATACAGTTTAGTGTCATCCGCATACAGGTATACCTCACTTCCATTAATTATAACTTCAGGCAAGTCGTTGATAAATATAACGAACAGTAGTGGTCCCAACACAGATCCCTGAGGTCATTGAGATTGTTTTTTTTAGGATTATGTCCTAAGCTGAGTTAGATTATCTTACAGTATTACTACCAAAGTAAAAACATATTTGTCAGGCTGAAGTGGTTAATGCAGTGTTGACCTGAGTGTTCTTTACGTCTATCAACTAACAATCTCTAAACTATTAATGCAGAACCTAGATTATTTTACTCCGGTTAGGAAGGGTATTTTTTAATCAAAGGGTTGAAAAGCTTTAGTTGCAATATTAAAACAGAGAGGGATAATAGAAGCAATAGAAAAATATACATGTATGATAGAGCAGATTATGAGCTGCTGAGACGGTGTTTGGACATTGACTGGGGGGAATACTTGAACGGTGAAGACGCTGAAGGAATGTGGAGGAAAATTAGAGTTAAACTGGAGAATGCTGTATCCAAAAGTGTACCAGTAAGGGAATATAAGGATAAAACAAAATTGAGGAAAAGAACGAACCCAGAATTGCCAATGAAAAGAAATTTGGACATTGATTAGAAGAAAGAAACGATTGTGGGAAGGACTAAAATTGTTAAAAAAGAACAGGGGGTCTAGTATAGAGGCTAATGAAGTGGATCTGGAACGCAGACAAATAAACAATAAAATAAGGTGGGAGACAAGGACCCCCTCCTTGTCTCCCACAGGAGAGGGAGAGAGAGATTGCTAGAAATGTGAAGGATAATCCAAAAATATTCTGGAAGTACATTCAGGAAAAGTTAACAAGAAGAGTAGGGATCCCAGAGCTGGTAGGGGGGTTGGATGATGGGAGTAGAGCGGAGACTGATAAGGAGAAAGCAGAGGTGCTGGGGAAATGCTTTGGGGGGGGGTACTAACAGTGGAGTCGGATGATGCAGTGCCTACTATTCCCATCAAACAGGCACCGGCACTAGAACTAATAGAGTTTTCCCATGCTAGAATAAGAAGGGCTATAGAAAAAATGAACAGAAGTAAGTCCCCGGGACCGGATGGGATACACCCAAGAATCATAAAGGAAGGAGATGAGATGTTAGTAGAGCCATTGAAAATGTTATTTGAGGTATCGTTTAATACAGGACAAATCCCGATGGACTGGAGAGAGGCGAACATAACAGCTATATTTAAGAAGGGAAAGAGAAATGACCCAGGAAATTATAGACCAGTCAGTTTGACAAGTGTTGTGTGTAAACTAATGGAAACGGTAATTAGAGAAGGAATAATGGAGCATATGAAGTCAAACTAACTTTTCAGTGGGAGACAGTTCGGATTCTTGCCAGGGAGGTCGACGGTACTACAGCTAATTAAGGTGGTAGATGATTGGATGCAAATTCTAGAAGATGGTGATGTAATAGACGTGGTATATTGCGATTTTATGAAGGCCTTCGATAAGGTCCCACATAAAAGGTTAATAGAGAAAGTTAGAAGCTATAATATAGGGGAGAAATGTGTGAAATGGATAGAAGCCTTCCTGAAAGATCAGAGACAGAGGGTACTGGTGAATGGAATAGGCTCGGGGTGGAGGGAAATTACAAGTGGGGTACCTCAGGGATCTGTGTTGGGACCACTGCTGTTCGTTATATTTATCAACGACTTACCTGAAGTTATAACTAATGGAAGTGAGGTATACCTGTATGCGGATGACACTAAGCTGTATAGAAGAGTGAGGAGTAAGGAAGATGTGGGTTTGCTTCAAGGAGATGTGGAGGGCATGAAGGGATGGTCTGAGCATTGGTTAATGCCTTTTCATCCAAAAAAATGCAAGTACATGTGGATTGGGACAAGCAAGGTAGGATACAGTATGTATGAAGCGATGGAGGAAGTGATTGCAGAAAAGGATATAGGAGTAGTGATAGACAATAAGTTAAATTTCTCAGAACATTTAGCGGAAAAGATAAACAAAGCCAATAGAATTGTAGGGCTGATAAGGAGGACATTTGTGTCACTTGACGAAGAAATCTTCAGGAATCTCTATACAGCGCTGGTTAGGCCGCACCTGGAAATGCGAACCAGGTGTGGGCTCCATATATGGTAAAGGATATAGAAGCAGTGGAGAAAGTGCAGAGGAGAGCTAGCAAGCTGGTACCAACGTTGAAGAACGCGGGCTATGAGCAGAGGTTGAGGACACTGGGGCTTCCGACACTGGCATATAGGAGAAAGAGAGGGGATATGATAGAGACTTTTAAGATAGTGTCAGGAAAGTACGATGAGGATGTGTGTGAAGGTATCTTCTTGATGCGGGAGGGAACAAGAACGAGAGGACACTCTAAGAAAATTTACAAAGAAAGAAATAGGCTTGAGAAGGCAAAGAACTAATTTTGTGATAGTGGTAAATGAGTGGAACGCACTGCCCCAGTATTTAGTCGATTCCGAATCAATAAGGGAGTTTGAAAGTAATCTTGATAAAGCATGGGGAAGACAAGATTTGAAGTTTGATTATAAAACAAAAATACAGAATAGTAAATATGTTGCGTCTGCTACCGCCGCCGCCAACACCGTGAATGACCGCAGCAGTGCAAGTACTGGTACTGAGCTGGATACACAGGCCTAGTGTGCCTTTTTCCAGAGGATCTTCTGTAAGAAACTAAGAAAAGAATCTCAATTAACCCTTTCTAAGTTTTAGCAAATTGTTTGCAGGTACTGTACTTAGATTAAAAGCTACTTTTGTATGATCTGTTTGAAAAGGTTAATGGTGTTTCCTCCCCAGGATGAGCACACCAGTGAGAAGACACAGCTGGAGGAGAAGATAGCACAGTTGGAACATGAACTAGAAGAAACCACCACCAACGGGATGGAGATGCACAAAATGCTGTCTGAAATGTTGTCCTCTCAGAAAGATACTACTACATTCCAGGTATGCCACTCTTTGCTACAGTGTGTACAGGTACAGTATCTGTGAGTGAGTGAGTGAGTGAGTGAGTGAGTGAGTGAGTGAGTGAGTGAGTGAGAGTGAGAGAGAGAGAGAGAGAGTGTGTGTGTGTGTGTATTTACCTAATTGTATTTACCTAATTGTAGTTTACAGGAGTTGAGCTAAGCTCGTGTTGTCCCGTCTCTCAGTCTACTTTTTATCCAATTTTTTCTTGAAAATATGGATGTTCCTTGCCCCTACCACCTCCTCCTCCAGCCCATTCCATTTGTCAATACATCTATAGGGGAAGCTAAACTTCCTGATATCGTTCTTGCAGGTAGGTCTTTTTACTTTGTAGCTGTGGCCTCTAGTTATTCCTGTATCCATAATTAATATATCCTCCCTATCCAGCCTCTGTGTGTGTGTGTGTGTGTGTGTGTGTGTGTGCCTGTGAGGGAGATTGTGTCTGTGTGTGAGTGTATGGGATGGAGAAGATTATAGGTTTGACTCCTACAAGGAGATAAAGAAAACCTAATATTTAGTAGTGGCCCCGTAATCATTGACGAACATGCCTATTACATAAGGCACCCTCTTCAAACACTCATCCGCCGTAGTTTGAATCTACCGCGCAGAGCATAACAAATTTGAGGAGCCTTCATCATGAGCGCACGCGACCTCACTCATGGCTTCAGTCATTATGAATTGGGTTCTCACTACGAAAAAACTTCGTAAAAAATAAAAACAAAAAGAAAATAAGAATAACTATTCAATAAGCTTTCCATCATATCGTGGATGTACTTGTGTGGATCTTTGAACAGACGCTAATTCAGGCGTCATTCTTCCTTCACTGACATATCAAGTAAACCAAAATCCTCAATACATCAACGAATGGGAAGGGGATGGTCGGGAGGGCCCCAGTCGTCAATGATTACGGGGCCACTACTAAATATTAGGTTTTCTTTATCTCCTTGCAGGAGTCAAACCTATAATTTATTAGTGGCCCCTCCATCATTGACGAACATGCCTGATATCTAAGACTGGAGGGGGACATTCGTAATCATATCATAACTCTAGTAAAAGCAGATAATCAAACAACCACATAGTATTCTTACTTTGTAAAAAAGATATATTTGGGTGCATAAACTTTATACAGCCTAAATCTTCAAAAAGGGGTACAAGCAGGAGCGTGCTTCAAAGAAGCCTGCTTGAAAAAAGGGTTAACTCTGAGACTCTGTACACAGATCTGCTAGTTAAGAAGGCACCCCACTTAAAGTAAGTGGTGAAAACTAAAAACTTATAAGTTTACATGTGCACATATAAACCCCATTAACTAGTGGATATATTCCTAAAAATATACCCAAACATAAATTAATTCTTGTACTTTCGTAGAAGTACTGAACTCGTGTACTTATGCAGAAGTAATTACGGTAAGATCCTATGTAGCGGTAGTCACCGTATTTTGTTTGCCCATTAACTAAGGATCCTTATTTATATCCTCATATCTCTTAGTTATTTTCTTCACTTACCTCAACAATACTAAACCCCGATAGCTGGGGAGGGTATGAAATATATCAGGGAAAGAGAGGGGTTGAAACACGGAGATAAACTAGAATATAGCCATCTTGATTAACCAAGCCAAGACGTTGTGTATCCTTGCTTGTGATTGGTTGTTGATTATCGTGACGTCATCAGCCAAGGCGGGCCTCAGCGATGACGTCATTCCAGCCCTCGGCCAACATGTCGTCATTACACCCGCTTATTTTTACACCCGCTTAATCTTACACCCGGTTAATTTAACATCAGCGGTGTATATGTTTCACACAACGTGTATTATAATGTCATTTGTGCACTGTGTAATTTGCGTTTTGATATTCAAACCGTTTCTATTTATCAATACTAATTAGTATCCCCCACCCCCGTATTTGCCTCGTGAACGGTAAGGTTAATTTGCGAGAGCGGTATCGTCCCAAGATGAAGTGATATATTGGTAATTATAGGGAATAGGCTCGCACCCTTATTTGTTATGTTTTTTCCTCCAGATTTTGAGAAATTAGTGTAGGCCCTATTCATGGTCTTAGTTATAATGCCAATGTTGGATACACGATGGGTTGAGGGGGGGCTTTGCCCCTCCCTCACCCCCCCCCATGAATTATTGAAATCGTCATCTATGTTGCCAGCAGGGGGTAAATATTGATTACACTGCATAAAGAAGGCGTTTGTAAACTGTGACTGTCCGAAAGAGCTCTGAGATTTATTAGAATGGGCGTTTTTTCGGTCAATATTAAGGAGACGGACCACAGCTATTTTCAATGATTGTATTTTTGTAGATTTGTTATTTATATGATTTATTAGGTTTCTATAGGCCTATTACAATTTGTTCATGCAAATTAAGGAACATATCCAGGAACCTGGCCAACTTTTATTTCGCGAGTTTTTTTGGGGGGTTTTAGCTAGTTTTCATCATTATACAGGGGTTGTCATTAATTAGAATCTCCGGAAAAAAAGTTGTCCCCATTATCCAACAATCTTAAGATACGGCCCCCGATAGTGGGGATGGCTATGAAGTACAGGGAAATTGAGGGGTAAAAGACGAAAATAAGGGTTAATATTAGCGTAACCTAACAACCTTACCTAACCTAACCTAGTATATTAGGTGGGGGCTGCCGCCCCCACACCCCCGCTGGTTTGGTATTTACCCTAATTCATAAAAGATTGACGGTCGGCCAAAGAGTTAATTATAAGAGTGAGAGAACTCTATTTCTTATTCCTAATCTGCCAACCTCTGCGTCATTTGAGTCTGAAGGGGTTAAGTGGGCTAAGAGTTAATCAACATGGCTAAATTGCAGATAATGTTTCAACATCATGGTAATTGTTTAGTGTATGGCCTCCTCCTAAAGACCCCCGCTCTGCCTGCTTCGTTGGTTTCACTTTTGAACACGTGCGGGGGCTGACGGAGGCGGCAGGAGGGGAGTGCATGCCCGCATGCCCACCCTTCCTGCCGCCCCCAACTAATTGTAGTGGGCCCTATCATTTCTCATCCTTTCTGTTTTCCGTTTTTCCCTTCTTCCCGCTGCCCCCTCCTTTGGGAGCACCGTGACTGTCATGAGGTAAACGACCGTACTCACTCTTTGGTTTCGTTGGAGGGTGTTGTGGGTCGGCAATCCCTACACCCGTCGAACTGTGGTACCCGACGTGTTCGAGCGAGGGGAAACTTTTATGCCAAACCCTAACCCTTGTGCTGGGTCGGCGATCGACGGATCGACGGCCCTTAAGGTGCATTAGTCGGGGTGTATATCTGCAAGACTTCCTAGGGCGGTCGTCCCGTCCTCTAATTGTGGCTCCATGGTGGGTTTGGAATCTGACTCAGATGAATTTCGAAATATTCGTCCTATGGAATCTAAAATTGCCCCCTCTGACGCCGACCCCTGCGAGAAATTGGACTGCCTCAAGGACCCTTCCCCTGCTGCCAACAGTGCCGGAGTTCCCCACTCAGGCATGGCACCCACAGACCTTGGCAAACCTCCTAAGGATACTGTGACGAATTCTCCATCGTCGGGTAGTGAGATCCATCAGGTGTTCTCCCCGGCATCAATTCCTATGCACAGTACTGCCTCTGTGATCAATAATAGTGATGACAACCCCACAGTCTCGACTTTAACTTCTAAATTACCAGATTATGATTCTAGCCTTAGCCTACCTCTTCATTCCGTTGACAACCTTACTGAAGAACCTCGCATGCCCTCAGCTGACACCCCTACGGATGCTTCTTGCATCCCTGACCCGTCTGTGACTCCATCTGTTACCATCTTCCCTCCGGATGCAGGATCTCCTACCTCAATTAAACCTGCTTCTGTACCTCCACGATCTCAACGGGCCGTTAATGTAGGTACAGGAAAAGACCTTGTCGGTATTTCCTCTGCCATTCACACGCTTCAACCGTTCGTACCTTCGCTTAACCGACAAAGGCGTAAACGTAACACGTATACCCCTGCTTCGAAGGACACTTATAACGCTATGTTCAGTCCCCCTGATTGGTCACGGTTTTTCACGGTCTCTGGTGAACCTATGGATGATTTCAGTCTCTACGATACTCTCGCACAAGATATTGGTGACTTCACCATGCATGCTGTTGGATCGGCCAAGCGCATGATTGAGGTGAAAACACAGGAGCAATCAGAAGCCTTACAAGCCTACCTCGCCACCCCCAACGACAGATACACAGGTAAACCAGATGAATACCTGAATCAGTGTACTGGCACGGTTGTGCTCCCTTCCGACTTCGAATTTGCAGATCAGAGCTTTACAGACTCAACCAATCGTATCTTAAAATTATTGCAAAGAACTGACCCCACTGTTGTTAAAGTTGACACTTATACTGCTCCTCAGCGTGGAAATCGGCCCCCACTACGCATTGTCAAAATCTATTTTAAGCGCCATGACCTTCCTATGCATGTCCGTCTTGCAGGTCGCCAACTGCAGGTACGAAGGTATGTTAACAAGCCAAGACAATGCACAAATTGCTGGAAGCTTGGGCATTCAACCCCACGGTGTCGGGCTCTCAATGCTCGTTGCTTAAATTGTGGCTCAGAACAACATGCTCTCAACAATTGTCAAGTCAGCGCGCCCCGTTGTGCAAATTGTGACTGGTCCCACAAAGCCAATGACAGAACATGCCCGCACTTTGCGTTTCATCGTGACGTATTACATTTACAGGCCACGAAAGGACTCCCCTTCCGGTCTGCTGCAGCACAATTAAGGCAGGAAGGTAAATCTCCTCCATATCGACGGTTTGAATCAACTACACCCGCTGACTCCTCTGACCACCAGCGTCCAGAGCAGCCTCCGGCACCACCTATTATCCCACAACATTACCCCACCAATGATACCTTCCGTTTAGTTCACCTTAACTCCCCGGACCTATCCACCTCTAACAGGTTCGAGGGATTTACTAACTTGACCGATGATACTGAGTTTTGGAACATGACTGCCGAAGAGAACCTCATGGAATGTAACACAGTACCTGATATAGAGACTTCTCCCCAATCTCGCTCCACCCAGTCGCAGCCTCGGAAAAAGCGTAAGGTTGCAAGTCCTATCCGGTCATTATCCCGGACCTCGAAACTCGGTTCCACCACACAGAAGTGGGTTATGCCTACCCACGCTCCGGACTGTGGCTGCCATAACTGCGGCCGATTCTTTCTACTTCAGCACAAGACTTCTACCCGTACAGTACTCACCGAACATCTTCACAAATTTCTTTCCAAGCGAGCTCCAGCGGAAGATGCTCAAATTCACCCGACTCCTTGTTATTGTGTCACCCATATTTGTGAATCTGATCCTATGCCCAAGGACTTGATGCAGAGATTCCTGAAGGACAATAACCTGTTGGATTCTGACTTGAATAATATAGAGCTATCACAATCCCGATTTGATGTTCACCAACCTCCTGTCAATGTGCGTACCACCCTCACCACGCCTGATCCTCCCTGTAACCTTGAGCGACATGTTCCGTTAGCCGCTCCCCACTGCCCAGATCCTGATGCTCCCAAACCTAGAGACATTCCCCCACAAACTCCTGCTAACTCTACGACACCATCATCTGACAAACCTTCGATAAAGACTCATCATACCCCGAGCCCCTCACAATCTCCTGTATTGATATGTCACACCAATATCCCACCTGACAAATGTGGATGTCCAATTTGTTTCCGTAATTACATCACACCCCATATCTGTGCCACGGATCCCTGCCTCCTTGCTCGGACGCAGGAATTTGTCACCACACGTACACTTCCCCCTAACCCTGATGAAGATGTTACCTCCGCTTATCTATTTATGGACACTCTGCGCCAAAAACTCCTCCACTGCCCCACCCTTGTTCCTAAACTAGTCACACAATTCACAGCTATTTCTGAAAAATTTACAGACCTTACATCTACCCCTTCACCTTCATCCACACAACCCTCTCCACACTCACAACCTTTACCGGACTCTCTTCAAGAGACCTCTATTGTCGATGACTCTGACAATCCTATTCTTGATGGCATATAACATTTTGCAATGGAATATAAACGGATACCAAACTCGCCTCCGTATGGGAGAATTACAACGATTACTTAAATTATATTCACCATTATGCATTTGCCTCCAACATGTAGGCAATTTTGTTGTCCCCCCCAGGCATTATACTGTTGCTGCTAGCTCCCCTATAACCCCTTCACATCTCCGAACGGCCATCCTTGTGCACTATAAGTGCGTATTTGTTCCTGTCACCCTTGACCCCAACCCTTTTCAAACAACTGCCGTCTCCATTTCATTACCAAACCTTCCTTCCTTGACTGTTTGCTCCTCCTACAATCAACCCTCCTGTCATTACAATACTTCAGACCTTCATCAACTAGTACAACAACTGACCCCACCGTACCTTATTCTGGGCGACTTTAACGCACACTCTCCCCTTTGGGGCAACCCAAACACAGACATCCCAGGCGATAAAATTGAAAAATATCTCCTTCATTCTACTCTTTATTGTCTCAACTTTGACACCCCCACCTACAGATCTGCTACCCACTGTACATTTTCCGCTGTTGATCTTTCCTTTGCCTCGGATGACGCAGCTCCCCTATTTGACTGGTCAGTTTTACAGGATCGCTTCTCCAGCGACCACTACCCTATACTCCTTAAGTATTTGTGCCCTGCATCCTCCCCTCAAATATCGAGTTATAATCTCTCTAAAGCCGATTGGACGTCTTATACGCACTCCTCTGCAGACGTTTCGGACTTCTCCCCTACCTCTTCCCCTGCCCACAATTTTGATTATTTTTCGTCCTTCCTGAACTCCATTGCACGCACTCATATCCCGCTTACCTCCTCGCTGACGCACCCTCGCCAGGTCCCTTGGTGGACGCCCACTCTAGCCCAAATGATAAAATTCAAGCATCGTGTGGAACGCCTTCTTAAGCGTCTGAGTGTTAGGCAGCGGCGTTTAAAGACTGTTTCCCCCCGGCTTTTTTCCACTAATCGTTACTTTGACCTTATAACCATCACTATTGAAAAAATTGCCCTTAAAACGTTCTATAACAAGATCTGTGCAGTTGTCAAACGCAGTATCCTTGACAACAAGATACTTTCATGGCGATCATATATCTCGTCCTTCAATTCCCGCACCCCTCTCTCTACTTTATGGAAAAAGTTTCGCAGTATCAACGGACGCACTGTACGGCCTCCACTCTCTCCACTCAAAGACCCTGCCTCGGACTCGCTTTTTTTTTTTTTTTTTTTTTTTTTTTTTTTTTTTTTTTTCTATATTCCAACTACTCCCTCTCGGGCATAGGCTGAGAGCCTGTACATTCCACCGCTCAACACGGTGAAGCCCGGAGGTCTTGTTCCAGCCTGGGGAGTGAGATATGTGAAGCATCCATCATGGCTCAAAGCAGCTCCATTTCTGAAGCGGCTGGTTGCTTCGCTCAAGTGCTTCACCGTCTCACCCTCCAGACTCAGACCCTCACTCTCAGAACGCCACCTATTGAGCAGTGAACTCACTAGGCATTGTCCCCCTGTAACATATTTTGAATATGGGAATATTCATACAGTGTTATTTAATCAGGGAACAATGGGGGTATTTTTTTGGCATTTCGGTGGGCTTTGTGGTAATGCACTGATACTAGGTACAGCACAAATTCAATCCCAATAATATCTTCCCATTGACATATCGGGATTTGAACCCGGGTCCATTGGATTACCAATCCAGTGGCATGACCACTCCACCACACCTCCCCTCATCTACACATGACCCCCTTGACATCGCTGCCATACATGCCAAACATTTCTGTCACGTCAGCTCAGACCAGTCATTTCCTCGTCAATTTCTTCGTTATAAATGTATGGAGGAATCTCGCCCGCTATCTTTTCATAGCGGGAAAACACATGAATATAACACCCCTTTTTCAATTCCGGAATTGCGACACGCGCTCGACCTGTGTACAGACACTACTCCTGGCCCGGATGGATTCTCGTACGCTCTCATCCGTCACCTCCATCCACGTGCGCTACAACATCTTTTACAACTGTACAATCAGTTTGGATAAGTAACTACTTCCCACCGTCTTGGCGGCATGCTTACACTATACCCGTACCGAAGCCTGGAAAAGATCATAGTCTTCCCACAAATTACAGACCGATTGTGCTTACCTCATGCCTCTGCAAATTAATGGAAAAAATGATCAATCCTCGACTTTTACATTACGCTGAGTCACATGCCCTCCTATCCCCATATCAGAATGGTTCCCGCCCTGGCCGTTCTACACTGCACTCACTTATTCGCCTTAAACACCAAATACGTGATGGGTTCTCCAAGAACCAACCCACAGTGGCAATATTTTTTGACATTGCTAAGGCTTATGACACAACATGGAGACACAGGATTTTAAAAATTTTACACGATTCTGGCATGCGGGGTCCTCTTCCCTGCTTTTTACAACATTTTCTCTAACCGTACATTCCAGGTAAAAAATAATGGTCTCCTATCGGACATTATGTCACAAATTAATGGAATACCACAAGGATGTGCCCTTAGCAGCTTACTCTTTATTATGGCGATCAATAGTGTCATACGCAGCCTCCCACCTGAAATATCGTATAGCTTGTATGTGGACGACTTCGCAATATATTATACTTCTCCCAGTCTGACTCACATACAACGGCGTCTCAACATTGCTCTAAAATCCATCCACTCTTGGGCATCCACTGCTGGTTTTCAATTTTCTGCTGAAAAGACTAACGCCGTTGTATTCTATAGAAATGTTCGACATTTACGTAACCAGTCCATTACTCTCACCATGGGACATTCTAATATTCAGATCCTTCCACATACCAGGTTCCTTGGTTTAATCTTTGATACTCACCTCAATTGGAAGAGTCACATTGCCTGCTTAAAGGCACGTTGCCTCCAGAGAATGAATGTTCTGAAAACAGTCGCACGAGTCCATTGGGGCGCAGATCTCGCTACGCTTTTACTGTTCTACAGAGCTACCATCCTCTCAGCCCTAGATTATGGTAGCCCTGTCTATGGCACGGCCTCTGCTTCCACATTAGGAACCCTCGACAGCGTACACCATTTGGGCATCCGCATTAGCTCGGGGGCATTCCGTTCCTCTCGTGTCTCCAATATCCTATGTGAGGCTGGGACCTTACCTCTAGCCTACCACCGTCGATTAGTCCTCATGCGTACGGCTGTTCGCCTCCGTCATGACCCAACTCTACTAGAACTATTCCATTCCACAGATAACTATCGTTCAACCATTCCAGTGCCATTCCCACTATTGTCTCGCCAATTGCTCTCCACTTACAGTATCACCGTTCCTCCCATAACTCCCCCTCCTAGTCACATCACTCCGTGGACCCTAAAACACCCTACAGTTTGCTTTCACTTAGCAGATCAACTTGCTGCCCAAGCCCCATCTCAACGTCGACATCTCGCTTTACAACATCTTGATGATCACATCCCGGCTGTTTTCATTTACACCGATGGCTCGAAAACTGCGGATGCCGTGGGTTGCGCTGCAGTCTCAGACCATGGCTTGTCTCAAAGTACCTTACACCATCACTCCACGGTTTTCACTGCTGAATTATGGGCTATTCAAGGTGCTTTAAGCACCATCTCTTCATTGTCGAGGAACTCTCCACGGGTCGTTATCTGTAGTGACTCAAAGAGTGCACTGCAAGCCTTATGTGTATTTGCCCCCAAGGACCCATTGGTCAAGACTATCATCCACACAATACACAAATTACAGTGCGCTAATCGTTCCATCACACTGTGCTGGATCCCCGCGCATGTAGGAATTCCCGGGAATGAGCGTGCAGACTTCCTCGCTAAGCAAGCGTGTCATGGTACACCCTCTACTACTTTGCTGCGTTCGGAGGATATGCTCCCTGTCCTCCGTCGCCATGTTTATGACGCTTGGCGAGTTGAGTGGAGAGCGCAACCATTAACTGGCCACCTTCGCTCCATTAAGGATGACATACACTTGTGGCCCTCTTCAATTAATGGTTCACGTGCAGACCAAACCCTATTAACTAGATTACGTTTAGGCCACACGCGCCTCACACATGGTTACCTGATGTCCACCCCTCGTGTCCACCACCTGAATGCCAACATTGCCATACATCATTGACTGTTTTTCACTTTCTTTGTATTTGTCCCGTCTATGCATCTGAAAGACGGAGATTCTTGCTGAACACCTCATTACATTGCATCCTATCTGACTCAGACTCTTTCAATTTCACCCCTATTCGTCACTTCCTGAGAGCGATAAATTTATACAATGACATATAACTGCTGACATATACGTGACTTTAAACTCTGTACCACCTCCTCCACCACTAGCCTTGAGAGGGCCTAGTCCCAGTGGGCTAGTATAAAATAAAAGCATCATCAACAACAACCTCCTAAAGAAAATTGATTTTTGAGCACAGACTGAACCAAATGTTCACTACTGTATTTACATAGCTGGTCATTAACCTAACCTAACCTAACCTAACCTAACCTAACCTAACCTAACCTAACCTAACCTGGGCATCCTGGGGGCTGCTGCCCCCAGACCCCCGGTGGTCTTGGGTTGAAAAGTGATAAAAAACACATAGCCTATCTCTTACCTCATTATTCAAAGTTTTGTATTTTGTTTAATATACACTTCCCAGGTAATTTGAACAGTTCTATTGCTTCTATATATCATATAATACACCATAGAATAAGTTTTTAATAACTAGAATAAGAGGACTTCGATTAAACAATTACGATCTTAAGATACGGCCCCCGATTGTGGGGAGGGCTATGAAGTACAGGGAAATTGAGGGGTAAAAGACGAAAATAAGGGGTAATATTAGCGTAACCTAACAACCTTACCTAACCTAACCTAGTATATTAGGTGGGGGCTGCCGCCCCCACACCCCCGCTAGTTTGGTATTTAATTCATAAAAGATTGACGGTCGCCAAAAGAGGTAATTATAAGAGTGAGAGAACTCTATTTCTTATTGCTAATCTGCCAAGCTCTGCGTCATATGAGTCTGAAGGGGTTAAGTGGGCTAAGAGTTAATCAACATGGCTAAATTGCAGATAATGTTTTAACATCACTTTTTCTTTGATATAATTCAGGGCCTCTCCACCTATATGGGTTATTATTGACGAGGTAAGTGAAGGAAATAAGTCTGTATTGAGGATATTCATTAAAGATTCTGTGGTAATCGTAGCCTAGGCTTGGACCCAAATAACGACGGTATAAAACCCTTACCCTTGGTGTACTGGACAATAATGGTCTGCAGCCAAATTAACACAATGCCGCTGGAAGCTCCGTTGGTAATCCCGTTAAATAGAAGATGTTGTAGGTGTTTTCATAAAGCAAAAACACTTCACTATTCATTGAACAACAGTTCCACCATTTCAAATATGGCCGACTGGCCCGAATCCGAGAGATTATAAACACCAAGGATAATAAATGAATCAATGTGACGTCGTAGAGGGATTGAGAAACAAAAGAGGCTCATTATATGGACTGACGTGTATTTCTACACCCGTTAAAATGTTGCGAGAATTTGTGACGTCACCGTCTAGACAGTGACGTACTCCCACAACAACCATTCATATACCATCATCGCTCGTGACGTCACACCCAGTTTATTGACCAATAGAATATCAGTATACAACTCGACTCACCTCCACTCGTCGTCCACCAGCTGAGCTGGGAAATTGTAAAAGTGAGTCCACAGATGCCCTCTAATTATTCATTTACCAAGTATATTTTCCATTTATAGTATACTACGAAGCAACATACATAATACATATATATATGTACAAACAACAAATATGCTATAACACTGCCCAGTTCTTGAGATATAATGCATGCCGTTTCATACGAATATACCGTAATTACTTCAAAAATAAAATTCGTAGTTGCAACTACTGAGATTTCTTAAAAATCTATTGCTTCACAGCCAAAACTACTTACAACAAGAATTGTTGTAACACTACTATTGGCCTTTAGCACAATTTCCTGTAATGAATACTACAGAGAAATTTTATATCACAATACCTACAAACAGTATCACAGCTCGTATGTTCCGTACACATACTCCGGCGGGGTCTAGGGTGTCCTATGTTACACTGACTGCACCCTCCCTCCCCTTTTCTTGAAATTAAACAAAAAGTGACTAAAAGGGCCACCTAGACCCTCTGCCTTAAAGCTATACCTGGCAAGGAAGGTTTGTCTAGAGCTACTGAAAGGAATCGAGTAAAAAAAATGCATGATTAGAGGCCCACAACTGTGTGGACTTAATATCTTCCACCGAAAGATTATTAAGGAAACGTAAAGAGGCTGCCCCCTTGCGTAAATCGTGGGTCTTACCCACAACGCCGGGATTATTCTCTTTAACCCTCTAAGAGCGGGGGGTCTGTGGCCGTTTTGGGCCTTTTCAGGCCATTCTGACTGCTATATCAACCATCAGCATGAAAGGAACTGTATTGTGCCGAAAACTAGGCTGAAATCGCTACACAATGACACCACATACAGCTACGTAGCACTCGTGGAGCCCTGACAGTGTTACCTCAAAGATGGAATTTTAGCTGATTTTGCTACATTGTTCACTTTTCGCTAACTATTGGTCACACTGTTATCCACCCGTGCAGTGGGGGAACTGGAGTTAGTGTGGGCCGGGAGGCCACAGATGTCGGACGTATGGTTCATTACTGTTCCACCCATTTTCACTCGATCTTCACCCATTTTTCACCCGTTTTCTCCCAGTTTCTTTCACTCGACTTAAGTCGAGCGCCGCTAGTAAAGGGTTAAAGACCTCGACCAAGAGAGAAGCCAGTGTACGCTCCATCAAGCGTTTACCCGTACTTGCTACCCATAAAGCACCCTGGTCATTTAGAGGTGCCACTCTCAAATATTTGGTTAGAGCTTGCACTGGACAAAAAAGATAGTGCACCTTTCCCCTTTTCAATGCCGGCACCGTGAACTCTGAAAACACGTGTTCACTGTGCTCATTCTTGGCTATGAATCCTGGGGAAGGTGCAATGTGAATACACTCATTAAGCCTACCAAACCTGAGGCAATTAGGTGTGTTGCTCATCGCCGCCAGCTCAGATACTCTGTTTCCGGTAGCCAAAGCCATAAGGAATACTGCCCTTTTTATAAAAGTAATGTAAAATCTGCAGTCCTTGTTACAGACGGGAACGAAATAACGACAATGCTTTGTCCAGAGACCAGGTAGGCACGAGCTGACGGGGAGGTGGGCGGAGTTTAAAACCTGCCCTCATAAATCACTACAGATAAATGTTTCTGCACGAACAGATAAATTAAAAAATTAACAACCAACGCCACCGAGGGCACAGTTTGTTCTGTTCTAAGAATCCAAGACGTAAAAGCTTGCCAATGCAATTGATACTGTAGCTTTGTAGACTGGGTATATTGATTCGTGAATTTATTGGTCACGTCGCTACCATATGGTGCTAGCCACTTGGCCTCCTGAATGTCCATAATGCACAAGTCAGCGAGGTTTCTAGGTTGCCAATTGTGTCTTAAGTGGAACAACAAGACCGGGAGTGACACCGGGTGCGGGCACCACGTGTTCAATTGCTGGTACCACACTGCGCCGGCCACAGGGGCGCGATTAGCGAGACTACGCCCCGCTAATCCTGTAGTTTGTTGACTACGTGGCACATTAGAGACGCGTCTGGCGGCGGAAAATAGATAAATGGAACTCCACCTGTTCCCGTCCGTCATCAGAGCGTCTGGTCCGCCCGCCGGCGTTATCGTCCGGCGGGTGAGGTACAGTGGGAGTTTGTGAGTCTTCTCAGACGCAAACAAATCCACTTGTGGATGGTAATGCTCCGCAATCGCTTGAGCGCCCATTCTACTGTTGTGCTTTGTCTCCGAGACAGAACGTCTGCCCAGACGTTTGCTACGCCTGGGAGATAAGATGCGTGAAGATGAATGTCCAGCCTGTTGGCTAGTATAAAAATCTTTTCTGACACGTTTAGCAACTTCCGAGATCTCGTTGACCCTTGTTTCTGAATACAGTGAACCGCATTCAGATTGTCCATTCTGAAGGCCACCGACTTGCCCCGTAAAGCAGAGCCGTGAGCCTGAAGGACAGATAAGGGGACTAGTAAGTCTTTGACATTGATGTGGAAGATTTCTAAATGGGACCAAAACCCTTGACCCTGATGCCCGAGGTTTGACTAAAAGCCCCAACCTATCGTCCATGACGCATCCGTGTCCACCCATATCGACGGCGGAGGAGAGGTTCATGACATGACTGAGTGCAACATTTCTCTCTTCGCCCAAACCGCTAGTAAGTTGTGTAATAACGTTGGGATAGGCCATAATATTCCCGCCGGTAATAGTGGGAAAAATTTGTTGCCCTCCAAGATTAAACGTTTGACTTTCGACCGGCCCAACTTCACAGTTAGTTGAACCCAGTTGAGAGAACCGACTAGAGATTCCCAAAGTCTCCGTGTCGTAATCAGACTGTGGAGAAACATGAACAGTTTTTTGCGAAATCTGTTTCGAGTGTCCACACTCTGACTCAGAGTGAGAGAAGCTGTGTCCTCGACCAGCCCTATCTACTGAAATACTCGTGAGGGAACAAGGGTTTGACTTTTACTAAGTTGACCTTGAAGCCTAGAGATTTGAGATGGTTTAACCTAATGTAGACCTGAATGATGCATAACTTTTCTGTCTCTGCCACCACCAGTTAGTCGTCCAGATACCACAAGACCCTGATCCTTTGTTCTAACATGGGCATCAGGGCTTGCCGGGACTTTGCTTGAATGCTTGTGCCAAATTGAAAACAGTCTTCCAAACTGCTGGTGAAATCAAAGAAGGAGTTAGAACTGGAGACAGAACTACTTGGCTTGCAATACGGTCAGGAAGTTTCTTCACTAAGAACATCCTCAGATCCTGCCTTGCTCGAACTGCCTCTAATAAGGCCGTCCGAATATCTCCTAAAGACTTGGATGGAAGTCCGGAGAAGCAAGCGCCGGGAAAGTTCAATGGCTTTCCTGACTTCCGCGGCTTCTATTGCCTGAGAAGAGCGTAACAGAGACTTTGTTACTTGCTGGGTAACCATATATTGCGAAAACAGTCTAAACGCTTTTCCTCTTAACCTAAACTCGCGGTCTAGGTAAGCTGGGGAAGGCGTGCTAAAGGGATCTTTTAATTCTCACAAATTGATTATTTGTGGGGCAGCCAAGAAGTCAAACAAAGCAGAGGGGACTCCGCCGGCACCAAAATCCGGAAGAGAGAACCAAGAATGGTGTTCTTGAGGGATTTGGTGGGAAGATTTTGACGTGAAAGTAGTTGCAAATTGTGAGCCTCTGTTTCTCATGCCACCCCAGGTCCCGTACCCAACTGCCCCACCTGCAAGACTGGATTAGAGGCTGAGTTTGTGATCGGAAACATATCCAACTTCGGCGTCAAAGCCGAAAGTGCCTTGACGTCGTTAAAGCCGTCCTTCTTAGTCCAGTCAGAAAATAGCTTTGACGCTTAGGCAGGGGGCAGGGCTGGTGTTGATGCATACACGAAAATGTCATGGTTATAATAACTTGGAATGGCCTTAATATGAAGATCCAAAACATTTCCTTGACTATCGAAAGCTCTGAGTTTTCTAGACTTATTGCCTTGGATTACCCACTCATGTGGTACAGGGAACTCCCCCGAAATAGTAGCTTGTGCTGCCTCTGGCTGAGTTGGTAACATTGCTACCCCTGACTCATCAGGCCCGTATAAAAGAGGCATAGCTCCTGTTTTTTGACTGGCGCCTTGTCTAAAGGAGGGGGAGATATGTCTGATATGACTCGCACATTGGAAGTAGTGAGAGCTGCTGTGCCTGGCACATTGGAAATTGGATCTGACACAAGAGGAGGGTTAGGTATTTTAGCTAAAGCAAAGGATGTAGCCAGAGGTCGCACATTCGTCGACATCGCGGGATCTCCCGTATCAACTGTAGGAGTTTCCGGCGTAGGGCCAAAGAACCTATTAAGTGCATTCAATAGTAGTCCATCAATCTCTTCCGCCGTTACATACCTAGCCGATGACGAACTCCGTGGAGATTCGACAGTACCCTGAGAGTCGCCTAGAAGGTGACTGGACTCTTCAACCTCCATCTCTGAGACCAGAGATCGTTGTTCTTCATCCGTTAAGTCTGGCTTATCATGGGAAGATCCCGCCGAAGCCGGGACCTCCACATGTTGCCATGTTAAATCTGGGATAGAAGATGGTACATCGGCATCCGGTGGACGTCAGCACTAGTCGAGTCACAAAGGGATGTGTTCTGTCCTGCCAGGACTGTGAGTATCGCCATACACCTTGGCTGTGGCTGTCACTCGCTTGCGAGCTTGGTATACTCTCCGAATGGGAGCCCTCGCCCGAGTCCCGTAAAGGTTTATGATAATTAAAAGCTCCCATAGCTCATTAACACATTGAAAGCAGAGCTGGTGAGCAAAAATCATAAAGTACTGTATACTAATTAAATTTAAATTATATTTAATTTTATTAAAATAAATTATTATAAATAAACACAATATTATCATAATATAATCATAGAAAATATATATGTTTATTATGTATCAGTTATTAAATTATTTCATTAATAAATAAAAATAATATAGGGATACCTGAGCTTAACGGCGTTGAACATACAGCAATGAGAGGTTCAAGTGCCGACATGACAGAGACTGGGGGAAAACTACCCCGCCCCCGGGAACTACCTGGTCACCTGGTGCAACGCCGGTACTCCGCCCTGGAAAGAGAAATTTCCAGGGATTAATGCTCATAAGGTTACCCCCAAAAAATGGTACAAAACATGTGCCACAACACCGCCGGTCAATGAACCGTAGCACTGCACCACTACTTTTCGTTTTCCTTTAGTTTCATATTAAAGATTTCAGCATATCTTTACCTGTCCAAAAGATTTAAGCCGATCTTCTGAATCCTCATAAAGATGAAGTATATCTTTATTAGAAAGCCGTGATACCCTAGTGTATCAATCAATTGTTTGGCAAATTATCGCGAATTGCACATTCGTTAACGTAACCACCCGAAGGTAAAACCGCCGGGTTTTATATATCATGTCAAACCAATTGTACCTGCCCCAGACCTCTTTGTAAAAAGGTCGCCGGGAGGGAAAGACCAAACACACAAACAGCATTGTTTCAATGGCTTATTAAAGATTTCAGCATATCTTTACCTGTCCAAAAGATTTAAGCATATCTTCTGAAACCTCATAAAGATGAAGCATATCTTTATTAAAGAGGAAGTCTTTCAAGTATCCCTTTACACTTGAAACACTAGTAAGATTCAGGCATCTTTTTACCCCATAAAAAGTCTAAGCCTATCTTAACCCTCTCACCACGGAAGGGCTCTTGAACGCCCATAAAAAAGCATATAACAGGTACCCGGAAGAGCTCTTGAACGCCCAGTGGTTGAAAGCCTGTGAGCTTCGTTAGCGAGGCGTCGGTCCGACGCATGTAAACAACAGCCGGCTGGACTGACGCCCCGCATCTCCGGCCACAAGAAGGAGAGCGTCGCTTGTTCGTGTGTGCCTGTATGTTGTTGTTAAGTATCGAAAAGTAGTGTAAAGTGGCTGTTTTGGCCATAAAGTTATCTCCATGAAATCATCATCACAACTCAACCAGTTGACTTAGAGAGCTCTACTTAATGCCATTCTACAGGTAAATAACACAGCTACGCTTGGGGATGCGCGGGAATGCGGGAAGTTGTCTGATTAACGAATATACGGTAGCCTAGCCTAGACGTTTTTCGGCCAAAACACCCGGGTTTCGAGGAATATATATATAATACATAGCCGGGGCTGGAGGGTTAATCTCTAATCCGGCTTCTCCCAGAAGCCCACATAGATCGCCGTCTTGAAGGCCGTGATACCCTATTGTATCAATCAATCGTTTGGCAAATTATCGCAAATTTGCAAATCCGTTAATATAACCACCCGAAGGTACAACCGCCGGGTTTTATATGCAATGTCAAAACTAATTGTACCTGCCCCAGGTATGTCATTACCTCTTCGTAAAAAAGGTCGCCGGGAGGGAAAGACCAAACAAACAGAAAGCATGGTTTCAATGGCCTTGAAAACCGAGAAAACCATATCCAACAGGTGTCAGCATGATCACCTAGATAACTGTGTGGAGCCCCCCTCGTCGGGAATAACACAGGAAGCCTGATCCCAGGGTCGACCACAGAAAACGCAGTTTCTGATGAGCCCTCAAGCTACCAAACTCGCCGGGGTAACTTACCTATTTTAGCCATCCTGACTAAAACTCGGTAAACAAAAACGGCTTTCTCGGAGCAACGAGAAAAACGCCGGAAAGGTAACCCACACCAATCAGAATGCAGTCTGATAAACATAATCAGACCCACAGTCCGAAGCTCCTGGATCAGCCAATCACAACTAATCCAGGACACACATGGCTCATGAATCCATTTTTATTATAATAAACAATGAAAACACTTGCATACGTGAAAAAACTACGAGTGGCCGGCTAGGCCTGGTGAGAACGGAAAAAACACTTAATGACGTCGAAACACCATCGAAAAGCACTCCATCCCACCAAAACTGGAACAGCCGCCACCTCAAAATCGTAGAAAACACCCGGGTAAGGGTAACTCGCCGGGTAACGAGACGTAATACACAACTATCACAGCTCGCTACGCGGGAGGTTCATAAGTAAAGATTTCAGAATATCTTAAGCTGTCCAAAAGATTTACGTATATCCTCTGACATAATATAAAGATCAGCATGGTGTTAATAACTGATTTTACTCTTTCCGGTGGTGTTTGTTTCAAGATTCAATTTTGGAGAAAAAAAAACTAAAAAGACGCCGGCCCCCGAATTATCTCGTAGATCAAAAACTGGGAAGCCTGACAAATATACGAGATCTAACTTCTCCCGAAGTATCTTTTAGATCGCCGTATGTTGAAGGCGGCGATACAAAACGTATCCCTCAAATGTCTGGTTAACTAACTGAATTGTAAATTCGTTATTCCCACCCTTCCAAGGAGCACCCGCCGGGTGTGAATATTAGTTTAAAAAACGTTAACCCCAATTGTGCCCTAAATCGCCGTATGTTGAAGGAGGCGATACACAATGCATCCCTCAATTGTCTGGATAACTAAACTGAATTTTGCAAATTCGTTCATCCCACCCTTCCAGGTTGCACTCGCCGGGTGTGATTTAAAGTTTAAAAGTTAACCCCAATTGTTCCTATCCCCACTTCTTTGTAAAAGATCGCCGGGGAGGAAAAACAACAACAGCTTAGTTTTTTTATTGGCTTTGCAAAACCGAAAAAACTACAAACAACACGTGTCCGCATGAACACTGTTAGATGGGTACAGCCATCCCACCGGGATTCATAAGGAGCCTGACACAGGCACCACAGAGGCGCAGTCCTGGGGAGCCACAGACACCCACTCGCCGGGGAAACAAGCCTGTTTTTAAAACCACGCGTGGCCAAAACTCGGCAACCAGCCGGGTTTTTCATGGTGTAACCGAGAAAAACCCGCCGGAAGTAACCCACCCCGTCCAGATACCATCTGAACGCAACACAGGACCGAGGCGTAGCCAAAACACAACTAACGCCGGGCCCAAAATAGTCCGTGGAAATAGCCAATACACAACTAACCCAGGACACATAAATAGTCTGTGGAATTAGCCAATACACAACTAAACCAGGACACACATGACACAGTAGTACATATTTATAAAATAAATCAATAACACTTGTACATGTGGCAAAGCTACGAGAGGCTGGCTAGGCCTAGGCAGACGGATAAAAATAACCTGTCAGAATATAAACAAAAAGCACTGAATTATATCACAACAGGAACCACCGCCAACACACCACTGTAGCAAACACTTCCGGCAAAGGGAAGAACTGACTCGGAACCCCGAAAAAACTTCACTAAGTGAAGACAAATACGCTGGGAACGTCAGTAAAAATAAGCTACCTCATCAGAAAGATAAAAGGAAGCAATAATAACGCGTAAATAAAAGCCGCCTGCATCACAAAGCTAGCTAACTGTGAAAAAGTTCACATGTCCACAACAGGACCACGAGGGTACATCCGAAATAGATGCCCCAAACACACGACCCAAAATACACTGCACTGCGGGCAACTAGCCCAGGACACTCCTGCTACGCCTATCCTAACCTTACTCGATACATCCCGGAGTAAACAAATGAGAAAAAACTCACTAGGGACGCAACAAATGCGGAACCAGCGGAGCGTGGGGAGACACGTCCGGGCAGGCTGAGCGCAGAGCAGAGAAGGAAGAATGACGCCTGAATTAGCGTCTGGTCAAAGATCCACACAAGTACATCCACGATATGATGGAAAGCTTATTGAATAGTTATTCTTATTTTCTTTTTGTTTTTAGTTTTTTACGAAGTTTTTTCGTAGTGAGAACCCAATTCATAATGACTGAAGCCATGAGTGAGGTCGCCTGCGCTCATGATGAAGGCTCCTCAAATTTGTTATGCTCTGCGCGGTAGATTCAAACTACGGCGGATGAGTGTTTGAAGAGGGTGCCTTATGTAATATGTAATAGTCAATGATGGAGGGGCCACTAATAAATTGTACTGTTTGAACACAAACTATAGTATGTCACCACCAGCGGGATGAAGATAATATCTGAGATGTCCTCTCAGAATGAGAGTGAATTTGTGATTGTGGATGTTGGTGTGGTGGTGGTTTGTGTCTGATGTCATGACCTGGAGTGGGAGTGTTAAGTGAATTTATTGTAATATGTAAAGAAAATTGTTAGCTTATTATAGGTACAGGAGTTTGTGATTTAGAATTGTACTAAACATAGAAAGAGTCAGTGAATTACATATCAAAATATGATTATTATATACTTAAGCTCTGTCTCCAGTCGGCCACCCCCATTTGAAAAAAAAAAAAAAAAAAAAAAAAAAAAAATGGGGAGGGTGCCAGAGTATATACATACATATGCTTAAGCATTAGTATTTGATCCTCCAGTGACTTTATCTGTTGTGTGTGGTACAGGCATCAGTGGACCATCTGCAGGGTATGTTGGACGGCCAGCGAGAGAAAGTAGAGACCCTCAACTCTGACCTGGCCATGAAGACTAGACTGGTATGTACTCACCTAAATGTTCACCTAATTGTAGTACAGTATACAGGATTTGAGCCCTTAAGCTCGTATTGTCCTGCTGCCCAATTTTTACATTTTCTTTAAAGATATGGATATTCCTGGCTCACACTACATCATCCAGCTGATTCCATTTATAAATACTTCTACATGGAAAACTAAAAACTTCCTTACATCCCCTTTGCATCTGCCTTTTTAACTTGTACCTATGTCCTCTAGTCCTTCCCACTTCCCTTACAATGAAATCTTCTTTGTCTATCCTTTCCAGCCCTCTAATGCACTTATACATCATAATCATATCCCCTCTTTCCCTTCTATCCCTTAAGATTCTTTATTCATGCAGAGTTTAGTAAAATTTACCAGAACGTCCCTGACTTCCCAAATTGACTAATTCCTTGAACGTGACGATAGTGCGTTGTTATGTGTGCGATTAGTTTGCTTGGGAAACAGATTAACTTGCTCATGTAGTAATGGACACCCTATGTGGTGGATTGTGTTCTTTTATTTCATAAATTTTATTTTAGTAAGCGTTGTTTCCACATAGCAATTTTGATAACTTGATTTGACTTTATATTGTCTTTATCTCAGTTTTGGTTTGTTTAGTTTGCAAGTTTTACATTTTAATTGTCAGTTCCAACTTCTTAAGCCTTTCTTCATATGTCAGTTCACTTAATTAAGGGATTATCCTAGTTGTCACTCTCTGCACCTTCTCTAATTTGTTCAAATGTTTCTTAACTTACAGTATGCTCCGGGCATATTTCCGCCTGTTTCCGCTATATTAGGGCTAATTCAGGCACTCCTGAATGATTAAACAAGTGTCTGAATGAAATTAAAGGTATTCAGCCAAAAACTAGACGAAAATCGCTTCAAAATGACGCCAGAACGAGCTTCGTAGCGCGCCGGATTTACCCGCAGCGATACCATAGATATCGGCAAATATTCGCTAATTATGAGCAATGTCGCGCTACATTTGCCTTTGGCAGCGCTGCATTGTCTCGTGAGATATGGGTCCCGAGTCTCAGTGCCCCAGCAGCCGTGCTTGAGACCGGAGGGGAGCCTCCCGCGCTCCCGCTCACTTACACTCGTCCCCACAGGCTTTAAGAGGCTTTAACACCTAACAGTCGGTACCCGTCATATGATGGGCGAGAGATAAATGGACAATCCCGCGGTACCCGTCATATGACGGGCGGCATTCTGAGCACATTAGGGGCTCTGAGAGAGAGTATGTGCGTTGGGAGGATGATAGACGGGCTCTGACCGTTCGGCATGACCACAGTGCCGCGACTGAGACCGCCATTGCAACATTCCACACACTCGGCCTAGCGAGACAAAGAAAAAACTGGGGAAATTACCATATTTTAGGGTTTTTCACCTCCGGTTGCTCGATCGCTACAGGATAACCCGTGGTCGTACAAGGATGATTCAGGTGTCATTGGAAAGCTCTATTATCGCCCTTTCATGGATACATAATTGTATTCTTACAGTTTCTTACAGTAGATCCTCTGGAAAAAGGCAAACTAGGCCTGTGTATCCAGCTCAGTGCCAGTACTTGCACTACTGCGGTCGTTCACTGTGTTGGCGGCGGCGGCAGCAGACGCAACATTTTTACTATTCTGTATTTTTGCTTTATAATCAAACTTCAAATCTTGTCTTCCCCATGCTTTATCAAGATTACTTTCAAACTTGCTTTTTGATTCGGAATTGACTACAAACTGGGGCAGTGCGTTCCACTCATTTACCACTCTATCACAAAATGAGTTCTTTGCCTTTTCAAGCCTATTTCTTTCTTTGTAAATTTTCTTAGAGTGTCCTCTCGTTCTTGTTCCCTCCCGCATCAAGAAGATACCTTCACACACATCCTCATCATACTTTCCTGACACTATCTTAAAAATCTCTATCATATCCTCTCTCTTTCTCCTATATACCAGTGTCGGAAGTCCCAGTGTCCTCAACCTCTGCTCATAGCCCGCGTTCTTCAACGTTGGTACTAGCTTGCTAGCTCTCCTCTGCACTTTCTCCACTGCTTCTATATCCTATACCATATATGGAGCCCACACCTGGTTCGCATATTCCAGGTGCGGCCTAACCAGCGCTGTATAGAGATTCCTGAATATTTCTTCGTCAAGTGACACTAATGTCCTCCTTATCAGCCCTACAATTCTATTGGCTTTGTTTATCTTTTCCGCTAAATGTTCTGAGAAATTTAACTTATTGTCTATCACTATTCCTATATCCTTTTCTGCATTCACTTCCTCCATCGCTTCATACATACTGTATCCTACCTTGTCTATCTTGCTTGTCCCAGTCCGCATGTACTTGCATTTTTTTGGATGAAAAGGCATTAACCAATGTTCAGACCATCCCTTCATGCCCTCCACATCTCCTTGAAGAAAACCTACATCTTCCTTACTCCTCACTCTTCTATACAGCTTAGTGTCATCCGCTTACAGGTATATCTCACTTCCATTGGTTATAACTTCAGGTAAGTCGTTGATAAATATAACGAACAGTAGTGGTCCCAACACAGATCCCTGAGGTACCCCACTTGTAATTTCCCTCCACCCCGAGCCTATTCCATTCACCAGTGCCCTCTGTCTCCGATCTTTCAGGAAGGCTTCTATCCATTTCACACATTTCTCCCCTATACTATAGCTTCTAACTTTCTCTATTAACCTTTTATGTGGGACCTTATCGAAGGCCTTCATAAAATTCGCAATATACCACGTCTATAACATCACCATCCTCCAGAATTTGCATCCAATCATCTACCACCTTAATTAGCTGTAGTACCGTCGACCTCCACGGCAAGAATCCGAACTGTCTCCCACTGAAAAGTTGGTTTGATTTCATATGCTCCATTATTCCTTCTCTAATTAACGTTTCCATTTGTTTACACACAACACTTGTCAAACTGACTGGTCTATAATTTCCTGGGTCATTTCTCTTTCCCTTCTTAAATATAGCTGTTATGTTCGCCTCTCTCCAGTCCATCGGGATTTGTCCTGTATTAAAAGATACCTCAAATAACATTTTTAATGGCTCTACTAACATCTCACCTCCTTCATTTATGATTCTTGGATGTTTCCCATCCGGTCCCGGGGACTTACTTCTGTTCATTTTTTCTATAGCCCTCCTTATTCTAGCATGGGAAAACTATTAGTTCTAGCGCTGGTGCCTGTTTGACGGGAATAGTAGGCACTGCATCAACCGAATCCACTGTTAGTACCTCCCCAAAGTATTTCCCCAGCACCTCTGCTTTCTCCTTATCAGTTTCTGCTCTATTCCCATCATCCAGGTCTCCTATCAGTTCTGGGATACCTACTCTTCTTGTTAACTTTTCCTGAATATACTTCCAGAATATTTTTGGATTATCCTTCACATTTCTAGCAATCTCTCTCTCCTTCACCCCCCTCCTTGTCTCCCACCTTATTTTATTGTTTATTTGTCTGCGTTCCAAATCCACTTCTTTAGCTTCTATACTAGACCCCCTGTTCTTTTTTAACAATTTTAGTCTTTCCCACAATCGTTTCTTTCTTCTTATCAATGTCCAAAGCTTTTTTTTCATTGGCAATTCTGGGTTCATTCTTTTCCTCAATTTTGTTTTATCCTTATATTCCCTTACTGGTACACATTTGGATATAGCATTCTCCAGGTTGACTCTAATCTTCCTCCACATTTCTTCAGCATCTTCACCGTTCAAGTATTCCCCCCAGTCAATGTCCAAACACCGTTTCAGCAGCTCATAATCTGCTCTATCATACATGTATATTTTTGTATTGCTTCTATCATCCCTCTCTGTTTTAATATTGCAACTAAAACTTATACAGGCATGGTCACTACGACCTATAGGGCTACCGGCTATCCACATTGACATGTTCCACTATATCCTCCTCATTGCTAAAAATCAAATCAAGTACACTCCCCTGCGTCCCATCTTGTCATCTCTGTAATATGTTGCGTTAAAAAACAATCTCTCACTTTCTCTATAAACTTGTTTTCCAGGCTACACTGTCCCGCTGGAGTAGTACAATTTGCCCAGTTGATCCTTGGCAAATTGAAATCTCCAATCAAAATCTTATATTTGTTCTCTCTATTATCTATTTCCTCCATTGCTTTCAGAAGGGTATCATCCTCTTCCCTACTATTATTTGGGCTTCTATATATAGAGGCAATTAGAATTGATCCTCTTGCACATTTTACTTCAATACACAAATACTCACAATACTGCTGTCTCATATCCACCTCATTTACCTTGAGCTCTTTTCTTACATAAATAAACAGTACTCTTCCAACCTCTGCTCTAATAGCATTCCTCTCATATAACTCAAAACCCTCCAAACTATACTCCACCAGTTCTTTCTCAATTCTAGCATTTTTTGGTCTTACTTCCTGTAAGGCTATGACATCAGGTTTTCCTCTTCATCCTGCAACATACATATCAGTTCTCTTTTCTTGTCCTGGGTAAACACATCCACATTACTAAACATAATCCTTAATCTATCTACCATTCCTTCAGCAACCACACCATCCCGCTCCTCCTGTCCGTACCCTACTCCCCCCTTAGCACTACTGGGTCTGCAGCTTTGTCTCTGTCTCTCCCTGTGACACCTCCACCCTGTTCTCCTCCTCCGTCACAACTCCTATCACATTCTCTTTTCTCCCTGATCTCCTTCTCCCTTCTATTCTTATAAACCACTTCTTCAATTTCCCGTCCGACACTCTCCAATAAAAATTCCTCTTATCCTCCTCACCCAACTTTCCATTATTTTCATCAGTCTTTTCTTGTAATTCCTTTATTTTTTTCTTTGTTCTATGCTCAAATCCTTCTTTAGTCTTATATGTTTCAGTTCTTCATTTGTGTTTAGCCTCACTAAAATTTTTCACTGTCTCTGCCACTGCCCTGGTTTTAAACTGTATTCTTATTGGTCTCATCTCTCCCCTTTTATATCTACCTATCCTACTGACTTCCTCCACCTGCCCTTCCCATCCACATCCGTCCACATCCACACCTTTCATGACCTTCACTTTCTCCATATCCCTCACTTTTCTCACTCCATTATCATTCATATGAGCCTCTATATCTCCATGCATGATTACACCTCTATCCCTGTCCATGGCCTCCCTCACGACACTCTCCTTGTTCTTCATGACCCCTACAAATGCACTCTCAAAACTATTTTTTGGTCATATTAATTTTTTCCTTTTGCTCTTTCATAATATCCTCCAAATCCTTAACTTTCTGTTCACCTACCACCGTCCATGCAGTTGACTCCTTTACTTCCTTGAATCGTCCTTCGTATTCCTTCAGCTGCTCCTTCAATGCCATATTCTCTGCTCCCAGTTCATCTACCCTTTTCAATACCATCTCTAGGCTATTATTAACTTCCGAAATAGGTCTACATTCGCTTCCTTCGCTAGGCCTATTCCCTTCCCCACCTGACACACCACAGAGTACACACAGTACCTTAACTTTCTCACCAATATAGGTTTGGCTCCTGCAAGGAGATAAAGAAAACCTAATATTTAGTAGTGGCCCCGTAATCATTGACGAACATGCCTATTACATAAGGCACCCTCTTCAAACACTCATCCGCCGTAGTTTGAATCTACCGCGCAGAGCATAACAAATTTGAGGAGCCTTCATCATGAGCGCACGCGACCTCACTCATGGCTTCAGTCATTATGAATTGGGTTCTCACTACGAAAAAACTTTGTAAAAAATAAAAACAAAAAGAAAATAAGAATAACTATTCAATAAGCTTTCCATCATATCGTGGATGTACTTGTGTGGATCTTTGACCAGACGCTAATTCAGGCGTCATTCTTCCTTCACTGACATATCAAGTAAACCAAAATCCTCAATACATCAACGAATGGGAAGAGGATGGTCGGGAGGGCCCCAGTCGTCAATGATTACGGGGCCACTACTAAATATTAGGTTTTCTTTATCTCCTTGCAGGAGTCAAACCTATAATTTATTAGTGGCCCCTCCATCATTGACGAACATGCCTGATATCTAAGACTGGAGGGGGACATTCGTAATCATATCATAACTCTAGTAAAAGCAGATAATCAAACAACCACATAGTTGTTGTTGTTTTTCCCCAAGCTGCCTGGCCGAACAGCCCCAAGGCCCCGAGCAAGGCCAAGGCCATAACCGATAGTAACCACATAACCACATAGTATTCTTACTTTGTAAAAAATATATATTTGGGTGCATAAACTTTATACAGCCTTAAATTTCAAAAAGGGGTACAAGCAGGAGCGTGCTTTGAAGAAGCCTGCTTGAAAAAGGGTTAACTCTGAGACTCTGTACACAGATCTGCTAGTTAAGAAGGCACCCCACTTAAAGTAAGTGGTGAAAAATAAAAACTTATAAGTTTACATGTGCACATATAAACCCCATTAAACTAGTGGATATATTCCTAAAAATATAACCAAACATAAATGAATTCTTGTACTTTCGCAGAAGTACTGAACTCGTGTACTTATGCAGAAGTACTTACATCAAAAATAAAAGTCGTAGTTGCAACTACTGAGATTTCTTAAAAATCTATTGCTTCACAGCCAAAACTACTTACAACAATAATTGTTGTATTATTACTATTGGACTTTAGCACAATTTCCTGTAATGAATACTACAGAGAAATTTTATATCACAATACCTACAAACAGTATCACAGCTCGTATGTTCCGTACACATACTCCGGCGGGGTCTAGGGTGTCCTATGTTACACTGACTGCACCCCCCCCCCCTTTTCTTGAAATTAAACAAAAAGTGACTAAAAGGGCCGCCTAGACCCTCTGCCTTAAAGCTATACATGGCAAGGAAGGTTTGTCTAGAGCTACTGAAAGGTATCGAGTCAAAAACGTATGATTAGAAGCCCACAACTGTGTGGACTTAATATCTTCAACCGAAAGATTATTAAGGAAACGTAAAGAGGCTGCCCCCTTGCGTAAATTGTGGGTTTTGCCCACAACGCCGGGATTACTCTCTTTAAAGACCTCGACCAAGAGAGAAGCCAGTGTACGTTCCATCAAGCGTTTACCCGTACTTGCTACCCATAAAGCACCCTGGTGATTTAGAGGTGCCACTCTCAAATATTTGGTTAGAGCTTGCACTGGACAAAAATGATGGTGCACCTTTCCCCTTTTCAACGCCAGCACCGTGAACTCTGAAAACACGTGTTCACTGTGCTCATTCTTGGCTATGAATCCTGGGGAAGGTGCAATGTGAATACACTCATTAAGCCTACCAAACCTGAGGCAATTAGGTGTGTTGCTCATCGCCGCTAGCTCAGATACTCTGTTCCCGGTAGCCAAAGCCATAAGGAATACTGCCCTTTTTATAAAAGTAATGTAAAATCTGCAGTCTTTTGGTGCAGACGGGAACGAAGTAACGACAATGCTTTGTCCAGAGACCAGGTAGGCATGAGCTGACGGGGAGGTGGGCGGAATTTAAAACATGCCCTCATAAAATCACTACAGATAAATGTTTCTGCACGAACAGATAATTTAAATAATTAACAACCAACGCCACCGAGGGCACAGTTTGTTCTGTTCTAAGAATCCAAGACGTAAAAGCTTGCCAATGCGATTGAGACTGTCGCTTTGTAGACTGGGTATATTGATTCATGAATTTATTGGTCACGTCGCTACCATATGGTGCTAGCCACTTGGCCTCCTGAATGTCCATAATGCACAAGTCAGCGAGGTTTCTAGGTTGCCAATTGTGTCTTAAGTGGAACAACCCGACCGGGAGTGACACCGGGTGCGGGCACCATGTGTTCAATTGCTGGTACCACAACTGCGCCGGCCACAGGGGCGCGATTAGCAAGACTACGCCCCGCTAATCCTGTAGTTTGTTGACTACGTGGCACATTAGAAACGCGTCTGGCGGCGGAAAATAGATAAATGGAACTCCACCTGTTCCAGTCCGTCATCAGAGCGTCTGGTCCGCCCGCCGGCGTTATCGTCCGGCGGGTGAGGTACAGTGGGAGTTTGTGAGTCTCCTCTGATGCAAACAAATCCACTTGTGGATGGTAAGGCTCCGCAATCGCTTGAGCGCCCATTCTACTGTTGTGCTTTGTCTCCGAGACAGAGCGTCTGCCCAGACGTTTGCTACGCCTGGGAGATAAGATGCGTGAAGATGAATGTCCAGCCTGTTGGCTAGTATAAAAATCTTTTCTGACACGTTTAGCAACTTCCGAGATCTCGTTGACCCTTGTTTCTGAATACAGTGAACCGCATTCAGATTGCCCATTCTGAAGGCCACCGACTTGCCCCGTAAAGGCTCACGGCTCGTGAGCCTGAAGGACAGATAAGGGGACTAGTAAGTCTTTGACATTGATGTGGAAGATTTCTAAATGGGACCAAAACCCTTGACCCTGATGCCCGAGGTTTGACTAAAAGCCCCAACCTATCGTCCCTGACGCATCCGTGTCCACCCATATCGACGGCGGAGGAGAGGTTCATGACATGACTGAGTGCAACATTTCTCTCTTCGCCCAAACCGCTAGTAAGTTGTGTAATAACGTTGGGATAGGCCATAATATTCCCGCCGGTAATAGTGGGAAAAATTTGTTGCCCTCCAAGATTAAACGTTTGACTTTCAACCGGCCCAACTTCACAGTTAGTTGAACCCAGTTGAGAGAACCGACTAGAGATTCCCAAAGTCTCTGTGTCGTAGTCAGACTGTGGAGAAACATAAACAGTTTTTTGCGAAATCTGTTTCGAGTGTCCACAGTCTGACTCAGAGTGAGAGAAGCTGTGTCCTCGACCAGCCCTATCCACTGAAATACTTGTGAGGGAACAAGGGTTTGACTTTTACTAAGTTGACCTTGAATCCTAGAGATTTGAGATGGTTTAACGTAATGTAGACATGAGTGATGCATAACTTTTCTGTCTCTGCCACCACCAGTTAGTCGTCCAGATACCACAAGATCCTGATCCCTTGTTCTAACATGGGCATCAGGGCTTGCCGGGACTTTGCTTGAATGCTTGTGCCAAATTGAAAACAGTCTTCCAAACTGCTGGTGAAATCAAAGAAGGAGTTAGAACTGGAGACAGAACTACTTGGCTTGCAATACAGTCAGGAAGTTTCTTCACTAAGAACATCCTCAGATCCTGCCTTGCTCGAACTGCCTCTAATAAGGCCGTCCGAATATCTCCTAAAGACTTGGATGGAAGTCTGGAGAAGCAAGCGCCGGGAAAGTTCAATGGCTTTCTTGACTTCCGCGGCTTCTATTGCCTGAGAAGAGCGTAACAGAGACTTTGTTACTTGCTGGGTAACCATATATTGCGAAAACAGTCTAAACGCTTTTCCTCTTAACCTAAACTCGCGGTCTAGGTAAGCTGGGGAAGGCGTGCTAAAGGGATCTTTTAATTCTCACAAATTGATTATTTGTGGGGCAGCCAAGAAGTCAAACAAAGCAGAGGGAACTCCGCCGGCACCAAAATCCGGAAGAGAGAACCAAGAATGGTGTTCTTGAGGGATTTGGTGGGAAGATTTTGACGTGAAAGTAGTTGCAAATTGTGAGCCTCTGTTTCTCATGCCACCCCAGGTCCCGTACCCAACTGCCCCACCTGCAAGACTGGATTAGAGGCTGAGTTTGTGATCGGAAACAAATCCAACTCCGGCGTCAAAGCAGAAAGTGCCTTGACGTCGTTAAAGCCGTCATTCTTAGTCCAGTCAGAAAATAGCTTTGAAGCTGAGGCAGGGGGCAGGGCTGGTGTTGATGCATACACAAAAATGTCATGGTTATAATAACTTGGAATGGCCTTAATATGAACATCGAAAACATTTCCTTGACTATCCAAAGCTCTGAGTTTTCTAGACTTATTGCCTTGGATTACCCACTCATGTGGTACAGGGAACTCCCCCGAAATAGTAGCTTGTGCTGCCTCTGGCTTAGTTGGTAACATTGCTACCCCTGACTCATCAGGCCCGTATAAAAGAGGCATAGCTCCTTTTTTTGACTGGCGCCTTGTCTAAAGGAGGGGGAGATATGTCTGATATGACTCGCACATTGGAAGTAGTGAGAGCTGCTGTGCCTGGCACATTGGAAATTGGATCCGACACAAGAGGAGGGTTAGGTATTTTAGCTAAAGCAAAGGATGTAGCCAGAGGTCGCACATTCGTCGACATCGCGGGAGCTCCCGTACCAACTGTAGGAGTTTCCGGCGTAGGGCCAAAGAACCTATTAAGTGCATTCAATAGTAATCCATCAATCTCTTCCGCCGTTACATACCTAGCCGATGACGAACTCCATGGAGATTCGACAGTACCCTGAGAGTCGTCTAGAAGGTGACTGGACTCTTCAACCTCCATCTCTGAGACCAGAGATCGTTGTTCTTCATCCGTTAAGTCTGGCCTATCATGGGAAGATCCCGCCGAAGCCGGGACCTCCACATGTTGCCATGTTAAATCTGGGATAGAAGATGGTACATCGGTATCCCGGTGGACGTCAGCCACTAGTTGAGTCACAAAGGGATGTGTTCTGTCCTGCCAGGACTGTGAGTATCGCCATACACCTTGGCTGTGGCTGTCACTCGCTTGCGAGCTTGGTATACTCTCCGATTGAGAGCCCTCGCCCGAGCCCCGTAAAGGTTTATGATAATTAAAAGCTCCCATAGCTCAAGGATATCACATTGCAATGCTTTATGTGCTACATTCGTTGAGTAAGTAGCGAGAAGTTGTTTCCCTTCTTGTAAAGCCACCGCCGCAGGATTATCTTTCTGAATTAGAACTTTAACAGTTAGGAGGTTACAAATAACGCAATTCTTTGTCACCCATATCCCCCGTGACCGATCTGGGCATTTAACACATTTAAAGCAGAGCTGGTGAGCAAAAATAGGGATACCTGAGCATAACGGCGTTGAACATACAGTAATGAGAGGTTCAAGTGCCGACATGACAGAGACTGGGGGAAAACTACCCCGCCCCCGGGAACTACCTGGTCACCTGGTGCAACGCCGGTACTCCGCCCTGGAAAGAGAAATTTCCAGGGATTAATGCTCATAAGGTTACCCCCAAAAAATGGTACAAAACATGTGCCACAACACCGCCTGTCAACGAACCGTAGCACTGCACCACTACTTTTCGTTTTCCTTTAGTTTCATATTAAAGATTTCAGCATATCTTTACCTGTCCAAAAGATTTAAGCCGATCTTCTGAATCCTCATAAAGATGAAGTATATCTTTATTAGAAAGCTGTGATACCCTAGTGTATCAATCAATTGTTTGGCAAATTATCGCGAATTGCACATTCGTTAACATAACCACCCGAAGGTACAACCGCCGGGTTTTCTTTATCATGTCATACCAATTGTACCTGCCCCAGACCTCTTTGTAAAAAGGTCGCCGGGAGGGAAAGACCAAACAAGCAAACAGCATTGTTTCAATGGCTTATTAAAGATTTCAGCATATCTTTACCTGTCCAAAAGATTTAAGCATATCTTCTGAAACCTCATAAAGATGAAGCATATCTTTATTAAAGATGAAGTCTTTCAAGTATCCCTTTACACTTGAAACACTAGTAAGATTCAGGCATCTTTTTATCCCATAAGAAGTCTAAGCCTATCTTAATCTCTAATCCGGCTTCTCCCAGAAGCCCACATAGATCGCCGTCTTGAACGCTGTGATACCCTATTGTATCAATCAATCGTTTGGCAAATTATCGCGAATTTACAAATCCGTTAATATAACCACCCGAAGGTACAACCGCCGGGTTTTATATGCAATGTCAAAACCAATTGTACCTGCCCCAGACCTCTTCGTAAAAAGGTCGCCGGGAGGGAAAGACCAAACAAACAGACAGCATGGTTTCAATGGCCTTGAAAAACCGAGAAAACCATATCCAACAGGTGTCAGCATGATCACCTAGATAACTGTGTGGAGCCCCCCTCGTCGGGAATAACCCAGGAAGCCTGATCCCAGGCTCGACCACAGAAAACGCAGTTTCTGATGAGCCCTCAAGCTACCAAACTCGCCGGGGTAACTTACCTATTTTAGCCATCCTGACTAAAACTCGGTAAACAAAAACGGCTTTCTCGGAGCAACGAGAAAAACGCCGGAAAGGTAACCCACACCAAACAGAACGCAGTCTGATAAACATAATCAGACCCACAGTCCGAAGCTCCTGGATCAGCCAATCACAACTAATCCAGGACACACATGGCTCATGAATAAATTTTTATTATAATAGACAATGAAAACACTTGCATACGTGAAAAAACTACGTGTGGCCGGCTAGGCCTGGTGAGAACGGAAAAAACACTTAATGACGTCGAAACACCATCGAAAAGCACTCCATCCCACCAAAACTGGAACAGCCGCCACATCAAAATCGTAGAAAACACCCGGGTAAGGGTAACGAGACGTAATACACAACTATCACAGCTCGCTACGCGGGAGGTTCATAAGTAAAGATTTCAAAATATCTTAACCTGTCCAAAAGATTTACGTATATCCTCTGACATGATATAAAGACCAGCATGGCTTTATAAAAGACGCAGTCTTCCCAGTGGGGTTTGTTAAGTTTTTTACTGGGAAACCCATAAAAAGACGCCGGCCCCTGAATTAACTCGCAGATCAAAAACTGGGAAGCCTGTCTGAAATGCTAGATCTGACTTCTCCCGAAGCCTCCTAGATCGCCGGATGTTGAAGGCGGCGATACCTTAACGTATCCCTCAATTGTCTGGTCAACTATACTGAATTGCAAATACGTTAATCCCACCCTCCCACGGTGTAACCGCCGGGTGTGAATTGAAATCTATAACGTTAACCCCAATTGTTCCTATCCCCACTTCTTTGCCAAAAGATCGCCGGGGAGGAAAGACCAATCAACAAACCGCCTAGTTTTACTGGCTTTGCAAAACCGGGAAAAAAACTACTCAACAAGTGTCCGTATGAACACTTAGTTAAATGGGTAAAGCCATCCCGCCGGGAAACACAGTAAGCCTGAACACAGGATCCACTACAGACGCAGTCCTGGAGAGCTGCAAGCCACCACTCGCCAGGGGAAACAAGCCTAATTTAACAACGCGTGATTAAAACTCGGCAACCAGCCGGTTTTGCAAGGTGTAACCGAGAAAACCCGCCGGAAAAGGCAACCCACCCCGCCCAGATTCAATCTGAACGCACCAAAAAGACCGTGGAATTAGCCAAGCACAACTAACCCAGGACACATAAATAACCCGTGGAATTAGCCGATACACAACTAATCCAGGATACACAAATAGTCCGTGGAATTAGCCAATACACAACTAATCCAGGACACACATGACACAGTATTACATATTTATAGCATAAATCAATAACACTTGTACATGTGGCAAGCTACGAGAGGCTGGCTAGGCCTAAGCAGACGGAAATAAAAGGAAATCATGTCGTAATATAAACAAAAGCCTTGAATCATATCACAACAGGAACCACCGTCAACACACCACTGTAGCCCAAAATTCCCGACGAAGGGAAAAACTGACTCGGGACCCAGAAAAAACTTCACTAAGTGAAGAAAAATACGCTGGGAATGTCAGAGAAAAAAGCTACCTCATCAGAAAGATAAAAGGAAGCAATAATAATGCGTAAAGAAAGCCGCCTACATCACAAAGCTAGCTAATTGTGAAAAAGTTCACCTGTCCACAACAGGACCACGAGGGTACACCCGAAATAGATGCCCCAAACACACGACCCAAAATACACTGCACTGCGGGCAACTAGCCCAGGACACTCCTGCTACGCATATCCTAACCTTACTCGAGACATCCCGGTGTAAACAAATGAGAAAAAACTCACTAGGGACGCAACAAATGCGGAACCAGCGGAGCGTGGGGAGGCACGTCCGGGCAGGTTGAGCGCAGAGCAGAGAAGGAAGAATGACGCCTGAATTAGCGTCTGGTCAAAGATCCACACAAGTACATCCACGATATGATGGAAAGCTTATTGAATAGTTATTCTTATTTATTTTTATTTTTTACAAAGTTTTTTCGTAGTGAGAACCCAATTCATAATGACTGAAGCCATGAGTGAGGTCGCGTGCGCTCATGATGAAGGCTCCTCATATTTTAGATGCTCTGCGCGGTAGATTCAAACTACGGCGGATGAGTGTTTGAAGAGGGTGCCTTATGTAATAGGCATGTTCGTCAATGATGGAGGGGCCACTAATAAATTATCCCCCTTCCATTTCTCCGTATCACTCTTCCACTTTTCCAAATCCTTCACAACATTAACTTCCTCCGTCATATTATGTTCCAATAAGTCCGAGGAGGCGGGAGACACGGTATTATTGCCACTGTACCCCACAACTGTCAAAACCACACTGCGGGACCGTTAGAAGTCGGAGAAACTTGGGGTTGCCATCAATTGACAGATTTTCATCTAACTTACGTAACTTGTTAGAGAGCTATGAAGATAAGTTCATATGACGCTCTAGCGTCATATGAGTTTTTTTGGCATAAGTTCCATATGACGCTATAGCGTCATATGAGTCGGAGGGAGTTAATAACCTCTTCTAACTTCTCATCTGTGCTCGTAAACCCACGAAAACGTTGTAGCCTTTCTTCCGCCTCCGTCAATCCCGAACTTCCTTCCGCCATGTTTGTTTACAATCTCAACACGGCGGGTGCCGAACCCCGAAAGGGGTTGAAATAGGGGAGCTATCCCCCCGCCAAAGGTGGCTTTCTAGGGCCTTTCCTAGCTGATGCTAAGAGGATTGGGTTCTAGTCATGTGGTGATGGGCTGGTCTATCAGAGTGAGAACTGAGCGATCTCTGCCATACCCATAGCTTACTCTGACTGTTCCTTTTACTTATATATTTTCTAGATCTCGAGTGACGGCGTCTCTTCCGTGGATTGACCTCCCAATCTACCAAGATTGGAAGCCAAAGCGTCACATTTTTCCTTTGCCCCTCAACTTTCTCTTCATAATTGCTGAGGGGCACAGGGCCCTGGGTTGGGCTTTGGTTTCCCGGGCGTTTCTGCACCCTCATCAGCTCCCCACCATGGAGTGGCTTCGGTCACCCAGGCTTTATTGTGGTCGGCAGGGAGGGTTCTGTGGAGGCGCTCGGTTATGGCCTTGGCCTTGCTCGGGGCCTTGGGGCTGTTCAGCCAGGCAGCTTGGGGAACAGCAACAACAACAAACAACAATCTCAACAACTCACAACACTACCGCTGTCCCGTTACTCTACTCTTATTACACTATATATCACCCCTCCACCACAGCAATATATCTTCCAAACACTTCACGAGTCCTTCCTCTCCTTGCTAGCTCCGTATGCACTCGATCTTCCGTGTTAATTATCTTTTCCCATGAACATATGCTGGAGCCTTAAAAGCTTGCGTCTGCCTCCCGCCATTGCCGCTCTGGGTTTTCATTATGCATAATAAAAGAGCATGGAATGAAGCTCTTTTAGGGTAAATATGCCCGCTTGGCAGGTACTTGATGTTACAAACGGCCCCGTTTTTTTGGGGGGGTTAAGAGCCTGTAAATTACGGGTTTGACAACCCCAAGGGAAGAGAGGAAAACCTAATATTTAGTAGTGGCTCCGGAGTCAAATGACGTAGTGCCATTAATCTTATATGGCCTATTTTCCGGGCGGAGCCCTGTTTCTTCAAACAAATTACAGCGGCCATGTTGTCCATCCGGAATGCAATTGACCTGGAGGTCAATGACATCGCATGATCTCTGAGAAAAAACAGAGGAACTGCTAACTCTTGGGCTTTGATGTGAGACTGACTTAATGTCGTCCATTTTCCGTGATTCTGATGACCCTCCGTCGACTGATAGCCCCATCCTATCAGACTCGAGGCATCTGTGTCCACCCGTAGAGTGGGAGGTGGATCTGACCAATGTGTCACTGATTCCCGTACCTGAGATTTTACCCAAAACGACAGGAGATGTAGAATTCTCATTGGGATGAAGAGAGGACAATTGTGAGGTGTTAGAGGGAAAGCTTTGTTGCCTAGCAAGATTAGTCTCTTCAACCTGAAGCGGCCTAGCGGCACTGTAATTTGAACCCAATTTAAAGAGCCTATCAGAGATTCCCAAAGGTTCCTGGTTATAGTCTTGGCATGCAATACTCTGAACAGTTTTACTTGAAGACGTTTGGCATTGGTTGGACTTTGTTTTATAGTCTGAAGTTGTGTATCCCAGATTAACCCTACCCATTCTGCTGATTGTGTAGGAGTGAGATTTGATTTCTCTAAATTTACTTTGAAACCCAACTTTGTTACATGTTGTATGACTCTCAAGGTTTGTTCTTGGCAATGGAGTGGAGAAGACCCGAGAATCATCCAATCGTCTAGGTAAAACAGTATTTTCACTCCGGCTTCGAGTAGGGGGAGAAGAGCTTGTTTCACTATCTTGGTGAAAATTCTGGGAGGTATGTTCAAGCCGAAAGGTATTCTGGTGAACATTACTGCTTTGTTTCTGAATGAGACAGCTAGGAACTTTTGGTGCCTCTTGCTATTGGAATGTGCCAGTAGGCGTCTTTGAGATCTAGAGTAATTATCCAGACCTTTGGTTGTAGAACTAGCCTTACTTGAGAAATAGTCAACATCCTGAACTTCATAATGTGAATTGATTTGTTGAGGAGGGACATGTGTATCACAGGCCTTAGTTGTAGACTGTCCCTCTTTGGAACGAGAAACATGCGGGATAGAAAAACTGGCATGCCTTCTGGTACATAAGTCACAACATTGTCTGACAACATTTGGTTTATTACTGTTTCTAATTCTAGAGATAGTTGTACATTGTTTGACTGAGCTCTGAGGCGGGGTCTGACCAACCAGCGCCATGTAAGGCCCTTCTTTACTACCCTCTTTGCCCAAGATCTCTGAGGCCAATGATGAAAATTTTCCCTGAACTGACCTGTCGGATGAAGGCCTAGTTCCCTGTTGATGGCCTCTAGAAAATTTAGTTTTTTGTACTTTGGGCAGGTTGGTGAGTGTTAGAGGGTTGTTGATGACCATGTGGTCTCTGGTGTTTGGGGGCATGTTGTTTTGTTTGTTGGGGTCTATGTTGTGACCCATAGTTATGTTGCTTATGAGATTGTCGTGTGTAGGATGATCGTTGAGTCCTTGCTGCACCCCGACCTCTGGACTGATAGTGTCCCCTGTTTGACGAGTTACCCCATGCGCCTGAAATGTTTGTGGAGTAAACTTACGAGAGGGAAATTGGACTCTAAATTTTCCACGCTGTGATTGAGAACGAGAGTGGAACTGTCTAGGATGTTTCTGCTTGTTTGCAAATGACTGCCTAAACGCAGCCATCTCAGGTCTTAGCAACAGAGCATGAACCTCACTCCAGGTAGTTTGGGGTATCAATCTACATGTGAACAGCGGAGAAAGGAGAACTCGAGTCACAATATCTTTGGGCATATTCTTAGACAAGTGGATGCGCAGATCCTATCTAGCTCTAGCTGCCTCAAAAATAGCAATCCTGACATCCCCAGTGGTCATCAGAGAATTAACAAGCGAAGCTCTTCTGATAAAATGAAGTGCAGCCCTAGAATTTTGTTCAGGGATAGAATTTGCTACTTCCCGCATGGCTTGTGCAAGTTGTCGCTGTGTAATAACATTTGACAGCAACCTATGGGCTCTTTGACACAGTCTAAAATCTTTGTCAATCAGTGTAGGAGTAGGTGTAAAAGTCAGGGGGTCATTTGTTGACTTGCAAACTATTTCTGGACCTCTGAGATATTCCCAGAACTCCTGGGGTATAGAGTCGGAGTTGTATACATACATTTTTTTTTTTGTTTTTTTTTCTATATTCCAACTTACTTCCTCTCGGGCATAGGCTGAAAGCCTTAACATTCACCGCTTTACAATGAACAGTGAAGCCCGTGAGGTCTTGTTCCAGTCTAGGGAGTGAGACATGTGAAGCACGTAGAGTACAACGAGCACCTGCCATCTTGCCTTCACATGAGGCACGGTGCTCACTCATGGCCCGAAACGACCCCATCTCTGAAGCCATCTCGTTCCCGTGCTTCACTGTCTCACCACCTACACTCGGACTCTCACACTTACACACACACAACGCCACCTGTTGAGCAGATAACTCACCAGGCATTGCACCCCTATAGCATATTTTGAATATGGGAATATTCATACAGTGCTATTTAATCAGGGAACAATGAGGGTATTTTATTGACGTTTCGGTGGGCTTGTGGTAATGCACTGATACTAGGTACAGCACAAATTCCATCCCAATAATATCTTCCCATTGATACATTGGGATTTGAACCCGGGACCTTTGGACTACCAGGCCAGTGGCAAGACCACTCCACCACACCTCCCAAACTGGTGATCCTCCAATGGAAGTTTATGGGGGGCAGCATTCCCACAAGACAAAGCAAATTTCTCTGCCTCAGTCACCCATTCAGCCCATGGACCATAACCCAGAGTAGAAACCTCTAACATAGGAATTTTATTCTCAAACATTTTCGTGAGACAACCTACGGATTTTGAGAGATTAGAGAGAGATTTAATAGCATTATGTCCATCCGCCTTATTCAAATCAGACCATGGTTTGAAGCGCTTACCCGAAGGCACCGCAGGGGTCTGTGTGTAAGTAAAGTACAGTAGGGTCTCACATAAAACGAGTATATGGTCGATAAACGAGGGCGTTTTATGCGATTTCGTTTGATGTGAACACAGCATTTTGGTGGCCCAATATCGTCAATGTTCACTGGAAGCGTAAATTTCCGTCAGGAGCGTACGATATTTCGTACGTTTTGTACGATATTTCGGCGTTCTATATGAAAGCGTACGATATTTTGTACGTTTTGTACGATATTTCGGCGCTCTATATGAAAACTCCTCGGATTTGCCCCACTTTGGCGGCGGACTCGTTTTATGTGATCACATTCGTTCTGATCGAAAATTAAATATTAATATTTTAGGTCGGTCGTTTTAATCGAGACTCGTTTTATGTGAACACGTTTTATGCGGGACCCTACTGTACTTAGCCTCCAACAGAGATGGGAAAGGTTTTATGATTACATCCAGCAATCGGCCTTGTGCATCTTTTGCACGTAGATGCCTAAGCTCATCCATTTCAATAATACACTCATTTGGTACTGGCACCAAATCTGGATGACCTGTGTCAGGATTAGCAAGTGTTACCACTGGTAATTGTTTCCAGTATCGAGATTCACCAAATAGTAGAGGAAAAGGCTTCCTGTTCATTTCAGGTTCTTGCTCAATGGGTGGGGGTTGAACAGAAAAAAGTTACTAGGAATACCAGAAGCCTGAAGACTAGCCTGAGTGGAGGATGAAGGAGTGGTTGTTATTTCATGAGCAGGTTGTTTGGGCTGGACAGGTACATGAGCCAGTGGAACTGCCTCTGGTATGGCAGGCTGTAACATAGATGGAGCCAGAGACCTACCTTGGAGATCTAGGATAGCCTTATCTAAAGACACAAATTTCTGTTCAAATTTGTCCATAAAATCTTCTTGCATAGATTTAAGAAACACCTGAAGTTCACAAAATGAGCCACCAGGTGGGCTCGGAGTAGGAACTATATCAGAATGATAAAACTCATCTTCACTTTGTTCTAATGAAGAACCAAGATGGGACTTATTCTCACTCAAACCTTCTCAATATGGTCACCTGTCTCCAAATCATAACACTCTACAATAGAATTGTTTATGTCCAAAGGTTCTGGAGTATCTTTAAGAAGCACTTCTTCCAGCTTTGCCCCAACCGTACTGTAACCAAAAATGTCTGGAGCTGCCAGAGAAGGATCTAAATGAACAGGTAAGTCCGAAGAAGGCTGAACAGGTGAGTAGTCTATGTGTTTATGCACTTCAGTTTCAGTAGTCACCTGAATCAGTTGAGGGTGAATTAATGTAGGTGGAGCAAGCAACGGGGTTGATTCAAATTGCTGTTCAATAGTATCAGCTAACTGTACTAGGGAAAGTGGAGGGGGACTGACATCCTCAGAACTTGGATCAGTCAAAGAAGTAGATGAGACAGGTAATTTATGTTTAGATGTAACAGAATGACTGACCACATTAGACAATGTCAAAGGACGGGGGAGATGTGGTGTATAATGCAAGACTACGGAATCATGACTGAGAGCCGGAGAAGTTTGGGAACTAGAAGGTTGCCTTTTAGTTTGAGATTTGCTCGCTTTTTTCTGTTTGTTACTAGAAGACTCTGAACTGACCGACCTATGTCTTTTCCTGCTAGATCCAGACATTTTCTTGTCAATAGGTGGGGTAGAGCTAGAAGCTCTAGGAAATGATATTTATAAAAAACTTATATACTTTACATCAAAAATACCCAGAGATTTTTTAAGGGTACCTGAAATGTAAGACTTTACAGAACCCTGCACAGATAATAACACTTGTTTGCATGTGACCGAGGATAGAAATGTTTTTGGGTCATGGTACATAATAACTACACTTCTCACACACCCTAGGGTTCCACATAGCAATGGTCCTATTAACACACTTTACCTGAAAGATGCAGAGTGTATGCTCCGTGAGGGCTAACGTGGTACAACTCTTGTAAGAGCAAATGTTGATATCCACAGGAGGATCCACGTCTTGCAGGATGACCCTGTCCATCTTGGATGTTGTGGGAAACCCTATGAAGGAGTGTTGGTCCTCCAGGTTAAGGAAGCCTCCTGAGAACACCCCGGATAAATCTTCTCCAGATGCGAATGCATACAGACCCGGAAGAAAGGGAAGAGAAGAAAAAAATTGGGATTTTTTTTTTAACACCCTACGAGCGGCCTAGGCGGTAATTTATATGTACCGCCCAGCGGGGTTTTTTGGCCATAAATGGGGTTGTTTCCGTGCTCTTTTTCATGCATAAACAAGACCCAGAGCGTAATACAAGTATGTACAGTAGGGTCCCGCATAAAACGTGTTCGCATAAAACGAGCGACCTAAAATATTAATTTTAATTTTCGATCAGAACGAATGTGATCACATAAAACGAGTCCGCCGCCAAAGTGGGGCAAATCCGAGGAGTTTTCATATAGAGCGCCGAAATATCGTACAAAATATCGTACGCTTTCATATAGAACGCCGAAATATCGTACAAAATATCGTACGCTCCTGACGGAAATTTACGCTTCCAGTGAACATTGACGATATTGGGCCACCAAAATGCCGTGTTCACATAAAACGAAATCGCATAAAACGCCCTCGTTTATCGACCATATACTCGTTTTATGTGAGACTCTACTGTATCCCTGAAAGGGCGTAAATTGAGCTTTCCAATGACACCTGAACCATCCTTCTACGATCACTGGTTGTCTTGCAACGATCGTGCAACCGAAGGGCAAAATGGCTAAAATACGTTAATTTTCTTATATTATTACGTGTGTAGCGAGTGAGTGAGGGTGGAGGAGGGTGCAATAAATCTCAGTTGGTCCACGGCGGCCGTGGCGAGCGGTCAGGCGGTAACCTATGCTCCTCCCACAGCTCCGCTCTCTCTCAGACCACATTACGTGCTCAAAATTGCACTCGACAATAGCCGGGTGCCGCCACATAGGCCATATTTATTTCACTCGACTATAGCCGTGTGCCGCCAGTTATGGGTTAAAGGAAGACAATTTATACAGTTGGTCCTCCAGTAACGCGGCCAATGTGTTCTGGTTACCGCCCGTGTTAGCAAAATCCGCGTTACCGAACCCATATGTTTACATGTTAAAGGTACCTTGGCATTCTGGGGATTTCCACAAAGTCTACTTTTTCTCCATACTGTAGAAGCCTATGTTGTAATAATAAATTAAATTATAAAGGTTATTTTACATGTGCATTGAGTTGATTTGCCCATTGCAACTCTTACCTCTGAATAAATGAAGTGTTTCATCCCCCCCGTCCCCTCCCCCCGGATCCATCGCCGTCACTGCGATGAAGTTGATGGTCTGGTAGCTCTCGCCGCCAGCCATTCGTTGATAAGGCGTGGTCCCTCCCCAGCTTCAGCATCAGAATCCTCGAAGCCACTGTAGTCGGCATCTGATACAACCGACAGTAAATCGTCTGGTGGCTGAGGGTCGGAGTCGAGTCGGAGTCACTCGACGCCACTTGTTTCTGTTGCTGTGCTCGTTGGCGAAAGAAATCTGTTATTCGTGTCTGCTGGCGTGCATTTATCCTGTCGTGAAACATATCAAAGTAGGGCTGGATGGCAGCAGTAAAGCTTGCTATTATCTGTGCTGAACGGTCATGTTTGGGATCAAAGTGGTTCATGTGATGGCCGAGACGTTGTAACAGTGCTTTAAAAGCAATGTTTTGGCGGGTACAAAATGTTTCTAAGGCCTTCACAAAATAATTGTCGAACCATTCGAGGCTCAACGCTGACAACATCCAGGCCTTCTTGTTGCTCATCCAGTGCACACTCAACTTGGCCATGTCCATATTGCGATAAGGCCTTGGGCGCTTTGCCTTATGAATGATTAGAGGCTTCATCTTGCAGGTGCCGGAAGCATTGCAGGTCAACAAGATGGTTACACGTTCTTTGGCCATTTTGTAGCCCCTTGCTAACTTCTCCTTGCGAGAAATGTAAGACCTTTTAGGCATTTTCTTCCAGTTGACTCCCGACTCGTCGCAGTTAAAAATGTGATCCAAGTTGTAGCCATCGGCCACAATAACCTCGCGCAAGAAAGCAGGGAATTCGTTGGCTGCAGCATGGTCGCCGCTTGCTGTCTCCTGTTATCCGAACACTTTTTATTTTGTTTCGTTTATTAAAGGACACTAGCCACCCAGCAGATGCCTTAAAGGGTTTGGGGTTCTGTACATTGTTCATTCGAGCCACTGCTGCATAATATTTCTTGGCTTTTTCTCTGATAATCCGTCCGTCTGTCGGCACATGATTCTTATTTTGCCTCCCCAAATAATGCACCATTAGCTTCTCTGTCTTCTTTAGGATGACATTTCCCACTTTAACCGACGCCTGAGTACCCTCTGCGGGGTTTCCCTTAATAATGTTGGCAATCTTCTCCCTGTCCTTCCAAATGGTGCGAATTGTACTCTCGTTAACATCGTGTCGTCTTGCCAACTCAGCTTGTTTCTTCCCCTTCTCTAACGCCTTCATGATGTCATATTTCTGTGCGTACGTAAAGATATGTCGCTTCTTGGGCGGCATGGCGGCGAGGTCAAGTCACAGAAAAAAGGCACCTTGAGAACCACGGTCTGTGTTACAACACACGCGGTGGGGGGGGGGTCGGTACGTGAGACGAACAATGGTGGAACTGGAGAAGGACGCTGGGGAGGGAATGACATACCCGGACGAGCCGCAAGTGACGTCACTGGACCAGGGAGGGAGACGGAACAGCCTCGCCAGGCCCAGGAGAGAGAAAACTGCCCAGCTGGACCCCGCGCCAGTGTAAGTATTGACCGTGCTAGCAAAATTTTGGATATTTGGGGTGTACCGCGTGCCACCATAACCGCGTTTCCAAAACACGCGTTACCGGAGGACCAACTGTACTGTATTTATCAGTGGCCCCTCCATCATTGACGATTATGCCTATTACATAAGGCACCCTCTTCAAACACTCATCCGCCGTAGTTTGAATCTACCGCGCAGAGCATAACAAATTGAGGAGCCTTCATCATGAGCGCACGCAACCTCACTCATGGTTCAGTCATTATGAAATTGGGTTCTCACTACGAAAAAACTTCGTAAAAAATAAAAACAAAAAGAAAATAAGAATAACTATTCAATAAGCTTTCCATATAATCGTGGATGTACTTGTGTGGATCTTTGACCACACGCTGACTCAGGCGTCATTCTTCCTTCTCTGCTCTGCGCTCAACCTACCCGGACGTGCCTCCCCACGTTCCGCTGGTTCCGCATTTGTTGCGTCCCTAGTGAGTTTTTTCTCATTTGTTTACTCCGGGATATATCGAGTAAGGTTAGGATATGCGTAGCAGGAGTGTCCTGGGCTGGTTGCCCGCAGTGCAGTGTATTTTGGGTCGTGTGTTTGGGGCATCTATTTCGGGTGTACCCTCGTGGTCCTGTTGTGGACATGTGAACTTTTTCACAAAATTGGATAAATGTAGAGAGAGAGACAGGACAACACGAGCTTAGGCTCAAATCCTGTATACTACAATTAGGTGAGTACAATTAGGTGAGTACAGTTAGCTAGCTTTGTGATGTAGGCGGCTTTCATTACGCGTTATTATTGCTTCCTTTTATCTTTCTGATGAGGTAGCTTTTATTCTCTGACGTTCCCAGCGTATTTTTCTTCATTTAGTGAAGTTTTTTCGGGGTCCCGAGTCAGTTCTTCCCTTTGCCGGGAAGTGTTTGCTACAGTGGTGTGTTGACGGTGGTTCCTGTTGTGATATAATTCAGTGCTTTTTGTTTATATTACGACATGTTTACTTTTTATTTCCGTCTGCCTAGGCCTAGCCAGCCTCTCGTAGCTTTGCCACATGTACAAGTGTTATTGATTTATGTTATAAATATGTACTACTGGGTCATGTGTGTCCTGGTTAGTTGTGTATTGGCTATTCCATGGACTATATATGTGTCCTGGATTAGTTGTGTATTGGCTAATTCCACGGACTATTTGTGTGTCCTGGGTTAGTTGTGCTTTGGCTAATTCCACGGTATATTTGGTGCGTTCAGATTGAATCTGAACGGGGTGGGTTGCCTTTTCCGGCGGGTTATCTCGGTTACACCTTGAAAAACCCGGCTGGTTGCCGAGTTTTAATCACGCGTGGTTAAAAAAGGCTTGTTTTCCCCGGCGAGTGGTGGCCTGAGGCTCTCCAGGACTGCGTCTCTGTGGTGGTGCCTGTGTTCAGGCTTACTGTGTTTCCCGGCGGGATGGCTTTACCCATTTAACTAAGTGTTCATACGGACACTTGTTGAGTTGAGTTTTTCCCGGTTTTGCAAAGCCAGTAAAACTAGGCTGTTTGTTGATTGGTCTTTCCTCCTCGGCGATCTTTTGCAAAGAAGTGGGGATAGGAATAATTGGGGTTAACGTTAAAAACTTAAATTCACACCCGGCGGTTGCACCTTGGGAGGGTGGGATTAATGGATTTGCAAAATTCAGTGTAGTTAACCAGACAATTGAGGGATACGATAAGTATCGCCGCCATTCAACATACGGCGATCTAGAACGCTTCGGGAGAAGCCAGATCTAGCATTTAAGACAGGCTTCCCAGTTTTTGATCTGCGAGTTAATACGGGGGCCGGCGTCTTTTAAGGGTTTTCCAGTAAACTTAAACACCACTGGGAAGACTGCATCATTTATAAAAAGTCATGCTGGTCTTTATATTATGTCAGAGGATATTCATAAATCTTTTGGACAGGTTCAGATATTCTGAAATCTTTACTTGAACCTCCCGCGTAGCGAGCCGTGATAGTTGTGTATTACGTCTCGTTACCCGGCGGGTTATTTAACACTTGTGTTCGAACGTGTTGGTGTAGCCTTATGAGCATTAATTCCTGGAAATTTTATTTTTTCCAGGGCTGAGTTCCGGCGGGTCTTTAGAGAACCTGGAGTGAACCGGGGGTGGGTTCGTTTTCCACCAGTCTCTGTCATGGCTACCCTAGACCCTGTTTTTGCCTTGTGTATTGCTCCCTCCTGTTCAGGAATCCCTATCTTTGCACACACTCTTTGCATTAGATGTGTTAAATGTTTAGACCGCTCAAGGGGTTTGTGGGTAACGGGGAACTGTGGCTTCTGTACTCAATTAAGTGTCAAAGTATTGCGGGACAATAATAGATCCGCGGCGGTCGCTTTGAGGGAGGTCAGGCAGCAATTGTCAAGTTATGCTACCACAGTGGCTCATAAAGCGCTGCAATGTGATAATGTAATTCTTTGGGATAAATTACTGATTGAGCACCCCCCTATTAAACATATCTCTCGAGTAACTGTACGAAAGTCGGCAGAGACTGGGCAGGGTACAGCACTTTCTCTGGTCCCTAGCACTAAGAGACCTCGTGAACCCACGCCCCCGGTGACAGCCTCCACGTCACGGGAACGGTCCAGGTCCAGGTCGCCCCTCAGACAACAGCCGCCTAGTCATTCTTCTTCACCAGCAAGAAAGAAGAGCAAAGAGGAAAAGTCCAAGGACAGCTCTAGTGAAAGATCGGAAAAGTCTAAGAGCAGTGAAAGATCTAAGTCACACCGCAGCCACAAATCTTCCAGGAAAGATTCTAAGGAACGAAAGGCCTCCCGGCGTTCGCCGGAGCCTCGTGCCTCACTTTCTGCCTCTACTCCCGACTTATCTAGTGTCCAATCTGATGGGGCGGGAGTGGAGTCAGAGACTGTGGTGGGGGTGTTACCGGCGGACAGGTTACCAATGGATATTATAACCTTAGAATTAGAGAGTTCTGTGGGCAGTGATCGCCCTTTAGAAGAGTCTAGTGGGAGCTCAGGGTTTGATGGTGTATCTGACTCCCAAGGGAGTTCAGGCCAAGGCCTGGGTGTATGGCGGTATTCCCAACCAGGGCATGAAGGCCCACGTCTGGTTCAGGAGCCACAGGTACGGGCGGACGTCCACCGGGACGCTGTGATCCCATCTTCCATTCCTGACTTAACATGGCACCACGACGGGATTCCGGCTTCGGCGGAATCCTCTCATGATGGGCCAGATGACAAGGATGAGGGGTCTATAATCTCTGACATGGAAGTGCAAGCGTCGGGTTCAGTTCTAGACGACTCGCAAGATAGGAATGATTCACCTCTGAGTTCTTCATCTGCTAAATTTGTCACGGCGGAGGAAATAGATGGGTTAGTAGTTACTGCTCTAACAAAATGTTTTGGCCAACAGCCGGAGACTCCTACAGTGGACCTGGGAGCTTCCATGACAAGTTCAAGTGTTCGGCCTCTGATCGCTTCTATTGCTTTGACCAAGATTCCACACCCTCCCTCTATATCACCTACTATGGTCACTAGGCCTGCTTCGGCGGCACTGACTACTTCTAGCGTAAGGGTGGTAGCGGATGTGAATCCCCCCCTTTAGATAAAGCACCGTTAAGAAAGGTAGCTATGCCCCTGTTATACGGTCCAGATGATTCATGGGTTCAAATGATCCCAACTAAGTCAGAGGCGGCGCAGCCCACTTTGTCAGGGGAACTTCCAGTGCCACGTGAGTGGGTAATCCAAGGAAATAAATCTAGAAAGTTACGAGCTTTGGATATTGCGGGTAATGTACTTGATGTTAATATTAAGGCCATTCCGAACCATTATCACCATGACTATTTTGTGTATACAGCTACACCTGCACTGCCCCCTGCCTCAGCTTCAAAACTGTTTTCTGACTGGACCAAGCATGACGGTTTTAATGATATAAAAGCACTGTCAGCTCTCACTCCGGAATTAGATTTACAAACGGTCACAGACACAGCCGCTAACCCAGTGTTGAAGGTGGGGCAGTTGGGTCCAGGACCTTGGGTGGAATGGGAGGTAGAGGCTCAGAACTTTGCGACCACCTTCACCTCAAAATCTTCGCACCAGATTCCTCAGGACAGCCATTCTTGGTTCTCTCTGCCAGTCTTTTCAGCCGGCGGAGTTCCATCTGCTTTGTTTACCTTTTGACTGCCCCCAAAATCAATATGCGAACTTAAAGATCCTTTCACTACACCTTCCCCAGCTCACCTAGACCGGGAGTTTAGGCTACGGGGGAAGGCGTATAGACTTTTCTCCCAATACATTGTTACGCACCAGGTGGCGAAATCTATGCTAAGATCTACTCAGGCCATCGCGGACGCGGAGGCCAGAAGATTGGTTGAACTGTCTCGGCGGTTACTCCTTCAGACTTCTATTCAGTCGTTGGGGGATATCCGCACAGCCTTGCTCGAGGCGGTGCGGGCGAGACAGGATCTTAGGATGTCCCTGGTGAGGAAACTTCCTGATAGAATTGCGAACCAGGTGGTCATGTCGCCGGTGCTAAATCCCTCTTTAATGTCCCCTGATGTGTGGAGAACTGTTTTCAACATGGCTCAGGCCTTTAAGCAAAGTCCCACCCCTTCTAAGAAACCTGCCTTTAACTTTCCCAAACCCAAGCCAGTCACAAAAGCTCAGCCGGGTGGGTCAAAGCCCTTTCATATACCTAAGTCCACTTCCCCCCAAGGTCAGTACAGGTATAAACAAGGTAAATTTGCAGGTCATAAAGGACGAAACTATAACAGACCGGGCCAGGGCCCGTCTTCTGCCAACGCCGGCCAGTCGGCTAAGCGTCCACCACCACCACCACCACCACCACCACCACCACCATCAAAAAACTAAAGTCTCTCTCACTCCCAGGGCCGGTCTCACGGCGGGTGGATCAGAGGGTAGTACAGCCGGCGAACCCTTGTCTGCTAACTGGGTCGTTCCGGACGTGTCACCGCGCATGGCCAGTAAATACTTGGGCAAGGATGGTGGCACGCAAGGGCATCACCTGGCAGTGGCTCCGGGGACCTCGTTTACGTCAGCCGACAAAGGCAAATTTAGTTTCATTAGAGGTGGAGTCACTGATCCAGGAAATGATCGCCAAGAATGTCATCATCCCGGGTCCTCAAAATTACCCAGTCTTTACATCCAAACTATTTCTAGTGCCCAAAAAGGACAGTGTTCACATGAGACCAGTCGTAGACCTGTCTTATCTGAACCTCCATATTCACAATGTGTCATTCAGGATGCTAACAGTAAACCAGATCAGGCTAACACTTCCGCCGGGAGGATGGATGTGTTCTTTAGACCTGACAGACGCGTATTGGCACGTCTCGGTAAACAAAAGATTTCAACGGTTTCTGGCCTTAAGAATAAAGCATCAGACTTATGTCTTTCAGAGGATGCCGTTTGGATTAAACCTAGCACCTCGCTTATTCACGAAATTAGTCCGGCAAGCCCTGATGCCCTTGTTAGAGCAAGGGATCAGGATTTTATGGTATCTAGACGACTGGCTAGTGGTGGCAGAGACGGAACAAGTATGCATAAGTCATGTCAACATAACATTAAAACATGTCAAAACTCTAGGGTTCAAGGTCAACCTGGTAAAGTCAAACCTTGTTCCCTCAAGAGTAGTTCAGTGGATAGGGCTGGTCTGGGACACAGCTACTCTCACTCTGAGTCAGAGTGTGGACAATCGCAACAGATTTCGCAGGAAATTGTTTCTGTTCCTTCACAGTCTGACTACGACACGGAGAATCTGGGAGTCTCTGGTCGGCTCTCTCAACTGGATTCAACTAACTGTAAGGTTGGGCCGATTAAGAGTCAAACATTTAATATTGGAGGGCAACAAATATTTTCCGCTATTGCCGGCGAAAAAATGAGGGCCCATACCAAAATTAATCCACAACTTGCTAGCGGTCTGGGCGAAGAGGGAAACGTTACACTCAGTCATGTCATGGACCTCTCCTCCGCCGACGGGATGGGTAGACACGGATGCGTCAGGAACGATAGGTTGGGGCTTTCAGTCAAACCAAGCACACCAGGGTCAAGGGCTTTGGTCCCATTTAGAAACCTCTCACATCAATGTCAAAGAATTACTAGTCCCCTTATATTTCCTTCAGGCTCACGGCTCTACTTTACGGAGCAAGTCGGTGGCCTTCAGAATGGACAATCTGAATGCGGTTCACTGTATTCAGAAACAAGGGTCGACGAGATCTCTGAAGTTGCTAAACGTGTCAGAAAAGATTTTTATTCTAGCCAACAGGCTGGACATTCATCTTCACGCTTCTTATCTCCCAGGCGTAGCAAACGTCTGGGCAGACGCTCTATCTCGGAGACAGAGCACAACAGTAGAATGGGCGATCAAGCAAACCATTTTCGACCAAATGATTGCGGAGCCTTACCATCCACAAGTGGATTTGTTTGCGTCAGAGGAGACTCACAAACTCCCACTATACCTCACTCGCCGGACGATAACGCCGGCGGGCGGGCCAGACGCACTGGTGACAGACTGGAACAGGTGGAGTTCCATTTATCTGTTTCCGCCGCCAGACGCATCTCTAATGTGCCACGTAGTAAACAAACTACAGGATTATCGGGGCGTAGTCTCGCTAATCGCGCCCCTGTGGCCGGCGCAGTTGTGGTACCAGCAATTGAAAACGTGGTGCCCGCACCCGGTGTCACTCCCGGTCGGGTTTTTCCACTTAGACAAAATTGGCAACCTAGAGACCTCGCTGACTTTTGCATTATGGACATTCAGGAGGCCAAATGGCTAGCACCATATGGTAGAGACGTGACCAATAAATTCATGAATCAATATACCTAGTCTACAAAGCGACAGTATCAATCGCATTGGCAAGCCTTTACTTCTTGGATTCTTAGAATAGAACAAACCGTGCCCTCAGTGGCTTTGGTTTTTAATTATTTAAATTAACTGTTCGAGCAGAAACGTTTATCCGTAGTAACGTTAAAAATTCACTTAACAGCGATTAGAATGCCATTTTTGGACCTTACCGGTCTCACCATACCAGTCGCGGAGGAAACAGGTTTTATGAGGGCATGTTTTAAACTCCGCCCACCTCCCCGTCAGCTCATGCCTACCTGGTCTCTGGACAAAGCATTGTCGTTACTTCATTCCCGTCTGTACCAACATACTGCAGATTTTACATTACTCTTAAAAAAGGCTGTATTCCTTATGGCTTTGGCTACCGGGAACAGAGTATCTGAGCTGGCGGCGATGAGCAACACACCTAATTGCCTCAGGTTTGGTAGGCTTAATGAATGTATTCAGATTGCACCTTCCCCAGGGTTCATAGCCAAGAATGAGCACAGTGAACACATGTTTTCAGAATTCACGGTGCCTGCGTTGAAAGGGGGAAAGGTGCACCATAATTTATGTCCAGTGCAAGCTCTAACCAAATATTTATGAGTGGCACCTCTAAATCACCAGGGTGCTTTATGGGTAGCAAGTACGGGTAAACGCTTGATATAACGTAAACTGGCTTCTCTCTTGGTCGAGGTCATTAAAGAGAGTAATGCCAGCGTTGTGGGTAGGGCCCACGATTTACGCAAGTGGGCAGCATCTTTGCGTTTCCTTAAGAATTTTTCTGTTGAAGATATTACGTCCACACAGTTGTGGGCCTCTAATCATATGTTTTTGACTCGATACCTTTCAGTTGCTCTAGACAAACCTTCCTTACCATGTATAGCTTTAACCCTCCAGCCCCGGCTATGTATTATATATATATATTCCTCGAAACCCGGGTGTTTTGGCCGAAAAACGTCTAGGCTAGGCTACCGTATATTCGTTAATCAGACTGCTCCCCGCATTCCCGCGCATCCCCAAGCGTAGCTGTGTTGTTTACCTGTAGAATGGCATTAAGTAGAGCTCTCTAAGTCAACTGGTTGAGTTGTGATGATGATTTCATTGGAGATAACTTTATGGCCAAAACAGCCACTTTACACTACTTTTCGATACTTAACAACAACATACAGGCACACACGAACAAGCGACGCTCTCCTTCTTGTGGCCGGAGATGCGGGGCGTCGGTCCAGCCGGCTGTTGTTTACATGCGTCGGACTGACGCCTCGCACACGAAGCTCACAGGCTTTCAACCACTGGGCGTTCAAGAGCCCTTCCGGGTACCTGTTATATGCTTTTTTATGGGCGTTCAAGAGCCCTTCCGTGGTGAGAGGGTTAAGGCAGAGGGTCTAGGTGGCTCCTAGGTCACTTATTGTTTAATTTCATGAAAAGGGGGGGGGGCAGTCAGTGTAACATAGGACGCCCTAGACCCCGCCGGAATATGTGAGCTGTGATACTGTTTTATGGGTGTTGTGATATGAAAATTTCTCTGTACTATTCATTACAGGAAATTGTGCTAGTACAATTGAGGTACAAACAACAGTGTTGTTGTAAGTAGTTTTGGGCTGTGAAGCAATCTAATTTTAAGCATTGGGAATATTTTGCAAGATATCTCCACTAGTTTATGGGGTTTATTTATTAGTGGCCCCTCCATCATTGACGAACATGCCTATTACATAAGGCATCCTCTTCAAACACTAATCCGCCGTAGTTTGAATCTACCGCGCAGAGCATTTAAAATCTGAGGAGCCTTCATCATGAGCGCACGCGACCTCACTCATGGCTTCAGTCATTATGAATTGGGTTCTCACTACGAAAAAAACTTCGTAAAAAATAAAAACAAAAAGAAAATAAGAATAACTATCCAATAAGCTTTCCATCATATCGTGGATGTACTTGTGTGGATCTTTGACCAGACGCTGATTCAGGCGTCATTCTTCCTTCTCTGCTCTGCGCTCAACCTGCCCGGACGTGTCTCCCCACGCTCCGCTGGTTCCGCATCTGCTGCGTCCCTAGTGAGTTTTTTCTCATTTGTTTACTCCGGGATGTATCGAGTAAGGTTAGGATATGTGTAGCAGGAGTGTCCTGGGCTGGTTGCCCCCAGTGCAGTGTGTTTGGGGCATCTATTTCGGATGTACCCTCGTGGTCCTGTTGTGAACATGTGATCTTTTCACAGTTGAGTTAGCTTGTGTTGCAGGCAGCTTTCATTACGCGTTATTTTATGCTGCCTCTTATCTTTCTGATGAGGTAAGCTTTGCTTCTGACGTTCCCAGCGTATTTTTCTTCACTTAGTGAAGTTTTTTCTGGGTCCCGAGTCAGTCTTCCCTTTGTCGGAAGTCTTTACTACAGTGGTGTGTTGGCGGTGGTTCCTGTTGTTATATTTCCAGTGTTTTTGTTTATATTTCAACATTTCTTATGCCGTCTGCTTAGGCCTTGCCAGCCGCTCGTAGCTTTGCCACATGTACAAGTGTTATTGTTTATTTTATAAATATGTCCTACTGTGTCATGTGTATCCTGGTTTAGTTGTGTATTGGCTAATTCCACGGACTATGTATGTTTCCTGGTTTAGTTGTGTATTGGCTAATTCCACGGATTATTGTGTGGGCCCTGGGCTAGTCGTGCTTGGCTTGCTTCCAGGTCCGTTATGCGTTCAGTTGGTTTCTGAACGGGGTGGGTTACTTTCCGTCGGGTTTTTCTCGGTTTCACCATGAAAAACCCGGCCGAGAGCCGTGTTGGGCCACGCGTGGTTTCAACACAGGCTTATGTCCCCGGCGAGGAGGTGTCTGTGGCTCTTCGTCTCTGTGTTGGTGCCTGTTTCAGGCTCCCTATGATCCCCGGCGGTCTGGCTGTACCCATCTATCTTTGTTCATGCGGACAGATGTTATGAAGTTTTTCTACCCGGTTTTACAAACCAAATAGAACAAACCTAGCTGTTGTTTGAGGGCTTTCCTCCCCGGCGATCTTTTACAAAGAAGTGGGGACAGGAACTTATGGGGTTAACGTTGTTTACATCTCACCCGGCGGGTTTTTTTTTTTTTTTTTTCTATGTGATTGAGGGAGGCAAAAGGCATAACTGCCTATAGCGAGTGCCTCCCCCATAGTTGAAAGAGTGACAGGGCCAAAATCAAGGGACGTTCGAGCCAAAATCGGGTGCACCTTGGTAGGGTGGGATGAACGTCTTGGTCATTCAATTTAGTTAACCGATCCACTTTAAGTGGCACTTTAGGTATCACCGCCTTCAGACTTACAGCGATCGAAGGCTCAATTAGGTTTAACATCTTTTCACACATTTTTCACATCCGGCGGGTGCTCCTGGGAGGAGGAAATAAGGAATTTACAATTCCATATAGTTAACCAGTTAATTGAGAGATACGTTAATGTATCGCCGCCTTCAAACTTACGGCGATCCTTTGTGACAATTCGTTAGAAATCAGATCTCGTATCAGCCTGCCCTGTGTTATTCTGCTAAATAATTCTGGTGCCGGCGTCTTTGTGGGGGGTTGTTTTTCCAAAATTGAATCTTGAAACAGTCACCACCAGAAAGACTATGTTATAAATGCCATACTGGTCCTTTATATTATGTCAGAGGGTATTCTTAACTTTCTTAGGACATGTTTAGATATTCGGAAATCTTTATAGGATCCCGCCGCGTAGCGAGCTGTGATCGTTGTGACATTACGTCTCGTTACCCGGCGGGTTATTGACACATATGTGTGTGTGTGTATGCGATCATGTTGGGTTACCCTTATGAGCATTAACTCCTGGAAATTTTATTTTTTTCCAGAGCTGGGCCCCGGCGGACCAATACAGACCCTGCAGTAGTTTCCCACCAGTCTCTGTCATGGCTACCTTTGCCCCAGTTTTTGCTTTATGCATTACCCCTACCTGTGCCGGTATCCCTATTTTTGCGCACACTCTTTGCATCAAGTGTGTTAAATGTCTAGACCGTTCAAGGGGTCTGTGGGTGATGCGCAAATGTTCCTTTTGCTCCCAATTAAGTGTCAAAGTCCTCCGCGATAATGATAAGACCGCAGCGGTCGCCTTACGAGAGGTTAGGCAACAGATGGCAGCATATACTACGATTGTGGCTCATAAATCACTTCAATGTGACAACGTCCCTTTTTGGGATAGGCTTCTTGTGGAGCACCCTCCCCCTAAACGTCCCTCTCGAGTAACTAGTCGTAAGCCGGCAGAGACTGGTCAGGTTTCTGTGTCTTCTCCTACTGCTACTGTGAAACGTCAACAAGAACCTACTCCCCCGACGGCAGCCTCCTCGTCCCGGGAGAGATCTCGGTCTAGGTCACCTCTCAGACACCAGCCATCTAGTCTTACCTCTTCACCATCGAGTAAGAAGAGTAAGACAGAAAGTTCCACCAGTGGTCACGGCGATAAATCCTATAAATCGAAGAGTAGTTCACGGTCACACCGCAGCCATAAATCTTCAAAGAGGGATTCCCATGATAAAAAGGCCTCACGACATTCACCAGTTTCTAGTGCTTCTCATCGTACCTCTACCCCAGACAGAGTTTGTGTTCGGGCTCAGGGGTCCAGGATAGTGCCTGTACCTAAAGATGATTTACCCATTAACATTTTAACCCTGGAATTGGAGAATTCAGGGGGCTCAGGGGTTGAGAGTGTTGCGGACTCCCAAGGGAGTGTAGGCCAAGGCCTAGGTGTTTGGCGTTATTCTCAGCCAGGACCTGACCACCCACTTCCGGCTCAAACTATTCACACAGTGGCTGACGTCCACCGGGACGCGGCGATCCCATCCTCTATCCCTGACTTATCTTGGCAACAAGGTGATACCCCAGCTTCGGCGGGATCTTCTCAGGAGGAACAGGATCAAAAAGACGAGGTTTCAATTATCTCAGATATGGAAGGGCAAGAGTCAGGTTCAGGCTTAGACGCCGCACAAGATCCTAATGATTCACTAGTTAGTACATCATCAAGTCAATTTGTCACTGCACAGGAAATTGATGGGCTACTCAGTAATGCTTTATCTAAATTTTTTAGCCAACAGCAGGAAACTCCCACAGTGGACTTGGGAGCTCCCACGACAAGCTCTACGGTACGGCCTCTGATGACTTCTATTGCTTTAACTCAGATCCCTCACCCTCCCCCTCTGTCACCATCAGTGGTTACTAGGCCTGCTACGGCGGCATTGACCACTTCGAACGTAAGGGTTATAAAGGATGTCAATCCGCCCCCTCTAGACAGAGCGCCTCTCAGAAAGGTAGCTATGCCCTTGCTTTACGGACCAGACGAGTCATGGGTCCTTTTGACCCCCACTAAACCAGAGATTGCCCAACCTACCTTGGCAGGGGAACTTCCAGTACCGCGTGAGTGGGTCATCCAGGGCAATAAATCTAGGAAATTAAGGGCCTTGGATACTTTAGGCAATGTACTAGATGTCAACATCAAGGCTATACCTAGTTATTATCACCAAGATTATTTTGTTTATGCTGCTAAGCCGGCTTTACCCTCTGCCTCAGCTTCAAAACTTTTTTCAGACTGGTCTAAGCATGACGGATTTAATGACATTAAGACTCTGTCAGCTCTCACTCCAGAACTCTATTTGCTAACCGTCAGGCACAGCAGCTAATCCAGTCTTGAAGGTGGGGCAGTTGGGTCCAGGACCTTGGGTGGAATGGGAGGCAGAGGCTCAAAACTTTGCGACCACATTTACTTCCAAAACTTCCCACCAGATCCCTCAAGATACTCATTCTTGGTTCTCCATGCCAGTGGGTTCTGCCGGCTGAGTCCCTTCAGCTTTGTTTGCTTTCTTAGCTGCCCCTAAAATTAATCTCTGTGAGCTAAAAGAACCTTTCACTACCCCTACCTCAACTCACCTAGAACGAGAATTTAGGCTAAGGGGGAAAGCTTTTCGCCTGTTCTCTCAATACATAGTGTCTCAACAGATAGCAAAGTCTTTGCTCCGGTCCACTCAGGCAATCGCAGACGCGGACGCCAGACGATCGGTTGAATTGTCCCGGCGACTGCTTCTTCAGTCGTCAATCCAATCTTTGGGTGACATCCGCACCGCCTTGCTTGAGGCGGTACGAGCGAGACAAGACCTCAGAATGTCCTTAGTCCGAAAACTGCCTGATCGCATTGCGAATCAGGTGGTCATGTCACCAGTGCTCACTCCCTCTTTAATGTCCCCTGACGTGTGGCGAACGGTGTTTAATATGGCTCAGGCCTTTAAACACAGTCCCACCCCTTCTAAGAAACCTGCCTTTAACTTCCCCAAACCCAGGCCAGTCGCTAAGGCTCAGCCGGGGGATCTAAGCCCTTTCTTCCACCTAAGTCCTCCTCCTCCCCTCAAGGTCAGTACAGGCATAGACAGAGTAGGTTTTCAGGTCAGAGAGGACGTGGCTATAATAAGCCAGGTCAGGGCCCGTCTTCGGCCAACGCCAGCCAGCCGGCGAAGCGTCCACCACCACCAACTCCACCACCATCAAAAAACTAAAGTCTCTCTCACTCCCGGTGCCAGTCTTAAGGCCGGCGGATCCGAGGGTAGTACAGCCGGCGAACCCTTGTCTGCTAACTGGGTCGTTCCGAACGTATCACCAAGCATGGCCGTTAAACACTTGGGCACGGATGGTGGCACGCAAAGGCATCACTTGGCAGTGGCTCCGGCGACCTCGCTTACGTCAGCCGACAACGGCGAATTTTGTTTCATTAGAGGTGGAGTCACTGGTCCAGGAAATGATTGCCAAGAATGTCATCATCCTGGTCCCCCCAAATTACCCTGTATTCACGTCCAAGCTATTTTTGGTTCCCAAAAGGGACAGTGTTCAGATGAGACCAGTCGTAGACCTGTCTTATCTGAACCTTCACATTCACAACGAGTCATTCCGTATGTTAACAGTACACCAAATCAGGCTAACACTTCCGCCGGGAGGTTGGATGTGTTCCCTAGACCTGACAGACGCTTATTGGCACGTATCGGTAAACAAAAGGTTTCAAAGGTTTCTGGCCTTACGGATCAGGCACCAAAATTTTGTTTTTCAACGGATGCCATTCGGTTTGAACCTGGCACCTCGATTATTCACGAAATTAGTCCGGCAAGCCCTGATGCCGTTATTAAAGCAAGGAATCAGAGTGTTGTGGTACCTAGACGACTGGCTGGTGGTGGCAGAGACAGAGCAATTATGCATCAAACATGTCAACATAATTTTAAATCATGTCAAAACTCTAGGGTTCAAGGTAAATCTGGTAAAATCAAACCTTGTTCCCTCACGAGTAATTCAGTGGATAGGGCTGGTCTGGGACACAGCTGCTCTCACTCTGAGTCAGAGTGTGGACAATCGCAACAGGTTTCGCAGGAAACTGTTCATGTTTCTTCACAGTCTGACTACGACACGAAGGGTCTGGGAGTCTCTGGTCGGCTCTCTCAACTGGATTCAACTAACGGTAATGTTGGGCCGGTTGAAAGTAAAACGTTTAATATTGGAAGGCAACAAATATTTCCCACTCTTACCGGCGGGAAAGTTATGGCCCATCCCAAAATTTATCCACACCTTACTAGCGGTCTGGGCGAAGAGGGAAACGTTGCACTCAATAATGTCATGGACCTCTCCTCCGCCAACAGTATGGGTAGACACGGATGCGTCAGGCACAATAGGTTGGGGATTTCAGTCAAATCAGGGGCACCAGGGTCAGGGGCTTTGGTCCCACTTAGAAATCTCCCACATCAATGTCAAAGAATTACTAGTCCCCTTGTATTTCCTTCAGGCTCACGGCCCTGCTTTAACCCCTCCAACCCGGATGGGCTCTTGAACGCCCATAACAACCTCGGCCCGCGCAACCCGGAAGGGCTCTTGAACGCCCATTGCTTGCATGCGTGCTTTCGAATGCCGCGCGTACATTTTCGGTATCGTGGGACGGTAGGTGGCGCCACCAGGCGTAAACTCCGCCACAGCAACAGTATCTACCCCGACGCCATCATGGACAGTACGCCAAATAGTGATTCCGCTGTGTCCGATACCGTGCTTCCTACGACGCCCTTGCTTGTTCGTCGCGCCTTACCCCGACGCCATCGCCTAAATGTGTTATCTCCCGGAGGTATTGAGACGACATTGAGACTTTATGAGCGAGCTGATGCCAAGCATAATGTTGATGATGAAGTCAGTGACGACTCCAGTAATTATAAGTCGAGTGATTATGGCCATGAGAGTGATGAAGGTGATGTACCAGTTGTTGAGGAAGCTGGTTTACCTAAAGACAGTGAACTTGAGAGAGTGAGCGAGTGGGAGAGTTCAAGGTCACTCACCAAATTTCGCTTAAGTGACACGACGCCAAGCCCTTCCACAGGTAAATCGCCTTTCAAGCTACATTTGTATAAGCAGAAAATACTTGAGAAGGCGGCCGCGGCAGCTAGGGAACAAGCAAAACTACTTGGTGAGGATGAGGCTGTGAGTGAGGGTCAGCGTGGTGACCCTTCTCGTCCGCCATTGTCTCCCTTATCTACCCACGCCACCCAAGATGACCCGGATGCCCCGCATTCTTCCCCACCACCCCCACCATTGCCAAGGGTTGAGGACCCCACACTTTCGGCCTATTTGCCTCCTAGGTCCCCCGACAGGAGACATACTGCTGCCGAAAAGGGGAAAGGTAGGAAATATACCAAGAAAATTAAGAAAAGTAAGAGTTTTGTTCGAGGCTCCCGCGGCGTCCACCCCGGCCGGCCCCAGCCATACGTCCCCGCAACTTTCCCCACGGTCCTCCCCACCTCTCCCGCCTTCAACATGTCTTCCTGAAGAAGTCTTTGAGCTCGCATCACCAATACCTGGCCCTAGTGACAGTGAAACATTGCTTTCTGTCACTCGTCGCAGGCCAAGGAGCCCGGGACCTCGGGGGGACACAGCCTCACCTGCCACTCCTTCCCCACCTCGCCCACCCGCACGCCGCCCACGCATCACTGGTTCCCCGCCAGATTATGTGGGGGCCACTGATGATGAAGGGCACCTCTCTCAAGACTCTGGCCATGATTACATAGGTCCACTGTCAGGGTAAGATGACCACTCTGACGATGACTATATGGACATCGACGACCCTCGACCCATCCGCTTGGCCCGGCGTCGTGCTGCCCGTCGTGCTGCCCACCGCCCTGGCCGCCGCCCTCGCCGCCGCCCTAGGGCGCGCGCCTCCCGAGTTGGCCGTGGGCGTGCTGGGCCACCAGCTGGAGCTCCTCGTCAGCGTAGACAAGACCCATTCTACGTTTTTCAGTGGCAAGACGTAGTTGATGAGGATGCATACAACCCTGATGTGCCAGCTTTTGATGAGGTACTGGAGGGTTCAGGCGTTACCCCCAATTTTCCTGCAGGCCCCAATGCTCCACCACACGAACTGTTTGAGGCCTTCTTTGATGAGGAGGTGGTAGGCTATGTTGTCAAAGAGACAAATAAGCAGCACCAATTCCAGGTCCACTTTTTGGGAACGGTGACCAAGGGCCACATGAGGCAGTGGACCCCAGTGACTCATAAAGAGTTCATGGTGTTCCTGGCACTCACCATGCTAATGCCTCATGTCAAGAAGCATAGGTTGCCTGACTATTGGATCACCAATGATCTGATATCCACCCCTGCCTTCGGGAAATATATGTCTCGCGACCGGTACCTTGATATCCTCGCAGCGCTCCATCTTGTCACCAACCTTGACGTCCACCTCCCAGACAAGCTGTGGAAGATTAGGACGTTGTATGAGATGATGCGCGAACGCTTCACCTCCTACTTCAAGCCCTTCCGCAAGGTCGTCATTGACGAGTCTCTTGTGCTGTTCCGGGGAAAACTCAGCTTCCGGCAGTACATCCCCTCAAAAAGACATCGCTTTGGCATAAAATTCTTTGTGCTGTGCGACTGCCAAACTGGCTATGTCCTGGACTTCCTGGTCTACAGCGGGAAGGAAGGGGACTTGCTTGTGGACCCCCTCATTGGCTTTGGCGGAGCAGTGGTGCAAGCCATGATGGACTGCTACTTTCATAAGAATCACGTCCTCTACACGGACAATTATTACACGTCCCCCACTCTCTCACAGTACCTGCATGAGCGCAAGACGGGGACTGTAGGCACAGTACGAGGGAAAAGGAAGGGCATGCCACCTTTCCCTCCAAAGACCAAAAAAGGTGATGTGTTCAAGAAGAAGTCGGGGCCCATTCTGGCTATCCACTGGCACGACCAGCGGAAGGTCAACCTCCTGACCACCATCCACAAGGGGAAATGGTGGAGACTGGCAAGGTGGATCGCCGCACCCAGGCCAGGGTGACCAAGCCCGATGCTGTCCTGGACTACAACATCAACATGAGGCTGGTGGACAAGTCCAACATGCAGATAGGCTTCATTGACTGCCTGCGTACCTCGTGCAGATGGTACAAAAAGTTCTTTCTGCATATGGTGGACATGTCAGTTCTGAATGCCTACAACATATACAAGCTTCGGAATGTGAACACACCCATGAAGTTCAATAGCCTGCGGAGGTTCCAAAAGCAGGTGTTGACGGAGCTCCTGGAGAAGTATGCTATGCCACAGAGGGCAGTGGCACATCCTGGGCCCGCCATTATTGACCGCTTGCAGTCTGCTCAATACTTGACTAGGCACAGGCTTGGTTCCCTGCCTCAGAATGAATCCGGAAGAACACAGCAGAAGCGGTGCCATGTCTGCTACAACAGCAGGGTGAAGCCGAGGTCAGGTAAAAAGTCAACCCTGGAGTGTGTGGAGTGCAAGGTGGCACTCTGTGCTGTAGATTGCTTCTTTGATTACCACTCCAAGCTGGAGTTCTAATAATCATACTGAAATTGCCAAATAAAATGACAATATGTACACTATAATTATATATAGGCAAAAAGTGGAAGAAAACCAATGTATTGTAATACAAAAGTCATGTATTATGAGAACATTGATACAAATACAATTACACCATAATAATATGTGAAAGTGACACATATGTATATAACAAGTGACATTCATATGATTAGAACCAATAGAAATATATAAATCAGTGAAAAAAGACACAATAAATTGTATATAAAACGTTTACAAATCATATAACTAAGTGAAAGTGACACAAGACCTAATATTTGATGGCCAAAGTATAATAAACACCTGTGATAACGAATAATCAGTGCCTAATACAACAATAACCTACCTCAATTACTAATAAAATGTACGGTATCGAGTGAAAATGAGCATTATCAGTGACAGTGACACTCTCTAAAGCATATTTGTCAAAGTGAAAGTGACACAAGACCTAATATTTGATGGCCAAAGTATAATAAACACCTGTGATAACGAATAATCAGTGCCTAATACAACAATAACCTACCTCAATTACTAATAAAATGTACGGTATCGAGTGAAAATGAGCATTATCAGTGACAGTGACACTCTCTAAAGCATATTTGTCAAAGTGAAAGTGACACAAGACCTAATATTTGATGGCCAAAGTATAATAAACACCTGTGATAACGAATAATCAGTGCCTAATACAACAATAACCTACCTCAATTACTAATAAAATGTACGGTATCGAGTGAAAATGAGCATTATCAGTGACAGTGACACTCTCTAAAGCATATTTGTCAAAGTGAAAGTGACACAAGACCTAATATTTGATGGCCAAAGTATAATAAACACCTGTGATAACGAATAATCAGTGCCTAATACAACAATAAGCTACCTCAATTACTAATAAAATGTACGGTATCGAGTGAAAATTAGCAATATCAGTGACAGTGATACCCTAATAAACATATTTTATATAATTGGCCTCAAAATAACTAGAAAATATCAAATAAACATCACATTCTCAATATCAACCACTAAAATCGTCTAAGGGAGATAAATACTTTGGCGCGGCGAGCGGCTAGGTGCGTCGTAGCCATGGCCGAGGCGACGCGTCCGAACGCGGGAAGAATTTGCCGCCGAAAAGCACTCGTCTTCCCGCGCTCACCATTATGCAACCAGAGGGGCTAGAGACCTCTACTCAACGCCATTCGACAGAGGAAGGTTTGTGGAACATTATTCTTTTTTATTCACAACATTACATGACATATTCATTGACTTACAGAGTAGTTAACATAGGCCAAAGATCGTCAAAACACCCGGTACCGGAGCACAGTCGTAAGCTATAGCCCCCGGGGCTGGAGGGTTAAGGGGCAAGTCGGTGGCCTTCAGAATGGACAATCTGAACGCAGTTCACTGTATTCAGAAACAAGGGTCAACGAGGTCAAGGAAGTTGCTAAACGTGTCGGAAGAGATTTTTACTCTAGCCAACAGACTAGACATTTATCTTCACGCATCTTATCTCCCAGGCGTAGCAAACGTCTGGGCAGACGCTCTGTCCCGGAGACAGAGCACGACAGTAGAATGGGAGCTCGAGCAACCCATTTTCAACCAAATGATTGCAGAGCTCTACCATCCACAAGTGGATCTGTTTGCATCTGAGGAGACTCACAAGCTCCCTCTATACCTCACCCGCCGGACGAAACGCCGGCAGGGGGGCCGGACGCTCTGGTGACAGACTGGAACAGATGGAGCTCCATCTATCTGTTTCCGCCGCCAGATGCGTCACTAATGTGCCACGTAGTTTCTTACAGTTTCTTACAGTAGATCCTCTGGAACTATGCCTGTGTATCCAGCTCAGTACCAGTACTTGCACTGCTGCGGTCGTTCACGGTGTTGGCGGCGGCGGTAGCAGACGCAACATTTTTACTATTCTGTATTTTTGTTTTATAATCAAACTTCAAATCTTGTCTTCCCCATGCTTTATCAAGACTACTTACAAACTCCCTTATTGATTCGGAATTGACTACATACTGGGGCAGTGCGTTCCACTCATTTACCACTCTATCACAAATGAGTTATTTGCCTTCTCAAGCCTATTTCTTTCTTTGTAAATTTTCTTAGAGTGTCCTCTCGTTCTTGTTCCCTCCCGCATCAAGAAGATAGCTTCACACACATCCTCATCGTACTTTCCTGACACTATCTTAAAAGTCTCTATCATATCCCCTCTCTTTCTCCTATATGCCAGTGTCCTCAACCTCTGCTCATAGCCCGCGCTCTTCAACGTTGGTACCAGCTTGCTAGCTCTCCTCTGCACTTTCTCCACTGCTTCTATATCCTTTACCATATATGGAGCCCACACCTGGTTCGCATATTCCAGGTGCGGCCTAACCAGCGCTGTATAGAGATTCCTGAAGATTTCTTCGTCAAGTGACACAAATGTCCTACTTATCAGCCCTACAATTCTATTGACTTTGTTTATCTTTTCCGCTAAATGTTCTGAGAAATTTAACTTATTGTCTATCACTACTCCTATATCCTTTTCTGCATTCACTTCCTCCATCGCTTCATACATACTGTATCCTACCTTGTCTATCTTGCTGGTCCCAATCCGCATGTACTTGCATTTTTTTTGGATGAAAAGGCATTAACCAATGCTCAGACCATCCCTTCATGCCCTCCACATCTCCTTGAAGCAAACCCATATCTTCCTTACTCCTCACTCTTCTATACAGCTTAGTGTCATCCACATACAGGTATACCCCACTTCCATTAGTTATAACTTCAGGCAAGTCGTTGATAAATATAACGAACAGCAGTGGTCCCAACACAGATCCCTGAGGTACCCCACTTGTAATTTCCCTCCACCCCGAGCCTATTCCATTCACCAGTACCCTCTGTCTCCGATCTTTCAGGAAGGCTTCTATCCATTTCACACATTTCTCCCCTATATTATAGCTTCTAACTTTCTCTATTAACCTTTTATGTGGGACCTTATCGAAGGCCTTCATAAAATCGCAATATACCACGTCTATTACATCACCATCTTCTAGAATTTGCATCCAATCATCTACCACCTTAATTAGCTTTAGTACCGTCGACCTCCCCGGCAAGAATCCGAACTGTCTCCCACTGAAAAGTTGGTTTGACTTCATATGATCCATTATTCCTTCTCTAATTACCGTTTCCATTAGTTTACACACAACACTTGTCAAACTGACTGGTCTATAATTCCCTGGGTCATTTCTCTTTCCCTTCTTAAATATAGCTGTTATGTTCGCCTCTCTCCAGTCCATCGGGATTTGTCCTGTATTAAACGATACCTCAAATAACATTTTCAATGGCTCTACTAACATCTCCCCTCCTTCCTTTATGATTCTTGGGTGTATCCCATCCGGTCCCGGTGACTTACTTCTGTTCATTTTTCTATAGCCCTTCTTATTCTAGCATGGGAAAACTCTATTAGTTCTAGTGCCGGTGCCTGTTTGATGGGAATAGTAGGCACTGCATCCTCCGACTCCACTGTTAGTACCCCCCCAAAGTATTTCCCCAGCACCTCTGCTTTCTCCTTATCAGTCTCCGCTCTACTCCCATCATTCAACCCCCCTACCAGCTCTGGGATCCCTACTCTTCTTGTTAACTTTTCCTGAATGTACTTCCAGAATATTTTTGGATTATCCTTCACATTTCTAGCTATCTCTCTCTCCCTCTCCTTCACCCCCCTCCTTGTTTCCCACCTTATTTTATTGTTTATTTGTCTGCGTTCCAGATCCACTTCCTTAGCCTCTATACTAGACCCCCTGTTCTTTTTTAACAATTTTAATCTTTCCCACAATCGTTTCTTTCTTCTAATCAATATCCAAAGCTTTCTTTTCATTGGCAATTCTGGGTTAGTTCTTTTCCTCAATTTTGTTTTATCCTTATATTCCCTTACTGGTACAATTTTGGATACAGCATTCTCCAGTTTGACTCTAATTTTCCTCCACATTCCTTCAGCGTCTTCACCGTTCAAGTATTCCCCCCAGTCAATGTCCAAACACCGTCTCAGCAGCTCATAATCTGCTCTATCATACATGTATAGTTTTCTATTGCTTCTATTATCCCTCTCTGATTTAATGTTACAACTAAAGCTTATACAGGCATGGTCACTACGACCTATAGGGCTATCCACATTAACATGTTCCACTATATCCTCTTCATTGCTAAAAATCAAATCAAGTACACTCCCCTGCGTCCCATCTCTATATCTTGTCATCTCTACAATATGTTGCGTTAAAAAACAATCTCTCACTTTCTCTATAAACTTATTTTCCAGGCTACCCTGTCCCACTGGAGTAGTACAATTTGCCCAGTTGATCCTTGGCAAATTGAAATCTCCAATCAAAATTTATATTTGTTCTCTCTATTATCTATCTCCTCCATTGCTTTCAGTAGGTTATCATCCTCTCCCCTGCTATTATTTGGGCTTCTATATATAGAGGCAATTAGAATTGATCCTCTTGCACATTTTACTTCAATACACAAATACTCACAATACTGCTGTCTCATATCCACCTCATTAACCTTGAGCTCTTTTCTTACATAAATAAACAGTCCTCTTCCAAACCTCTGCTCTAATAGCATTTCTCTCATATAACCCCTCCAAAACTATATTCCACCAGTTCCCTTTCAATTCTAACATTTTAACATTTTTTGGTCTTACTTCCTGTAGGGCTATGACATCAGGTTTTTCCTCTTCATCCTGCAACCTACATATCAGTTCTCTTTTCTTGTCCTGGGTAAACACATCCACATTACTAAACATAATCCTTAATCCATCTACCATTCCTTCAGCAATTACACCATCCCGCTCCTCCAGTCCGTACCCTACTCCCCCGTTAGCACTACTGGGTCTGCCTCTTTGTCTCCTGTCTCTCCCTGTGACACCTCCACCCCGTTTTCCTCCTCCGTCACAACTCCCATCACATTCTCTCCCCTCCCTGATCTCCCCCTCCCTTCTACTCTTATAAACCACTTCCTCACTTTTCCGTCCCTCACTCTCCAGTAAAAATGTCGTAGTGAACAAACTACGAGATTATCGAGGCTTAGTCTCGCTAGTCGCACCCCTGTGGCCGGCGCAGTTGTGGTACCAGCAATTAAAGATGTGGTGCCCGCACCCGGTGTCGCTCCCGGTCGGGTATTTCCACTTAGACACGATTGGCAACCTAGCGACCTCGCTGACTTTTGCATTATGGACATTCAGGAGGCCAAGTGGCTAGCACCATATGGTAGAGAAGTGACCAATAAATTATTAAATCAATATACTCAGTCTACGAAACGACAGTATCAATCACATTGGCAAACCTTTACTTCTTGGATCATTAGAACAGAACAGACTGTGCCATCGGTAGCTTTAGTTTTCAATTATTTAAATTATCTGTTTGAGCAGAAACGTTTATCTGTGGTAACGTTAAAAAATCACTTAAAGGTGGGGGCGCATGGGTTGAGATAAACATGGAATGATAATCGCCAAGCTGTACATAATTATCTTGCAAAATGCAATGGCACTGAAATAATTATTAACAATGGTATAAAGGATTTTGTGGATCGTCTATACCGGGCCAGTGACGTCACAAGAGTGTAATTCCACCATCCAGTCCAGGATGAGTATACTGGAGTGACGTCACTATGACGTCACAGGCCAGGTATAGACGATCCAAATCCTTTATACCATTGTTAATAATTATTTCAGTGACATTGTATTTTACAGGATATATGCAGGTTGGTGATTATTTTTCCAATGTTTACCTCAACCCATGCGCCCCCACCTTTAACTGCGATTAGAGTGCCTTTTTAGACCTTACAGGTCTCTCCATACCGGTAGCGGAGGAAACAGGTTTTATGAGGGCATGTTTTAAACTCCGCCCACCTCCCCGTCAGCTCATGCCTACTTGGTCTCTGGACAAGGCATTGTCCTTTACTTCACTCTCGTCTGTACCAAAATACTGCAGATTTTGCATTACTCTTAAAAAAGGCCTGTATTCCTTTTGGCTTTGGCCACCGGGAACAGAGTGTCTGAGCTGGCGGAGATGAGCAACACACACTAATTGCCTTAGGTTTGGTAGACTTAATGAATGTATTCACATTGCACCTTCCCCGGGATTTGTAGCCAGAATGAGCACAGTGCAACGTGTTTTCTGAGTTCACGGTGCCGGCGTTAAAAAGGGGAAAGGTGCACCATAATCTATGTCCAGTGCAGGCTCTAACCAAATATTTGAGAGTGGCTCCTCTCAACCCCCAAGGTGCTTTATGGGTAGCGAGTACGGGTAACGCTTACTGAAACGGAGATTAGCTTCTCTTCTGGTCAAAGTCATTAAAGAGAGTAAGCCCGGCGTTGTGGGTAGGGCCCACGATTTACGCAAATGGGCGGCCTCTTTACGTTTCCTGAAGAATTTTTCAGTAGAAGATATTGCGTCCACACAGTTGTGGGCGTCTAATCATACGTTTTTGACTAGATACTTGTCAGTTGGTCTGGACAAACCTTCCTTACCATGTATAGCTTTAAGGCAGAGGGTCTAGGTGGCCCTACTGTCACTTTTGTTTACTTTCAAGGAAAAGGGGGGGGGGGTGCAGTCAGTGTAACATAGGACACCCTAGACCCTGCCAGTGTATAAGAGCTGTGATACAATTAGGGTTAATGTGATATGAAAATTTCTCCTGCGAGAAATTGTGCTAGTACAATGTTAGTACAAAACAATGGAGTTGTTATAGTAGTTTTTTGCTGTGAAAGCAATTTAGTATTAAACAGTGGAGATTTTTTGCAAATTATTTTTCACGAATATTATGGGGTTTATTATGTGCACATGTAAACTTATAACTTGTTATTTTTTGTCACCACTCGTTGAGTGGGGTGCCTTGGTAACTACAGATCTGTTCACAGAATCTCCAGAGTTACCCCCTTTTTTGTCAAGCAGGCTTCTTTGAAGCACGCACCTGCTTGAACCCCCTTTTTTGTATTTATATGGTCTGCGCCGTAATTAAATATATTTTTTTCAAAGTATGAATACTATGTGGTTGTTTGATTATCTGCTTTGCTAGAGTTATGATATGATTACGAATGTCCCCCTCCAGTCTTAGAAATCATGCATGTTTGTCAATGATGGAGGGGCCACTAATAAATTATAGGTTTGACTCCTGTAAGGAGATAAAGAAAACCTAATATTTAGTAGTGGCCCCGTAATCATTGACGACTGGGGTCCTCCGACCGACCGTCCCCTTCCCATTCGTTGATGTATTAAGGATTTTGGTTTACTTGATATGTCAGTGAAGGAAGAATGACGCCTGAATCAGCTTCTGGTCAAAGATCCACACAAGTACATCCACGATATGATGGAAAGCTTATTGGATAGTTATTCTTATTTTCTTTTTGTTTTTATTTTTTACGAAGTTTTTTCGTAGTGAGAACCCAATTCATAATGACTGAAGCCATGAGTGAGGTCGCGTGCGCTCATGATGAAGGCTCCTCAGATTTTAAATGCTCTGCGCGGTAGATTCAAACTACGGCGGATTAGTGTTTGAAGCGGAGCCTATGTAATAGGCATGTTCGTCAATGATTACAGGGCCATACTAATTATTAGCTTTTCTTTCTCTCCTTACAGGAGTCAAACCTATAATATGTGCACATGTCAACTTATAAGTTTTTATTTTTTTCACCACTTAATTTAAGTGGGGTGCCTTTGTAACTGGCGGATCTGTTCTCAGAATCTCAGAGTTAACCTTTTTTATCAAGCAGGCATCTTTGAAGCACGCTCCTGCTTGTACCCCTTTTTGTATATATGTGCTGCGCCAAAATATATATCTTTTCGAAGTAAGAATACCATGTGGTTGTTTGATTATCTGCTTTTGCTAGAGTTATGATATGATTTCGAATGTCCCTCTCCAGTCTTAGATATCAGGCATAATCGTCAATGATGGTGGGGCCACGGCTAAATTATAGGTTAGACTCCTGCAAGGAGATAAAGAAAACCTAATATTAGTAGTGGCCCCGTTCAATTCATTGACGCTGGGGCCCTCCCGACCATCCTCCCTTCCCATTCGTTGATGTCTTAAGGATTTTGGTTTACTTTTGATAATGTCAGGGAAGGCAGAATGACGCCTGAGTCAGCGTCTGGTCACGATCCACCCAATTACATTCCCACGATTATATCGGAAAGCTTATTGAATAGTTATTCTTATTTTGTTTTTGTTTTTATTTTTTACGATGTTTTTTTTCGTACTGAGAACCCAATTTCTCATGCTGAACCATGATTGAGGTTGCCGTGCGCTCATGATGAAGGCTTCCTCAATTTTGTTATGCTCTGCGCGGTAGATTCCAAACTACGGTGGATGAGTGGTTTGAAGAGGGTGCCCCTTATGTACTAGGACATAATCGTCAATGATACAGTGGCCACTAACTACTATTAGGTATTTCTTTTATCCTTCCTTTGCAGGAGCCAAACCTATAATTTATTAGTGGCCCCTCCATCCTTGACGAACATGCCTTATTACATAAGGCCTCCTCTTCAAAACACTAATCCGCCGTAGTTTGAATCTACCCGCGCCTGCAGAGCATTTAAAAACTGAGGAGCCTTCATCATGAGCGCCCGGTACCTCACTCATGGCTTCAGTCCTTATGAAATTGGGTTCTCACTACGAAAAAACGTCGTAAAAAATAAAAACAAAAAGAAAATAAGAATAAAACTATCCAATAAGCTTTCCATCATATCGTGGATGTACTTGTGTGGATTTCTGACCAGACGCTGAATCAGTCGTCATTCCTCCTTCTTTGCTCTGCGCTCAG